>CM042329.1:11715338-12210338 GCA_023566125.1 Zingel zingel | reverse complement strand
AAGAGACCTTCGTCATCAGAAAAAAGAGTGAACATTGGAGCTGCTTTGGATGCACACACCAAATCCCAACTAGTTAATTATCCTCCGGACCGCTGCAGTCTCCTCTTCTTTCTCTCTCCTTTTCGTCGGGTGGCGCGCGTGCCCGCTCGTGGTGTAAAGCGCGCGTCCACGCCACTCTCCGACATGAACTTATGGATGTATTAAGAGAACGCATGAACTCCAACGACGACGGCTGATAGACGGCCTTTTGTACACCTTCGCTTTTTGAAGCGTGAAGGCTACCGTAGCTGCCTTACTGCGTGGCGAGAGAGAGTTGATTGCGATATATGATCTCAACGCTAGATGGGAGTAATTCTTACACAATTTAACTTTAAAATGAGTGAATATTTGCAAAAAAAAAACTAAGTTTATCAGTTTGAACATTAAATATCTCATTTTGTAGTGTATTCAATTAAATATAGGTAGAAAATGATTTGCACATCATTGTATTTATTTACGTTTTACACAACGTCCCAACTTCATTGGAATTGGCGTTTGTATGTGTATTGTAAAGATGTGAGCCATTTGCTTGTTTAACTCTCAGATGGGAGGATTTCTTGCTTTGATTTAAACTTTAGTTGTAAATTAAAAATCTTTGCATTTTGGTCAGTTGGTCAGACAAAAATAAGCAAACACAAAATATGACTGGTAAATAGTGATGAGCATATGGGTTTCTGAACATATGGAGAATAAAGATAGGGGGAAACACCATTGCACTGCAAAAACAAAACGTTATTTTTGGCATTTGGCGGGGTAGAGGAAATGTCTATATGTGATTTAACGAATTATAATTTTAAAATTCACAACTTTTTATGATGACCATACATCTCTCGTTGCCTGTGTAAAAAGGACAACACTTCGGGCGGCCTCTAGCTCACCCAGTAAGAGCGTTCGCCCCATGTTGGCTGAGTCCTGCAGCGGCCCGGGTTTGAATCTGACCTGCGGCCCTTTGCTGCGTGTCATCCCCCATCTCTCTCCCCCTTTCATGTCTATCCACTGTCACAAAAAGGACAACACTTACTAAAAATCTTTCTCTAATCAGGGCCCGTCCATTCCTTCACTCTCTTTTTGACAATTTTTTATTTTACAGTGAGCTATGCATTTAAAGGTCCCATGACATGGTGCTCTTTGGATGCTTTTATATAGGCTTTAGTGGTCCCCTAATACTGTATCTGAAGTCTCTTTTATATAGGCTTTAGTGGTCCCCTAATAATGTATCTGAAGTCTCTTTTATATAGACCTTAGTGGTCCCCTAATACTGTATCTGAAGTCTCTTTTATATAGGCCTTAGTGGTCCCCTAATACTGTATCTGAAGTCTCTTTTATATAGGCCTTAGTGGTCCCCTAATACTGTATCTGAAATCTCTTTCCCGAAATTCAGCCTTGGTGCAGAATTACAGCCGCCAGAGCCAGTCCCACAAAGAGCTTTCCTTAGGACGTGCCATTTCTGTGTTTGTAGCTATTGAGGAGGAGAGGTGGAGGGTGGGGGTGTGGCCTTGACCAACTGCCACTTTGCTCATTTGAAAGTCATGATGTCTCTCTTTCTCATGGGCGGGCAAAGCAGAGAAAGGGGAGGTAACCTTTCCCCTTATGACCTCATAAGGAGCAGATTCCAGATTGGCCCATCTGAGCTTTAATTTTCTCAAAGGCAGAGCAGGATACCCAGGGCTCGGTTTACACCTATTGCCATTTCTAGCCACTGGGGGACCATAGACAGGCTGGGGGAACTCATATAAATGTTAAAAAAAACTCAAAGTGAAATTTTCATGCCATGGGACCTTTTAAGACTAATTTAAAGTGATTTTAGATTCCCAACCTTTTATCTATTCTATTCATCTGCGGCCTAGACTTAGACATATGGATGTGGGGGCGTTGAGGGAAGGCCATTTGCTAATACCCTAGACAATCTCCCCTTTTTATTTTTTTTTACATGCTAATGTTGGCAGTTATGATATTGTCTATAAAGTCCACTCACAGCAAATACATCTGTCATTGTTTAGTGTAACTTTAAACTCTCTATATAAGTATAACCAATGTATACGTTCTTTTTTTCCCACAAGTTCACCATTGTCCAAGCCACACAACTGAAAAAAAACATAAAAAACTGAGCTTTAAGGAGTAGACAGCAACAAGTCTACGCCTGTCCAAAGTTAGCTGAAGCAGAGGTTAAAGCACAGACGGAACACCTAGTGAGAGAAGATTGACAGCACACTACAGCAGTGAATTGAGGGAAAATAATTGTACCTACAGCCGGCCGGATTATCAAGTCCATCGTGTCCATCACACCAGGGGTCAAAGCCAAAGCGTTTCCCCTGTCTCCGGCTTTCAAGGATCCTGTCCCCCTCCTTGTCAACGCCACCTGTGTGAGGCATGAGTGGGGAGACTTTGCAGCAAAAAAAAAAGGAACCTTGGAATAGGGTTGTCAGGACTGCAGTGCAAGTACGTCACACCAAATGCTTGATGTGGCTCTTTTGTAACTGTTATGTGACCCAATGAGTCAGTCCAATGTGTGGATGACCCTAAAGCAGGGATGTATTATGAATGTGTGTGAATATGTGGGGATTGGTCAAAGGGTTCTGTCAACACCTGTGCTGATTGGTCCGTTTTAACCAAATACTGGAGGGTTTCATTGGATAGTCCAGATCGTTTTGGGGTGGTGTGAAAGCTCATTCGAAGTCTTGTGTAAACCAAACAACTGAACTCTGCTATGCTTGAAATCGGGGGGTCTCAGTTCACGTCCAAGAGCACTAGAGTTTGTTTTACTTTAGGTTACAACACCATCCAACCCAAATATAGGAAGTGAACCAAGAAGGGGAAGAGGGAACAACGGGATCACCGATCTGTTTTAACCGAATATTCTCTGTTCCACCTCGGCTAAAAATAAAAACACAGAATCCGTCAGCTTGTTATTGTGTCGTTCACTCCTGAGCCTGTTTGTTACCTTAAGGCTATCGACAACATATTTCAACTGACTCTTTCCCCCTTCACTCATTCACTTGTCAGTGGCTCATATTGTTTTCCTTCTTCTAAAATATTATAAACACCAAAGCGAAACCAGAAAACCCAAGGCTGCATCAATTTAGTGTTGCCCCATTATTTCTGAGACCAGGAAGTGTTGGAGAGTTCTTTCCAATAGATGAGCGACTGTTTGGACCGTGTGACTTGTGTGATTTGTTTACGATGGTTGGTGCGCTGTGGCAGTGTTAACGCTAATTGAACCAAATGAAAAATGCAACAATGTTGCAACGTCACCCCTGAATCGCACAGTCTAACAAACTATAGTTGTGAAAGCAACCTACGGAGCATACCATTTAAACACTATTACCCTGGTTTAACTTTTGGCAGGGGACATCTGTACCCTTTATTCTATCTCCATTTTTCCTGTGTGCATCTCCAAGGGACACTGTCTAATCTAAAGACTTTCTAAATCTAAAGACAGAATGCCCCCCAAGACTAGCTACCCTTACCAGGATCTTGCTCGCTACCATTGTGGATGACAAAAAGCAAGTGCAGGTCACAATGCCTGACAAGTTTAAGCTTTACTGCCCTCAGGTGAGAGTGATTATAGACTGCACAGAGACTTGCTGTGAAACACCAACCTCCCTCTCACTACAGTAGTAAACTTTTTCCAAGGTTAAAAATCTGAAAAAGTCAGATTGGCATTGCTCCATGTGGGTTACTGTATAACATTTGTATCCAAACGGTACAAAGGCTCCATCTGAGGTATAGAAATAACTCAGCGATCCCAGATCTTACAGTTACTTTAGCCTGGAGACGGAGTGATTGCAGACAAGGGTTTCCTAATCGAGAATATGCTGTAAGAGGTGGGGGCAACACTTATAATCCCTCCACTGAAGAAATCCACTCAGCTCAGCATTAAGGACACCTTGAAGACCAAAACTATTGCCCATCTGAGGATTTTATTAGTAAGGCCCATACATAGGGTGAAGGAGTATCATTTTTGGAATGGGCTTTTTCTTCTTTCTATGATACAGTGCTCAGCATAAGTGAATACACCCATGCTAAAGTTGACTAAAAAGAGGAATACACAAATCGTCTTAATTAGAAAAATGAAAAAATTTCCAACCTTTAAGGACACCAATTTTCTTTGTGAATGAATAATGTATCGTAAATAAATAAATGTTCTTCCTTAAAATACAGGGGGCATAATTCCCATAGAGGCAGGCTGATTTTTATTTCATGGATCCAGGATACTATGCATCCTGATAAAGTTCCCTTGGCCGTTGGAATTAAAATAGCCCCACATCATCACATACCCTTCACCATACCTAGAGATTGGCATGGGGTACTTTCCATAAAATCATCTCTCAATGCAAATCAAACCAGCTATTAGGCTGAAACAAAACCATGCCGTTATAGCTCCACATCTGGCATTCCGATTGCTGTCAGGTTTCTGTGACACCTTTAGGCTCTCCGAGTGGCATTGTTGCTTTTAGTTGGATTGGAAATTGAAAGTGCTCATATTATGTGTTTATGTGTATAGTGACAATTAAGACTCTCTCGGCCTTAAGACTCTTCGTAGACCAGGAGCACGCATGTGAAATTATGCCATTTCTGAGTAGCCTAAGCTGTCCTGAAAGTAGCAATATATTGCATGCCTGGCTGAAACATACATTGACTATGCAATTAGCCTTGAAATAAAGAGTGAAATACAGCCTTAGGTTAAAAAAAGGTTAATGGGACTCATTCGTGGAATTCTGAAGGTACAATAACACAGCTGTTGAAACGGTGTAAATGCAAAAGTATTATTGGTGGTGTGTGTCCTTGCTCTCTCCTGCAGTACATCGCACACACTTCTGGGAAGGTGGAACAAAATGATCACTATGCAGGTGATGAGGTGAAGCTGGTGCAATGCTACAAGTAGCTGGGAAAGTATGACAGTGTGAAAATTGGACTGGTGTGTCAATGCGGAGGCACTTTGCAAGAGAGGGTAGGCTATCCTTAATTTAGGAGGTGGTTTTAGGTATTTCAATATATTCAAAAGTTAATGTACAATGTTCTACCAATGAGTTGGAGTTACTGTAGTGCGCTGCTTGCTGCAGTGCAGGAGGAAGCTCCAAAAAGACATGGGAAGGAAGGTAGCATAAAACGGAGAAAAAGCCTGACTGTGTGGCCAACATCCTAGCAACCCACAGAGATGTGTTTGATCGATGATAACAACAAGGAGGCCTATAGGATAGAGGTGGGAGCTGCACCTGTGCTGTGAAGAAAATAGCCTGTCTCTTAAAACCAACCTGGCATTGATTTAAGGAAACTTTACCTTCACGGTCTATCTATGGTGACTGCCAACGGTTTTCAATTTAGAAAACTTGATTTCAGATTTCTTATTCCTTCAGTTGGCAAGACAACAACAAGATCAACAAAGGATCCTCTCCCTATGATGTCTTTCAAAATGGTATGCCATCAAAAAAGGATGGATACTTTCAATCAGTGCCCAATTGAAAGCCACCAAAGGCTTAATAGTGTCACGTATCTCATCTGAAAAATCTCAGAAATATTGCAATCCTGGTTTCTACAATGACAGGTGCACAGCAAGTAGGGCTACACTACTATATAGGGCACTACTAAAAAAAGTGAAAAATATCAGTAGAAAACTGCAAGAATTGCATCAGTAGATGCAGTTCTTTGACAGTTACATTATAAAGTGCAGTTTCTACTGATATTTTCTTTCAATGAACACGAAAAATCTCTGAGCATCTTTATTACGCTCAGAGATTTACATATTGTTTGTATGTCACAGCCTCGCTCTGTATATTGCACCAGTTGATATTGCGGTGATGATAAAAAAAGATATATTGTGCCAACCTAATGGCAAGCTATCACAGCCTTTAGAGATATAGTGCTCTCACTGCAGGAGCACAGCATACATTATTATTATTATTATTATCATCAAACTATATACTCATTCAAGCCATTATATATTCACTTCATTGTTACCATCTGAAATTTGTTAGTACATCAAGTCTATAGTACCTACTTTAGGAGGTGCTTTTTACCACAAGTGGTGAGACTCATCAACAGTCAGCACACAAGGTCGCGGCTGAGAGGGCGATACTCTGTACTGAGAATTCATGGGTGGAGTTAATTCAATTTTATTTATAGTGTCAAATCATAACAGGAATTATCTCAGGACACTTTACAGATAGAGTAGGTCTAGACCACACTCTATAATTTCCAAAGACCCAACAATTCCAGTGATTCCCCCAAGAGCATGCATGAATGCGTAAGTGTGACAGTGGCGAGGAAAAACTCCCTTTTAGGAAGAAACCTCGGACAGACCCAGGCTCTTGGTAGGCGGTGTCTGCCGGTGCCGGTTGGGGGTTTGATGAACAATGGCAGTAACAAAGTCACAATTAAGATAATGACTAGAGTAGTTGTAATAGTTCATGGTGTCGTAGAGCACAGCAGGGCGTAACAGGGCGTGGCAGGGCGTTGGCCGGACATAGCAAGTCTAAGCCGGCCATTGCAGAGCGTAGCAGGGTGTAATAGGGCACAGCAGGGCGTAGGGCAGGACCATGGCGACAGCTGCCACCATGATGTAGGTGCCGTCATGATCCAAGGAAACATGTTGGGCGGAAAAAGAACATACGGACTCCGGAGAAGCTCCCCAGAGCTAGGTTAATAACAAGCATTTCTGGGACATTAATACACACAGATGGAAAGAGAGAGGAGAGAGAAGCTCAGTGTGTCAAAGGAGGTGCCCCGGTAGTCTAGAACTATAACCGCATAACTAAGAACTGCAGGGAAGGGGAGATAGGGAGGCTGTGTTCCGTGATTGTGGTTACACACCTTCCCCCGCCAGTCTAGGCCAACGCTGCGACTCCTTACTTCCTAAGAGAGGAGACACACCAGCCCGATAATCGGCCGTCGGACCGTCTGGCGAGGTCGGTGACTCGAGTCTGTTCGGTGTGTCCCGTGCCGTCGTCCGTCCGAGGAGCCGTCAGCCTTCATTTGGGCCGACCCGATGTTAAGTCGGAGACAGGGCAGTCGGGACTCGCCCGGAAATGGGGAGCGGATGAGCCTCTCAAAATCTGACGAAAATCTTTTAAACTGACCTTTGTCAATCTGAAATGAAGACAAATTCAGAAACTGCATGGCCTATTTCTCCTTAAAATGTATTCAGAAACACGTTTCGGTGAACTATTTTAGTACAATATGAGATCGTATTCTGAACAAGCCACCATGACAGTCTGGCTGTGAATTTTCGGAGAAAAAAGAACCACGTGACGTGTTCGTCCAATCAGCTGCTGGTTTTCATTTTCTGGGAAATAATCAGGCTTTTAATGGAAACAATACAGGACAGTGCCGCCTGATGCTATGGAGACGTATTACGGTCTTGCTCACGTGCAGAGCGTACGCTCAAGTCGGCGTCTCTTCGGTGTGTTCTGAGGCACTTTTTGGACCTTGGGGATCCGACTGATCAGTCTGACTGCCTTTTCTGCCGACGGTCGGCATGTCTGGTTGGTGTGTCAGGGCCTTAAGTATACGTAAGCTTTCTATGGGGAGAAGCAGAGATAGGGTGGGGGGGGTGCACCATGACTGTGGCTACACACCCACCCCCGCCGGTCTAGGCGAACACTGCAACTCCTCATACCCTAAATATAATAAGCTTTCTATGAAGAGAAGCAGAGATAGGGAGGAGATGCGTCATGACTGTGGCTACACACCTTCCCCCGCCGGTCTAGGCGAACGCTGCAATTCCTCACTCCCTAACTATAAGCTTTATCGAAGAGGAGAGTTTTAAGTTTACTCTTAAAAAGTGGTGACGGTGTCTGCCCCCCAAACCCAGACTGGGAGCTGGTTCCACAGGAGAGGAGCCTGGTAGCTAAATGCTCTGGCTCCCATTCTACTTTTAGAGACTCTAGGAACCACAAGTAACTCTGCATTCTGGGAGCGTAGTGCTCTAGTGGTACAATAAGGTGCTAAGAGCTATTCAAGATATGATGGTGCTTGACCATTTAGAGCTTTGTAGGTCAGAAGAAGGATTTTAAATTCAATCCTGTATTTTACTGGAAGCCAATGCAGAGAAGCTAATACAGGAGAAATATGATCTCTTTTCTTAGTTCTTGTCAGAACATGTGCTGCAGCATTTTGGATCAACTGGAGAGTCTTAAGAGTTTTATTTTAGCATTCTGATAATAGGGAATTACAGTAGTCCAGCCTGGAAGTAACGAATGCATGGACTAGTTTTTCAGCATCGTTTTGAGACAGGATGTTCCTAATTTTGGCAATGTTACGAAGGTGAAAAAAGGCTGTTCTAGAGGTTTGTTTTAAGTGGGTGTTAAATAACTCCTTGATTTCTGACAGTATTGCTGGAGGCCATGGCAATGCCATCCAGAGTAATTATATCTTCGGTTAATGAAGTTCGGAGGTGTTTAGGGCCCAGCACAATAACTTCAGTTTTGTTTGAGTTTAACATCAGAAAATTGTAAGTCATCCATGATTTTATATCTTTAATGCATACTTGAAGTTTAGCTAACTGACTGGTTTCGTCTGGCTTGATTGATAAGTATAATTGGGTGTCATCCGCATAACAGTGAAAGTTAATTGAGTGTTTCCTAATAATATTGCCTAGAGGAAGCATATATAAGGAGAATAGAATTTGTCCAAGCACTGAGCCTTGAGGAACACCATGGCTAACTTTAGCGTACTTTACTCGATCAGTGAAATAGGACTTAAACCAGCTTAGTGCGATTCCTTTAATTCCAACTAAATGTTCCAGTCTCTGTAAAAGGATGGTATGGTCAATAGTGTTGAATGCAGCACTAAGATCTAATAAGACAAGTATGGAGACAAGTCCTTTGTCAGCAGCAATTAGAAGGTCGTTAGTAATTTTTACCAGTGCCGTCTCAGTGCTATGATGCTTTCTAAATCCTGACTGAAAGTCCTCAAATAGACTATTCCTATGTAAAAAGTCTGATAACTGATTAGCGACTGCTTTTTATTTATACTATCAGATCATAACAAGAGTTATCTCAAGACACTTCTAGGTCTAGACCACACTATAATATACAAAGACCGGTGCTGGTGTGATGAACAGTGGCAATTATAGTCCCAATAAAGATAATGGAGAAGGGGCCTCTCTTGAATGCCACGTCTTAAGATGATTGTAATGTGTAACCTGTATATAGGGAACCACAAAACCACTGTTTTAAACTTTTAATATACAAAGTTTTACTCTTATCTATTTATATACAGTTGGGTAGTAAGCAGTCCAGAGGTGTTCTTGACAGAGCAGATGGATTCAATGGCATTGGCAGGCATTGCTGTACTTTTTGTGTGTGTGTGACAATAAACTGAAGAGAAATGATTCTTGGTCCAATCTGAGCACTTTGGCCCAGCAGGAAGAAAAAAAAATACCCCTGCCAAGTTGGCCACCAGTAACTTACTTACATGCTGACTGACTGACTGACTGACTGACTACAGATTGTGTACCATTTCCACATGCAGATGAGTCACCAATTAAAGAAAACCAGGATAAATGAGAAGAAAACATAAATGCAGCTTCTTACATACAGGACATGAATGGTTTGATGAGTATAACAATTATTTAAATCGTATATGTATCAGTGTTGTAATGTAACAAAGTACAAATATTTTAGTTATTGTACTTAGAATTTTCACATATCTGTACCAAGGTTATAATAGTTTATTAGTTTTTATTTTTATTTCGTTTTGACTTTTTGTTTTCAAATTCAGTTTAGTTTTAACAAGTTTTTAAAGCGGGTTTGCTAGTTTATTTTTTATTTTTTTGAAAATGCTTAGTTTGTCTTTTTTTGTAATATGGGTTATTTGTCAGGGGCAAGATTCAAAAAGGTCAGAAAAAGTATTGTGTAATAACTCAACAAAAACATACCATTTTAGAAATATGTAGGCTATTCACAATGTATTCAACAATAACACCTGTAAGTTACATAAAATGTACATATGATGAGCACAAATATGTAAACAGTCTACACAAGATGTAAGTGGAAAATGTGTAAGTGACGTGTGCCAGGAAAAAACCTAAATAGCCAATAGACTAAAGAAGACATACTGTACATGATGTTTTGTTGTTACTTGTGTTTTGAACTTTGGTTTGAGTAAAGTGGCGAACTTTTTGAAGTCAATCGAGTCACACAGTTGTGTAGACATCCCAGTATCAAAACACATATTAACCCACGCTTCCTCCCGCTTTTGGTGTTCCTGTGTATTTACTAACCTGTAGTGTTCTCTGCCCTGCTGTTGTCTCCGTCATGCTGCCTGGCCCTGTACCCATACATCCACGCCCTGTACCGGGGTTAGCTACTGTTTAAGGGAAAGGGGGCTTTGCTTTCTCCTTTACCTTGTTAAGGTAAGCTAGGTTAGCCTCCTTGTGCGCGCTTCTCAAATGTACTTTCAAATTTGTGGAACTTTAATAAATTGTCCACATATTTCACCATCTTCCACTGCAAGGCACTTGCTTTTATCTGACAGTCATCATCAAATAAGAATCTGCCACTTTCTTCCGACTTTCGGTACCGCCATGATGCCAGGCGAGGGGCATGGACTACATTGTGTTCAATTTGACATGGAATGTCGGAATTTCTGGGTTCCCAGTCGGAAACTATCGGAATAGACTGTAGGTCTATGGTCAGAAATGTCAACTTTGAAAGATATAACGTTATTTGTTCTATGAAAGACATTGACATAGACAAAAACTAAGGACATTTACTCGATCATTTTTATTTTATTTTAGTTAGTTTTGCAAACAGACATTACAGGTTTTTTTTTTTTAAAAGATTATTTTTTTGGGGCTTTTCCCTACATTATACAGTAACCGTGGACAAGCTAGAACGGGGGAGAGAGATGGGGATGACACGCAGCAAAGGGCAGCAGGTCGGATTTGAACCCGCGCCGCTGCAGGACTCAGCCAACGTGGGACGAACGTTTTTTATTTCACTTAACAACAATGCTTTTCCCACCTAGTTTTCCTTATTTCATTCATTTTCGTTAACGATTATAACCTTGATCTGTACTTTACGTTATTTATATTTCTGAAAACTTTACTTTTACTCCACTTTACTTTTACTCCACTACATTTCCCCTAAGCCTCTTCGTTACTCGTTACTTGCAATAAATGTTTTTGTACGTTGGAGTGAACAAGAAATTAAAATTGTTTCTGTTTTTCTCTTTGTTGATGTCAGACTTTGAATTAGATGTTTAAGAGGGTGTGGGAACACTGAATATTATGCTATACTATGAGAAAGCCACAATAGTTCATAATCAAAAGTTTTTTTTTTTTTACTTCTTATAATTAGGTATCTTTAATATCATAAAATTACTTTTGATACTTAAATACAGTAAATTCCAGATACTGTAACACCTTCACTCAAGTTATATTCTAAAAGGTGACTTTAACGTCTACCAAAGTAATTTCCTGGTAAGATACTTTTTATTTTTTTATTATTTTTTTTAAACATATTTGTATTGTTTTTTTGTTTTAGTACAACACCATCCAACACTTAGAACATCATGAACATATGGCAGAAGCGAAAATAATAATTAAAACAATAATACTGAAAGGACCAAAATAAGTGAACAAAAAAATAAATATAGATAGCAAAAATGATATTCTATATATTATATAAATAAGTGTTGATGTAGGTTACAGCGTACATTCCCAAACACAAATCAGACATTTTTCATTATCTTATTCTCCCACTGCCTCCTCCATATCTCCACTCCTTAACAGTTCCAGAAATATCTTCCAAATGTTATAAAATTCAGAAGCCCTCTTTCTATCAATGTAGGTCAGTTTCTCAAGAGCCAAACTCACTGTTACGTTATTTATCCAGTGGTTAAAAGACGGGCACCCAACATTCTTCCAACGTAAGTAAGTAAGTAAGTAAGTAAGTAAAGTGTATTTGTATAGCACCTTTCACAGATAAAAATCACAAAGTGCTTCACAATAAAATGCAATACAACACAAGAAGTCACAATACAAGCAAATGGAAATACAAATAGAAAACAAAACAAACAGCCATAAAGCCCCTCAACTAAGTAAAAGCCTGCTTGAACAGCAGAGTCTTCAGCTGCTTTTTAAAAGATTTGACATAAGGCTATACAGCGTTTGGCCTGCAGTAAACAAAGGTCAACCATTTTTCTTTCCTTACAAGATAAAGTACAGTCATCTGGATAAATGCCTAAAATACATAACTTAGTTATTGACTATTTTGCACAAAACCATTCTGCTCTCCATGTATAATGGCTGGTAGAACCCTCTCCAGTCTCAGCTTTAGCTATAATCTTTGAATCAGAATTTAAAAGTGATATGGGTCTGTAAGAACTGCTTTTGGTAGACTCTTTACCTGGTTTTAGAATAAGAGTGATCAGAGCACTATGTAATGAAGCAGGAAGGCAACCTGTTTTAAAGGATTCCACATTAACATCTAATAATGGGGCTATTCATTTTGCTTTAAATAGTTTGTAAATATCTATCGGAAGCCCGTCTGGACCCAGAGCTTTACCTAGTGGGCTGTCAGAATTATAAAAGGTTTTATAATATGAGACAAAGGTGCTATTAATTTCTGTGGGATCAGTAGATAATTCTCCTTGTTCATTCCTAATTATATTAATGGCTCTGTCAGATTCAAGTTTCTTTATCTGCCAAGCTAGCAGTTTACCCGGCTTTTCACCCTTATCATAAAAAGTTTGTTTACATCTTATTAGACCATCTTCAGCCTTAAGCAAATAAAGCTCCTTGTGTTTAAAGATACTTGTACTTTTACTCAAGTATTGCTTTCAAGTACTTTATACAAGACTGATATGTATACTGTCATAAGGCCTAAACCCAACTGAAACACCTTGGGGAGATTTTAGAGCGAAAGCTTTCTCCACCACCATCATCAAAACACAAATTGAGGCAGGATTTTTTGGAGGAATGCTGTTCATCCCTCCAGCAGAGTGCCACAGACTTAGAATCTATGAGCACTGAAGCCATCTGGAGACTCCTTAATACAACATTTTATGTTGACTTTTTTCCTTTTGTTACCCATCTGCATGTTCTGATGATGGTTACAGGGGAAACCAGTAGATCGATTACACAACAGAAAATTAATTGAAATGTCTATAGAGTTGTTCCGATCGCGTTATCAGTATCGGAAATGCCTTAAATGCTGGACCGGGTATGGGCAAATGCGCAAGCCTATGCACCCAACGACCCGGAAATTAATTCTTTGACTCTCTCAAACAGTAGCCGGAGCGATCCAGAAAAAAGTAGTAGTAGTAGTAGTGTAGAAGTAGCCTCCTCCACACCTCTGCCGGACCTGTATGCAAATCCTCCACCTTTGATATAACCTCATTTTTAATGAGCTTCTCAATGTCTTCGTCAATAAAGATGCCAACGCTATTTACCTTAAATCATTTAATGTCGCTGGTGATTTCATTGTAGCAACTGGGACAATTGGTGAAGGTTTCCTTCATTGAGTGACCCTCTGTTGCTGAAGAGATACCATAAACTAAAATGAAAGATAACTGCATAGCTGCTTTTGCACACGTTTTGAGAATGTGGCCACATATATTATTAGGAACTCCAGGACTCTTACTAGGATTGGTGATCCTGAAATGTTTTCCCACACTTCTAATATCAATAGCTGGAGGAGCCCTAGTGTCCTTCTTTAATACACTAGTGTTTCAGCAAAATCATGATTCTCAAATCTTAGAAAAAAAGTGTTCAGCCAACTGTTTATCTGAATTAAAACCAGTCAAGGGAATGTTACTGTTGCCTTTTTATTATTGGACCCTGTCAAAGATTTAATTACCCTGACCAGCCACATGGTTTGTTACACAGAATCATCTGAGAAGCCATCATTGGAAACTGTTTGGATAAGGGTAGACCCTTTCAAAAAAAGAAAAAAAAAATTAAGGTGATTGGATCCACCATCTGTCTATCACGTCCGCCATTGTTGATTTCATACCGTTCCAGGCTTTTCATAAATTGTTACTGCCCAGCTCAGCTTCAGTTTTATCTTTGTATCTCAGTTTAGCTTTTTTTTCCATTTTGAAACCTGATCTCAATCTTTATTCCCTTAATGTTGGTAACATTACCCTCATTAAAAGCATTTTTTTTTTCCTTTTCCGAATCAGACCTTTGAAAGCTGGTGAGGCCTGTGATTTGTTTTAGGGGAAACAAACTATATGTAGCTACACACCACTCATATATCATCAGTATTGTCAGAGCAAGAGAGGCATCTTCATTCACCTTCACAGTCACCTGACTTTTGCACACCTTCTCTCCTCAACACAGTTTTATACACCAGTAAAAGGTGCACAGAGGATCCGAGTGTAGGGCCCACCAGGGACTTATATTCTCCTTTTATGCAGCCATAACCGAGGTCCAGGGTTTTATTATGGTGCGTATAATGGCTAACATATTGACAAAAACTGTTTATAGTTTTTCTTTAAGTTACAGTGATTAAAGTCTCCCAGTACATTGGGGGGCATCAGCGAGATGCATTGCATCCCTGCATTTGTATCGAAGGAACTCTGTCTTTAGTGTTATTAGAAAGTACCAAACAAACATCACTCTCAAAATCAATCTTCAAAATATTTCGCAACCCCATTTGCATACCAGGGTGATCAAGAATTTCTGGTGCATGTATTTTTAAATATTTTACATTTGTTATTTTCCTGCTTTTTTTGTTTTTGTTTTTAGCTGCGCGATCTGCTATTGTTCCTTTCTTCCGTCTGCTTCATTATCGCTCATTCTTTCGAATAATTCCCTTGCAAGTTTGGCATAGGAGTACAGCATTATGCTTTCACATTTAATTTATACAAAACAACTTATCATCATGCATAATGCAGCAAGGCAAGTGTGGAAAAAGCTCACAGGCTTTGGGTAATGCTAATTGAATTTGAAGATAAAGTATCTTGTAGACAAATTGTTTGTGACTTTAATCTGTGCTATAATTACTCATGTTAAATGTGGGTGACAACATGGAGCGATGTTAAAAATGCATTCCTCCTTCAAACAAATATGGTACTCTCATTTTAATGTCTCCTACCCGCCAAGTACTGAACATGATGTAAACTTTGCCAGCTGTTTCTCTTGTGCCTCCATATGTCTAAACCTGTACTGAATACACAAGAAGCTTTATATGCTAACCCTGCTTTATATGTATTCAGTTTAAATTATATAAACCACAGTCATTTGCTGGTGAGTAATTACAATAGTGTGAGTGATACATTTTCAAAGTTTATAGACTGTACAATATAATGAATCGACGCTGTATCTCGATTGGTGTCAATTGCTTTTCGTCTCGTCTCCCGAACATCTGCTTGTTCGCCCACATGAGCCATATTTTAGCATCAAAACGGAGAAAATCTGGAAGATTTTTTGTTGATTTATTTATTTTTTTTATTTTTTTTTGTGTAGTTAATTTCAGTGCGGTGACTCCACCCACAAATGAAATCAGCTAAAATCAGCTGTGTGCTGTGTTTTAGAATCACACACATCTTTTAATTAACTCCTAGTACAAAAAAATCTCTTCTACATTGTGTGGATTCTAAAGAAAAAGTATAATAAAATCAGCCCATTCATGTAACAAGCAAGCACGAATAATATCATGCAAAATAAAGGATGCTGTCAGAATTAATAAGGCTCCCACATCCCACCTCCCAGGCAGCTTGCAGCAAGAACACATACAAACAAACACACACACACACACACACACACACACAATATTCCATCTAACATTAGTCCAGTTAAAACAGATTGTGTAGCTGACTCGTCCAGTCAACCAAAAAAGATTAACCCCGAGTTAGTTTCGACCCAATAAACATCCCCTTAATGCCTGTCAGATAAACCCATCCAATAAACAATGGCTCTTGGCATTACATCAGCCTCTTGGTTACAAAAAGATCAATTATTTTCTCCCTAAATGCTGAATTTGCTCTGGATTAGAGCATCAACAGAACAAAACTGAATAGAAACATAATTAAAGAAATGAGCAAGCACCAGTGTTTCCTCTAGGATTTTTTTCAGCGGTGGCGGGGGGGTGTTGGATGTCAGAGTACGGGCTTATCTGCTAATGTAAGATACCAACCGTTAGATTGAAACCATCCAGAAAATAGACGGTACCGTAGGGTGATTTAACGTCACCGCTCATTTTACACACAGTTTAACAACAAAACAAAACGCTGTGTGAACATTACTAGCTACATTTTTCATGTTGGTTTTGAGCGGTATGCACCCCCACTAACCTGGAAAACGGTTTTAAATCAGTAACGTTACTACAGCGTGTCAGAGGAATACAGCATCTCCTGCAGCGGCGACGCAGAGGGGCCGTCACAGCAGCGTGGCTAACGTTAGCTTCTTATCTCATCTGGGGTCTGATAAACAGTAAATTCATCAACTTCAGTGTCCACAATGCTATTTTCCAATAAACTGTAGCTGTCATATTTCACGGGCATGAGTGCGGATTTCATGTCGTGGATTTCGTCGCTGTTTATCACTTATTGAGTGAAGTAGTACTCTCTCTGTTATTTATTTGGTTGCCATAACTGTGACGACGTCCTGTCACTGTTCCAGTTGCTATGCTCACCCTAGGGGGAGAGAGAGCGGATGACCGTTGCTAGAGTTCAGTAGAGCAGACGGCGCTACGACTTTATGACTTTTCATAAACGGCTGAAGGAGCAGTGGTGCGCGGTGTACATAGCGGAAACCTGTTGAGCGTCTGCCCTATTTCTGATACCGTGGCGCTGGACATTTTACCGTGGCGGACCGCCACTATGCTATCAACATAGAGGAAACACTGAGCACATTAGTTAATCATAAATATATATTATAAACCAAGCCTAAGACCTTGTGACGCTTGAGCAGTGATGTTAACACTGCTACCTCTTTGAGTGGGCGGTGAGCCCCTTCTAGGGCTTCTGCACTGTGTTCTCTGCTCAGCTGGCATCTTTAGCACATGTTCCCTGCTTTGACTTCCTTTTTCGGACTGCCTCTGATATATGTCACCCAATTCAGCTGAGTTCACATTATGAAAATGTGAATGCAGTGTATGTATGCTAGAGTGTATGGAGTGTCGGACTGGGCATTGCATGAAGATACAAACTACTAGTGCTACTAGTTTTCAAAACCCCCACACGGTACATTTAATGATGGCCTATAAATAGTCCAAAAGAAAATTCTGAGATCCCTAGGAGACGTCTTTAAAACTCTTTTGTCCATCCAACAGTCAAAAATATCAAAGATATTCAATATAGCCTACAATGAAATGGAGAAAAGCAATTTATCTCTGAGATAAGGGAACCAGCAATTTTGTTTTCATTTCTAAACGTTCCAATTGCTGAATTTTATTTACTATCAAAATAGTGTTAAATCATTTTCATATCAATCCACTAACGGATAAATAGACTAACCATTGTACAACTACATCCATCAATAATCTGCCACTTACTCAATAGCAACAGTTTATATATTTCCAAGGCACATTCACCAGCTACTCCTGTGGGAGGAGGCTTTTCCAGGACAGATAGCATATTTTTTATTCCTCTAGCGCCTTCTTGGTTTACCTCAAGGTCTCCTCCTAGGTGGACATGACTGGAATACAAGCATTTGCACATCTTATCTGTTACTGTGGCCCCAAAGCGTTGATTATACCAAAAACTGGGGCCATTGTTTTGAAAGAGTCTTGATTCCCTCTGCTTTCTCTTATCTGTCAAAAGGCTCAAAAGAGGTTAAAAATTAATTTAGCTTTGTAAGAGACATGAGCATTCTTTTGATGATTCTCTGAGGCAAAGTGCGGTGTAGCCGTGTGTGCGTGTCTATCATACTGCCTGCTGCTGTAGAGGATCAACTGGATTGCACTAATTGGTCCAGTTCATTTTGATGTGAATTACCAGCATGGATGGTAACGTATCACTCCAGGCTTCTGATATGTCAAAGTAGATCTTCTGATGCTATTTAACTGCTCCAGTATCAGTTTGTGAAACTCTTTCTGCTTTTGACAAAATCTTCTCTTCTCTAATAATTGAAATAATCAATCCTTGAGGCCTGCATGTCATTTCACAGAATTACTTTTTGCAGGTAATAAAAAAAGTAGAGGAAAATGCATCGGACTCAGTGTGCAAGGTTTAATTTGATGAGTTGGAGGTCAAAAGATATCTAGGTTAAAGTCTGATTTAAAATATATTTTCAGATGTCAAGGTTATACTGTAACCAAGACCATTTCAATGACTATATTTTAGTGTGTAGTGAGACCTGCTTTGCATAAAATAAAGTTAGTGAAATGTCATTGAAACAACACAACCTAGATATCTAGGTTACTTGTGAGCTATTAACCTTTACTTATGTAGCACTTTTTTAAAAAAACAAGTGCTTTACAGACATAAAAGATAAAACTTAAAAAAATAAAAAAATGTATATATATATATATATATAGGGATATTTATATATATAGGTATATTTCACCGTTGGAAAGATGAATATATCTTTAAATTGGGTCAGTGATGTAGTAGAAATGTGAATTTTTTTTTAGAAACTGGTGGCTTCTAGGCTAAATGCCAGAAAATGTGTTTTTGGCTCATGTTGATGAAAGACACCAAATCCCAGAATGCACTTTCTTTGCTGCTTTAGAGTCCACTCCCAAGCCACGCCTACCGTTTACAGACAGACAGTGAGACAGTCAAGTCAACTCAAGTGTGTTTTATTATCATTTCAACCATGAAACAACGTTTCACCGTGGCTTAAGTGGTGTTACACATTTAAAATATATAAAAATGACATACGAAACCGACTACATTGAGTGCACACACATTATGGGCTCCGTAAAGTTCAGCTAAAGCATACTAGCATTAGCGCTTGGTGGGCTGTAAACACTGAGTACTTGCACAGCCGTAAATTTGCGTGTAATGTAGAATGGTCGGCATTTAAAAGTCACAAACTCCACCAGCAGTTAGCAGTTAGTTGGATACAAGCACCCCATTTCTGCACTAGTCCGTGTTAACGCAGCCCACCTCCACTAGTCTTACCCGGCGACAGAGCAGCAGGCCTTGGTAGCTGGATAGTCCCAGTACACTGTTGTTCAGCCATGTTTCCACAACAACAAAAACACAGCAGTCTCTGAACTCGCGTTGGGAGTTTCGTTGAAGTTGGATGTAGTCCAGTTTGTTGTCTAATGAGCAGACACTTGCAAGCAGGATTGATGGAACAGGTGGCCGGCTAGCGTTAGCTTTCCACCTAGCTAGCCATTCCCCGTGGTTTCCAAACAAATTGGTTTTCGTATGTTGTGTTTACCTAACAGCTAATGTGCAGTCACAATGTGCAGCTTAGTAGGTGGCTATGATGAAGTAGTAGTAGTCAATATGGCCGTAGATGCGAGGAAAGAAATGTGATAACTATCATCGGGTATTTCCTAAACTAAGCCAAGTAACCAGTTGTTTTAGATCAGCTCAAAACAAAGTGTTACCTGGTTGCTGACGTAGTTGATAAATACGCAATTTCATATAGAGCTTCGATGGCTCACTGCATAGAGCTTCGGACTTGTGTTATCTTTTTTTATTTTTGCCACAAGATCGAAACCAGCTCGACCCAAACTTGAATGATTATATTCTTTTTAGATCTTTTTATTTTTATTATTATTATTATTATTATTATTATTATTTTTTGTAGGTGGCTGTGATGTGGTGCTTAGTTAGACAAACATTTTCACGGCAGTAGATCTGGGAAACAATATGAAAATTGCCAGGAATATGTTTGTGATTGCGTGGCGAATCTAGTGACAGAGGCAGGCCACAAAGGCAGCTGTTAGGTTAAACACAACATACGAAAACCAGTTGGTTTGGAAACCAGCGGCATCGACAAACACCGCTGACTGAGGTACTGGTCTCCGTAGCAGGCGAAGCTCGTGTAGTGTGTTGAGTATTCCGTCTTTAATAAAGTTTCCTGCATATTCTCCGATCTGTACCAATGTATCCCGGTGGTACACATGTGCAGTAGTTTGAATGCACAGAATTGTTGTAAAAGTTTGCTGCTGTAAAAGACTAGCCTGTTTAGCGAAGCTTCAAGATGGCTGACACTCTTTTTGCTTTGGCAAGCTTCGGGTAATGACGACAGTCCAACCCCCCTATGGGTGGGTTGAAAACATGCGGAAGTATCTCCTACTACTGGCTGTAGTCCATTGCCTCTGGGCAAAAATCTTCCGATGACGCATAAATACTCGTTTTACGTCATCGGAAGATTTTTTTCCAGACCCACAATACTGAAATCTCTCGTCTCAGGGGGACATGAAGGAGGGAAGCACAGTCATTCGAAAATACTACCGTATTTTAGAGGTCGACCGATATGGGTTTTCTCTGGCCAAACACCAGCAATATGCTACTAGTAATGGTAGCGTCTAAGCCTGTAGTGCGAGACACACGGCGCAAGACTTCACGAGGGGAGGGGCTGGAGGCAGCTGGTCTGGGTGCGCTGTAAAAAATGTCGCCTATTCATGTTTTTAACACTAGGCTGCCCGCAGATGCGCCTGCCTATTAATCGGCTTGATATACTGGGATATTGGCCGATGCCGATTATGTAAAAAAATGCCAAAAATCGGCCGATTAATCGGTCGACCTCTACCGTGTTTCTACTGATAGAAGTCTTAATGCTAAATCGGTGAAGTATCCCTTTTAATAGCGAATTTAAAGGCCAGTGTAAAAAATAATTAGAAGTTGTAAAAATTAGTCATTGATGCCCTACTCCCTGTCTCAGTAGTATTTTGTACAAGCTGGAAGATTCAATTGATTCCTGGGGAAATCTGAATAATAACTCACAATAATACAATTGTCTGAAGTAAGGGTCTATTATGTCCTAAAATGAAAGGAAAGCTCTAATTATGTTATGTCACAAAACGTAGTAGAACAGTTTACGTCAGAATCAAAAGTCAAGTCCAAAGGGACGAGATACTGCTTTATGTATTCCCTAAATGCATTGGGGCAAACAGCCATCATTTCAGTTTTATCTGCATTTAACGTAAGGAAGTTACTAGCCATCCAGGACTTTATATCTGCCAGGCAGGTTGTAGGTAATGAGACATATGAGGTCTGATGGATTCATGGACAGATACATCTGTGGATCATCAGCATAACAGTGATAAGAAATGTAACAATTGTGTATGATTTACATGTAAACTGAAAACAATAAAGGGCCATGAATAGCAACAAGTCCTCCAAACCATTCAGCGACATAGGTTGTTTAATTCTACCCTCTAACAGTACCCACAGGAGCATTTCATAAATTAGCGCCCCTTGCGGAGGCAGGACGTACGACCCACAGGAGCGTTTTCCGTTCTCATATCTAAACCAGAGAACGTAACAGTCGAGGTTTTAAACCTAAAAGGTCATAAGATCGCAATTTGGTTGGGTTTATGCACCAAAACTACTTGGTTAAGTTTAGAAAAAGATCATGATTTGAGTTCAAATCTGTACATTTGTTACGTTCACTTCCTTTTATGCATGTGACGCAAAACGTGAGGCAGTTACGTTTGTTCCATAAAGAAGAAAAAAACCTTGCTGTTTACTTTTATTTTGAAACGGGACACAAACCCTAGTCTCCTGGGTGAATGCCCTGTGTTTGTTTGTCCCATCCACCAACCCAACCTGCCTCCCTATGCAGACTTTGGCGCTCTTATACTTTATCACCTTACTTGCTGCTTTGCTCCCATCATAATTACTACGACCACTAGATGTTCCCGCCACTATAAACGTAAATATGAGTTGTAATTTCTGCTTGAAATGGGCCGCAAGAGGGGGTACTAAAGCAGAAGGCAGCAGAAGGGTCTAACAATATCAAAACAGTACGACTACCAGCATCTGAATTTAGTCTAACATCATTCAGCTCCTTCAGGAATGCAGTCTCTGTGCTATGATGGGTTTAAAAGCCTGGCTGGAACCTTTCAATAAGGAAGTACTCATTAAAAAAGCGGAAATAGACCACTTTCTCTAATACGTTGGCAATAAAGGTGATTTAATCCCTAAATCAATTACTTTGGGGAAGCATCTTAGATGATGTCTAAAAAGATACCTTACAGCAGAGAGGTACTCAGGCTGGTACCTGCTGCTTTCAACATTAAGGAATCTATTCTGAGCTCCTTCAAAATATCTAAGCCCAGACACTCTGCATAGCAACCTCATATTAGCCACTTGCATCTATGGCCTCATTCTGTTGGTCACTACCCAAAGCATGTGACTATAATTGAGGGTTGGAACACAGATGGACTGGTAAATTAAGAGCTTCAGCCTCAGCTTCTTGTTCAACACGACAGTCCTGCATCTGCATGACTGGAGATGCAGCTCCAAACTGCCTGTTGATCTTAAATTCCATCTTATCCCCATCAAGCCAAAAAATCTTTTGTGTAGGAAAAACCCTGATAACTAAACAGCAGACTAAGACATTAACTAGTAAGGAAATAAAATAATAGAATTAAAATACAGGTAAATAAAAACGACTGTGTTGTAATTGAGGCCAAGTGTGTGTGTGTGTGTGTGTGTGTGTGTGTGTGTGTGTGTGTGTGTGTGTGTGTGTGTGTGTGAACAAATGTGCTAAGCCATGTATTTTTTTAAGGGCCATTGTATTAAAATATTACCGTTCTATTCTGCCCAGCAAAAAGAAGGATACCTGTCCATATGCTGCCACCTTAGCAGGCAGATTATGCCAGTCTGTGATTGATGGTGTGTAAAGTGACTTCCATTGTTGAACAAGCAGTCTCCTACCCAATATTAAAGCGGTCTGGACCTATTCAGTATAGATGGAGAAAACGGTGTCTTTTGAAGACACCGTTTTTGAAGAAAGCTAATGCAAAACGGGACTTTTGGTGAGGGAGTCTTAAAATTGATTTCAGCAAACTGTGAATTTGAACATAGGTTGTTGTTTTTGCATTTTAAATTTGGCATGGTAGTTGTTGAAGGATTTGAGGTCCTGCCCTGTGTAAAGGACCCTTCTCCGCCCTTTCTTTTCAATAGGAGGCTTTACCAATACGTAGGCAGGGATTGTACCGTATAGTAAAGGTTTGTGTGCATCAAGGGGCCAAATTTTGCAGTCTTCTTTCAGACTACCTGTACACATTTTTTACTCACCTGTGGTTTTATATGATGACTTTCACCTCAGAAGGTGGGTTTTCCTAGTTCTGTTCTGAAGTGCAACATTAATCCTTCCCTTAAAACGCATGATTTAATTAGAGCAAAAAGTAGTGAACAAAGAACAAATGGAATTTGTTTCTTGTTTACCTCTGAGCTATTTTCTTGCCTCAGTTTAAACCTGTACCTTTCATTAATCGGTTATTGAAGTGCATTAATCCCTCAGAGATAGCTTTATAGTGCTCTATATTCAATGGCGGGTATTAGAGAGCCAGCAGCAGCACCTTGTCTCCTCCTCTGAGACGGGGAGAAACAGTGGGTGCTTTCTCCAGAGAACAGACAGCCGTATTCATTAGGATATTCAGGGGTGCAGAGGGACGGCTGAGAGCAGCTCAGCGGCATACAGTATGCAAAGCAACAGTTTAACTAAAATGTTACTAATTGAGCAATTATTTAAACACTGTTCAGCACAAGCAAACACGGAAATACTTAACACAACAGATGTACACGCACTTTGCAAGTACATCTGTCTGCCATGTCTTTTTTACGCCGTCTCTATGCCTATTTATTCATTCATTACACCCATCCATTTACCAATCTATGCCAGTTATAGGGTTGAGGTTTTCACTATGCAAGAGGAAGACTTGTTGAAAGAAACCATCGCAAAATCTCAGTATCATTTATTAAAAAAAAAAAAAATCTCTTTTGTTAAAAAAAAAAAAAAAAAAGCCATTATTAAAATTCTAATTCAAAAGCTTCAACAGCGTCACCTGCAGAGCACGAGGGAAAGGGGCAGAGGAGGCATACACACAGCTGTCCACTTTAGGGCAGGAGTTCCTCTAAAAGTGCACAACAAGGTGTCCATCATCAGGATTTAATGGACGACGGGAAGCAAGAACCGCTTGGAGTCCATTAATGCCTGATATTGGTCACCTCAAAGGGCATTATCCCACTTATACCATGGTATATAACTGGCTTCTAGTGACACATTACACACACACCAGGTTTATCCATATCCCACAGAAATTGTTTTTAAAGCTTTTTATATTAATGAACGTCCGTTACGTTCGAGCCTTTGCCAAATGAGTTGATGCCAAGCTAATTAAGACTATCAGCTCCACAAAACTCGGTCTGTATTTCTTAGTATGGTTATGTTTAGAAATTGGTGTCGTCCAGTGACTTTCGCTCCCAGAAAATCAAGTGAAGATAATTACCTCTTCTGAAGAGTCCATGTTTTCTTAATCCTCCGTGTCCTCCTTGGTTACAAGCAACTGCGTGGCGGAGGGGTGGATGTGGTGCGGGATCACGGAAGGCTTGTATCATGTGGATGCGCCGACCGGTTTGTTGTCATTACCAGAGACGGTTTAGAACCGAGACACTCCAACTCGGAGTAGTTTCCTGCATCTGTCACGTGGGCTCCGCCACTGCCACGCCTCTTTAGGACACTAGCAGCAGGTCCGAGTGTATTGATTACAATGGGAGAAGTGAACGTGAACACAATTATGAGCGATCCTTTCGCCCCATAGTCACAGGAGTAAATATTGGTGCCATTTCTCACAAGCCACATATCTCCAGAACATTCTGACACTAAAATGTCATTTTTCAGATGGACACATCAGGAGAAAATTAACTTAGTTTGAGACCTATTTCAGTCTCAGGACCAAACTCTCATGAGATCTGGCAACACAGAGACGCTAACGTCAGCTAACGCTCGTGAACGCCCTAACAAAACAAATCCCCGTCATGCTGAATATGTCTTTTAGCTTTGTAAATATCTAACGTTAGCAAAAGAACATATTAATAAATTATTCAAATATAAATTTTCATCCATCCACACGACGTTCACTACACGTTCAAACGAGGCCACGCCCCTTTAGGAGACCGGAAGTGTGGTCCGTTTCATACTATTGGCGCTGCTTGAAATGTGCTACTATTAGTATAAAGGATCTTTGTCATTACTTAGAATTCCTCATTGGGGAGACAGAAACTACGCACTATAGCTTTAAGAAATCTTGTAGGCCATTAATTGTCTATGCACTAAAACACAGAGGCAAATTCCTTGTATGCAAAGACCCACTTTGCACCTTCATTTTCCGTAAGAAAGTAGACATAAGTAGCCCACTAATGTTGAATAACATGACGCCATGGGTTGGTATCTCTCCTGTTTTGCAACTGCCACTGATATAGCTCCTTACCTAGGCTACATATTCTTTTAGCTGCCAGAGAAAAACGTAGTTGTTGTGTGTTGGTTGTGACGGAGTTTCCATGGATGCATTCTGCAGCTGATGCGCACAGCAGCATCCCAAAATACAGAAATTATGCTGCACCTACACGCTGCCTGTCAGTGGCTTTCACCAGCCTCTGCATGTGGATTTCTTTTTCCTTTTCTAGATGGATCTGGATTCAAGGAGATGTCCTCAATCCTCACAAATACAGACACATAATGCATTTAAGCACACACAAACCCCTACAGTGTTTCCCACAGATTAGAAAGCAATTTGTGGCAGGGGAGGGGGGGGGTCGTCGTCGCCCCGTAGGGGGGAACACTTATTTTCGTAACAAAGTATCAAAAACTGAGGAGGACACGCTGTTGGATGCTGTCCTCCTCTCCTACTTCAATGCCTAACGAATCTATCTTTCTCTCCATGACCCTGTCTTTCACTGGTTGAAGCCTGAAAATATTGTAAACAAATTAAAAACATAACTAATTACACTGGTCGGACTGTTCAGCTCTGTTTCAGACTGATACCTCCGGTTCAGGCTGGTCCTCATCCTCCACACGTGCCTTTTTCAGTCGCGGAAAATACTTTTCAATAATCCTGCAGGGGCGATTCTAGGATCTGACCTTTAGGGGGGCTCAGCCCCTAATGAGCAGTTGATAGCAGTTAAGCTAGAGGGGTCCGGGTCATGCCCCCGTACGTTTTTTTTTTTTTTTTTTTAAACCCTTAAATCATGACTTCTGGTGAGTTTTGGGGAAAGAAATAGACATATTGAGACATGCAATTATGACAAACTATCAACAGATTCAAGGCATCTGCTGTGAAAAAAGATGGCAACTACAAAGCATGATTATTGCAGTACATACCCAGCGGCGTCGGACTGGGGGGGGGGGGGGAAAGGGGACTGAGTACCCAGGGCCCAAAAAGATGCTAGAATGAATAGCTGTGGATGCAGGGAGGGGCCCATAGAAAATGCCAAGAATTTTGAGCTACGCCCCTGCACATACCTTGAACTGGTAAAATAAGCCTTAACATATTTTAGACAGGATTATTCATGTTTTTCTGCTGTTAATTTTAAACTTTTTCATTTACATCAGTGATGGAAACTGATTTGGTTATACAGCTAAATGATGAATAATCTAATCTAATAATGCTTCTGAACCAGATGGGGGAAATCCAACATCTCTTTTTCTTAAGAGCCTGGGCCTGATAATAAAAGCATTTACTCTAATACAACAACTACATTATATGATAAGTAAAACATCAATAAATCTCAGAAGACCAACTTTAATGATGAGCCACAAAACAATATTATGCAATACAGGAATAGTGTGTGTATATATATATATATATATATATATATATATATATATATATATATATATATATATATATATATATATATATATATATATATATCAAAATTCCATGAAATGCATATGTAAATATAATGTGAATGGAATATTTTAAGTGTTTTTGCCCATACAATATATGTCCACTTTCTCACCTGGTTCTTCCAGGTCCGTCTCTTTGTCCACTCTCTCTCCATCCTGCTCTCTCTCTCCATCCCCCTCCCTCCGTCATATCACTGACAATCACATACAAAACATTTTTTAATCAACTAGAAAATGATCTTCAAATAAAAGAGAAAACAAAACACCATAGTCCTACTATATATATGTCTTATAGGCTACCTAGCCATTTTCTCACCTTGTTCGTATTGCTCCCTGCCCTTCTCCCTCTCTATTATCCTCACTCCGTTGTGCTGTCAACCAGAAGGCAAATGTAATCAACAGAGAATGTATCGTGTAGGCTACCAAAGGTTATACATTCACCTATTTATAACATGTGAATATGGTGTTGCTGTTCAGTGCAGTGCGATAATGTTAAAGGCTTATCTTATAAATAAAAATAAAGTAAAAAATGACTTATTCATAATACGTTTATTTCATTCACAGCTGCTACATATAGTGTTTTGACCTCGACAACCCAACTGCATTTTACCGCAAACTTGCGACTAGTTAACTTCCTGAAGCAGGTGCAATCGCTTGTTTGCCAGGAGTCGGGTCGGGACTCAACATTGTATTCAGAATATAAAATATTTTTATAGCACTTTTTAATGTGTGATTGTGTAAAGGTGTTCACAAGATGGATACCAACCTTTCGTGAACTTGTGAATTTCGCCAGCCGTCTTCTCTCCTTTACGGAGACAGACGCTGTGTGCACGGTGGGCTCGATGGTGTTTTAAGCCTCCAACGTCGCCTTCCAGGCAGCTAACCCTCACCTTGACACTTGGAATATAACCATTGCCGCGCTGCCTGAAAGGTGACGTTGGGGGCTAGAAACACCAAACACCGCACGGTGGGAGGAGCTGTGTGTGTGTGTGTGTGTGTGTGTGTGTGTGTGTGTGTGTGTGTGTGTGTGTGTGTGTGTGTGTGTGTGAGAGAGCAGGACACAAGTGACAGAGAGATGGAAGAAGGCAGAAAAAGGAAATGCAGCTTAACGTGTGTGAAAGCTGAAAAAAAAATATTAACGAAACGCAATGTGCGGCGGCCGGTGTTAATAGTGCGATGCACCGCCACACATTAGTCTATGTGTGGGAAATACCGCCCTATATACACACAATTATCCCTTTCTACGTGCCCTCCCCTCATGGAAAGTACCATTGTGAAGCTTGAGTTGTAGTGTGAATTAATTTGATGTGGTGGCAAGTAGGGTCCATCACGATGGACGATGATATCGATATACCCTTACAGTCTCTCTCTCTCCCGGTCAGTAGCAGCTCGCTCTACCTGGACTAGTATGTGGGAGGAGTTCAAAATACTGGCTGTTTGTCTTTTTTCTTTATGGAAATTACTGTTTTTGTTTTGTGCCCTTTTTTATGTCACTCGGATTACTCTGAGAGATGATTGAGATTATTAAAAAATGTAGTTGTAGGAAGGAAGCCCAAGCACCTTATTATCTTTGTTAGTTTTTATATATTCAGTTATTTATTTGCATTTATTTTTTTCTTTTGATGTGTGGTTGTTAATTGATGGTTAGACCTGATTTGTCATGTATTTGTCCTGCTGGTTTTTGTTTGTGGAATGTTTTTGTTTGTGGAATAAAAAAAAAAAATACACAGTCATCGGCAGCCTGCCGTGGGGAGAGACAGTGATGACTTGATGACTGTGCAGATAGAAAGTGAGAGGATGGGGGATTGCCATCACTCACTGTGTCAGTGGGAGAATAAAAAAGCTGAAAGGTTAAAGAAGGAGATATCAAGAGACAGACAAGACGAGAGGTGAAGCGAGCTGCTCGTTTCAAGACAGAAGGAAAAGTGTTCTTTTCGTGCTTAAGGTTGATTCAGTAATCTTTTCACATACACGTCCAATAGCAGTCTTTGAACAATTTCTATATATTGAATTATGGGGAGTTTTGATATAAGGAAGAAATGGGCCCGGTAGAGTCAAAGCGTGGAGCACTTCCTGTAGCAGAACCCCTCAGGCTTTATTGTCACAATGGGAAATTGCTCTGTGGAGCTGCAATGTGTGTATCCTTAAGACGTGACAAACATGTTGAGTGTATTTCCTTTGTGAAAAAACAGATAAATAGTAGGGCTGTCAAAATAACACGTTAATTTCGATTAATTAATCTGAGAAAAAAATAACGCGTTTAAAAAAAATAACTCAGATTAATCCATTCCATATTGACGTTTGACCCGGAGCCGTTCTAGCCACTATTGGACTGTAAAATGAAGGAGGGAGACGAGAATGTGCTGCCTGGATCATTAATTGGAACATTTACTTGTAAAAATCTTCTTCCTGCCAACCCTGGCTACTGAAATCTGGTGCCACTGATATGTCTGCGCTTCTCTCTGATGCTCTGAAACAGACGATACAGGCAACACTAACGCCGCTTCATGTGACGCTAGTTAACACTATACTCGACAGCAGCTAACGTTAGCCTACCGCTAGCTAGTAGCTGGATTAAACCATAGACAGTATATAAAAATGATTAAACACGGTTACAATGCTGACAGCTAACGCTAAATGACCGTTGGAAAAACACAGGTGGTGCATTCAATGAAACTGGTAAACTACAGCCTCATGATGCATTTGTAGTTATTGTAAATGTCCTTTTCCAATCTGGTCGTTGTTTTTGTTATTCAACAGCAATTTACTAGTGAAATAAGTTATTGTTATACATTATTATTAAATCATTTAATTTTGACCATATGGCCTTAGCAATAAACAAGCCGTTCTTTAATGTCACCAACTGTTTAGTACCCTTTTTTTTCTTTTTTTACTTTCTTAAAAAGTATCGGTTCAGGCACCGTTAATTATGTATGCGATTAATTTCGATTCATTAATCAGAGTATGTAATTAATTAGATAAAAAATGATAATCAATTGACAGCCCTAATAGCTTGAACACTGCAGGGCTCCAATTATACACCTATTTGTATTTCTTTGCTCATAAAACATTTGCAAAGCAGAATTTTCAGAATGCTTGTTCCACTCTAAAGGCCTTTACACACCAGAGACGTTTGTTTTGTGCTATTCATTGGCACGTCAAAAAAACCTCAACTTGTTTTTGTCATAATTTCTTCATAAGTCGATTTTTATAAACTTTTGCACAGTGATGTAAGGCAAATCACTTTGCACCTATACTATGACATTTATAATACAACACGGAGGCTCTGTAGTCGAGCAATCTTATCAATGTTACTCCTTTTTAAACCTTTGCAAAGGCAGCACTTACCAGTGCCACTCGTTTTCATTCTTACCTTTCACAATAAAAGCCCTAGACATAAACTACACTGTGTAACTGAAGAGAACTGAAATTCACTCAGGAAACTTAATAACATGATTTACAGTAACTTAGCTTTTCCTGCTTTGTCTTCCAAAGCACGGTGGGGGTGGGCACACTCTTTTGTTTCCAGAGCTGGAGTCTCGGGAGCTAACTCCTGTCACTCTGCTCAGCAGCCAAGAGAAACAAGACATTGAACACCTCCATTAGTCTTGAGGGGCTGCAGCATTTATTTGTGCCCAAACGGCAGACTCTAGCTACTGAACATTCTCTTGATAGCTTCACCGCTAAACTTTAAGCAAGCAAAGTTGATTGATATAGCACCTTTCACAGACACCAGTCACAAAGTGCTTCACAGTCAAAAAAGGCAACAAAATAAAATCCAATATAGTCAGAGAAAACACCAGGGGGCTGTTTCACAAAAGCAGAATTTATAAATCCAGGATAACTGATAACGCGAGGCTTGACCTAGTCTAATCTGTGCATCGTGGCTTTGTGCGTTTCACGAAGGCCGAGCCAGGCTGAGGAGGAGCGACTAGGTCGAGCCAGGCTGAAGTAATTTGGATAGGTGCGTGTTCACAGCTTTCCTTAACAGACCGCAAGGTCGATTACAGATTTACTGATGCTAAAAGGGAGAATACGCATTGTTCGTACTTTATACGGAGTGAGCAGCAGCTTCTTGTGGAAGTTTGATGACGTGAAACATTATTTGTAAGAAACACGGCTGCTGTAGTAAAACAGCGAAAGAAAGCATTGCATACAATCGCAGACCGACTGAATGGGTTAGCCTAAAATATACATGTGACCACGACTCTGAATTGAAACCGTCATAATTGTAACATTCAAGGAGTTAGGCTACTAATAATTTGCACACATTAACAGTTGTATATTTTGCATTAAAAGTTGGCAGAATGGTTTCAGTTAAGAGCAGTGGTTCGTAAATGTATATATTTAGACTGTCATTTAGTCCATTAACTATTGTCTGCCTCCTCAACCCGTTCTCATTCCGAATTTGTAAAATAAGGATGTTTGGACAGTGGCTGTCAGAGTCTGATGCGACGTAAAATGCGTCTTTCAGCGCATTTGTGTAACGGACCGGGGAGAGCAGCAGTTAGATAGGATTTAGTGAGTGGTATGTAAGGGCGAATTTCCGCGCTGGGAGGGTGGTGGATGGGTCAAACACAGGACTTTCACCGAGGAGAGCGGGGTTCGCGTCCCGTTTGTCACGCTTGCTATAGTTGTTTTTTTCTTTACTCCCGCGTGTCACAGAACCGTACGCCCACCCACGACTCTTTCCTAAAACCAACCATCCCGTTCTTCCCGCGTGTAACGGAACCGTACGCCCACCCACGACCCTTTCCTAAACCCAACTGTCCCGTAGTTCCCGCATGTCACGGAACTGTAAGCTCAACCACGACCTTTTCCTTAACATAACTGCATCAAAAGGGACGGCAATAGTCTCGACCAAGCGCGTTTACTTATAGCGCTAAAGGGACGGCAATACTCCCGACCAAGCGCGTTTACTTATAGCGCTAAAGGGACGGCAATAGTCCCGACCAAGCGCGTTTACATAAAACGCTAAAGGTGACTTTTAGCATCAATAAGAACGACAAAGGCACCTGACCAAACGTCCTTATTTTACGAGATGGGTGTGAGAATGTGTTGGCCTCCTCGTATATATGGACTTAGAAAATAAAGACGCTGAAGAAATCCGACTCTAAAATCTAGAAACTATGAAGATAATTGAGTGATAAACTCAATGCACTCTGTAAACATGACTGTAACACAGAGTATTCAGTTATTCTTCCCCCAGCAAAATAGAAGATCAACACCATTGAGGTGTCCTCTCCCTGTTGTTTCATGAATGTACACTTTATTGGTCCAGTGAACTAAGACTATTATTATAGGTTTTTATAATTGTACAATCCTCTCAAATTATAGTCCCAGTTCACTGGACAGAACACACATTGTTTGCTAAGAATGGCAAATAAAATGGCCATGGAAGAGATTATTTATTGTTAAAGAATAGAAAAAGAAATAAATCATCTGAAAAGACGTAGTGGTCTCTGGCCAGTCAGCCATTGTTAGAACCACTACAGAAACACTTTGTATAGCACTTTATATACTGCCCTTTCATCACAGACTTCATTTAAAACATATTTGCAACTTCATCAGCCTTTTCTAATTATCTCAACAACTGCCATAGCCTATATATTTACCAAACTTCTAACAGCAATATAACAGCACCAATGACTGTCACATGAATCATTTTTAAAATAAATTGTCACAATGTTAAAATAATAACAGTAATTTAACTGAACAGCAATTTGTACCTGTTGTATTTTAATGCAGGCTGATAACAATAAGGTAAAACCACTGCTGAGTGAACAGAAAAGGCAGCAGGATTAATAAATCCTGGCTGTTAGCCTGGTCAGGAGCAGGCTACCTGTACAGAATAAATCTCCATGGCAATTTTGGTGCCTCTGCTTTCATGAAACCGATTCAAGGCTTAAATAATCCAGGATAACTGGGAAATCCCGGCTTAATCCGATATCTAGGTTTTGTGAAATAGCCCTAAGGTAAAATATACAAAGAAAACACACAGAGGTCACAAGTTTACACATGATACCTAAATGCCTGTCTGAACAGATGGGTTTTTAGCTGCTTTTTCAAGGAGTCCACAGAGTCCAATGACCTTAAGCTTATTGGAAGAGTATTCCACCGTTTAGGAGCTACCAACTGAAAAGCACGCTCTCCCAGAATCTTAAAACGAGTCTGAGGGTACACTTAAAAAACACTGAGCAAAAGGACCTGAGAGCTGGGCATGTGGTGCAAAAGGCCCATTGTGTACTGTGTAGCCTGGCCATGAAGGGCTCTGTAAGTAAGCACCAACATTTTAAAATGAATTCTAAAATTAACAGGAAGCTGGTGCAGAAAGATTTAAATAGGCGTAATGTGACCATCTGTTGGAGCATGTTTACCTCTCCAATGCTCCGAAAGCTTTCCCTCTTTTGCTCACACAGCATCTTACATCACTTTCTCTCTCTCGCTTCACCAACATCCATAGACGGTTATCAAACTGTCCCACCGACATCCTAACATATTTTCATGTCTGGCTGTGGTAGATGAGTTGGCACAAATATTCACACTTTTGTATTGAACAGCTGTTGCAAATTTGCATCCCTGCCGGTATCAATACTTTTGCTGCAAAACATTTTCAGGCGAGTATGCCAGATTACCCAGGCGAAGATTTCTGATCACTCTGGACCAAAGTTGTGCACCGGCCAACAGACAGACCATGGCATCCCCATATCCCTACCGCTATCATGGCTAAATCTTCACTCATTTGCTTTTTTTTTTCTCCAATTTCTCTTCACTTTCTATTACAGAAACATTGACAAAAAACAATATACCTTACATATTGTAAGGCATGAATATTATTGAGCTTGACAGTTAATATTGCTTCTATGGTACCCACAATTTCAAATATTATTAGATCAGTGGGTAAACCGTTGACGACTTGAGTTTTCCCAATATGAGACACATGCCAGCCTATCAAAAATTAGTATTTTCTGGTGTTAAATTGGTGTTAAAGTAGGGTTCAGATGTGATACGGTCTTTAGAAGAACCGGCTTAATCCACATCTACATTTTACATTCAAGTCATGTCTGATATACATTTCCAATGGAAACGTTCTGCACAGCATCTCCATGTTTTACATGTCTGTGTTCATCACCTAGCATTTTTGTATGTTTGCTGCATACAGTAAGTGTGTGTGTGTGTGTGTGTGTGTGTGTGTGTGTGTGTGTGTGTGTGTGTGTGTGTGTGCATCATTGTGCAGGTGTTATATTAAGAATGACAGGCTGATCTTCTGTCTCATTAGGTGGGATCTCTAGAAGCATCTCTGTCAATCTCGCCTCCATACTTTCTCTATGCCCCACTGCGCAGGCTATTATTAGACGCCAGATAAAAGGTTGGATGCCGTTATGGCAGACTAATGAGTGTAAACACCTGAACTTATCACAGTGTCACTTACAGTATGCTATGATTTGATGCGTTTCTGTGTTGGGCTCTTAAAAAAAGGTTGATATCTGAAGTTCACAGACAAATACAATATATCTGCTGGGAGTACTGGATACATTTCTTTCCGTGCAGTCACTTTGGCTGCTCAGTGTATAATTTAAAGTCTGAAAATGTCAATGATGCCTCAAAGGAACATTAAAAAAAAAAAAGTGTGAAGAGCAGCAAGCACGAGATGAACATAAGGATCTAACATTCACGTATGCAGCATTTTATTTTTTAGCTCCTGCTTCTTGTAATCTCTGCACCTGACGCATTGATACAATTTTCATTTCTGAAAGTAGGGCTGCACAATTAATCAAATTTTAATCACGATCACGATTTTGGCTTCCCACGATCAAATTCACGTGATCGAGCGATATTTAAAATGCTTTATTCCGTTCATAGAACGCTCCGTGTCAAAGCTCCGTAAACCACTCTCTGATCACGTGCCTCCATGAGCCAATCAGAGTTGTTCCCTGCACCGCGCAGCTTAGTTTAGATGTAGACAGTCACAGAGGACAGAGTAACTTGAGGAAAATTCCACAACAGATAGCAGTCGGTCATACGTCGTCACAAGGTGTACCAGTTTACCAGTAAACGCAACATTTTGTCCCGTCTGTGTTGTTTTTCAGACAGCAGTGACCAGTGCTAGTTTGAGTCTATTAGCTCATAGCTTTAGCGGCAGACTGTTGTACGTCCTGCTACACGCTCACACTACACCGTTTAGCTGTCAATATTTTAGCCGTGTTTACTACTGTAGCTAACTGTAGGCTAACGTTAGCTGCTGTGTAACGTGTTATTAGTGTTTACTAGCGTGACATCAGAGATGGGGACTCGAGTCTGAGACTCGGACTCGAGTCGCACTTAAGTCACACAAACAGCTGACTTCAGACTTGACTCGGACTCGACCCAAAAGACTTCAGACTTGACTTGCGACTCGACCCAAAAGACTTCAGACTTGACTCGGACTCGAGCTTCGAGACTCGTCAACAACCTATTTTCATGCAATTATTGCTATCTAAATTGATTTATGTTTCTTTTATTGGCGCATATACGTTGGGGAAACGCATGACGAGCTGCGTGTCCCTTGGCCTTTGCTGTAATGTGCAATGTACGCGTGCACTATGCGGTGCGCGCACACATCAAAAAATGCAGCGACGATGGCGACACCAAGTCCTCCTGCAGTTGTGCCTTTTGTCATTAGTTTTGCTTATAATAACTTCATAAACAGTGGCAGTAAGCGAACAGCTACATGCAAGGAGTGTGGCACCAAGATACATGACGCTGGATCAACAACATCGAACTTCATCAGACATCTCAAAAAGCACCCAGATAGGTCAGTCACTCACGCTAATGTGAAAGAGACGTTACATTTAGCAGATATCGCCACAGGTAACAAGCTAACCATCGCAAAGTGTTGTGCTAATGCTGGGGACAGGCAAATTGTATTGTTATAGTTGTATCCATATGATGTGACAGACTTAGGTTAATATTTCACCAGTAGCAGAAGATTAGACTAAGACTAAGATTAGACTGTCTTCATTTTTTTCCAATTTATTTTCATTCCAATTTTTATTTTTCTTGTTGTTAAATAGCAATACGGAAAGTATCAGTTCTCACATGTTTGCACCATGGTTGGTGTATTAACTTTCAATACAGATGTTTCCCTCACACTTTGAACACTGAAAAATGTAATGCGTGATGAGGTTGGGCTTTACAGCCAGTTAGTAACACAGACAAACATGTATTCTTTGGTGCAGATACCAAAATGTTGAAAAATACAGTTATGAAATTGAAACAGAGTCCTTAATTTGTGTTTCTTCAGATTGCATTGCAGTAGACCCCATAGAGTTATCCTACAACTGATTTTGATACTGTACTGTCTGGATGGTAGCTACAGGACATGCTTTGAATTCATAAGATTTAACAATACAGTGTTAGGGACAGATCAGACTTGAGACTTGACTTGGACTTGACTTGGACTCATGGCAAAAGACTTGAGACTTGACTTGAACTTCCCCTCAAAGACTTGAGACTTGACTTGGACTTCCAAAAAATTACTTGTGAACATCTCTGCGTGACATGCAGCGATGTTTCTGTTGCCTCTAACGTCTGTTTTGGAGCATCAGAGCGCAACGCAGACATTTAAGTGGCACCGTAATCCGCGTTGCTATTTCGTTCGGTAGATACCGGGCACCGGTGGCCTATTGGCACTGGATTTTAACATGCGGCGTTAACATGAACAGAAATTTGCGTTGCCTGTATCTTTTCACGGCAAACGTGCATGTTTGGAAAGCGGTCACACAACAGCTGAAATGGCTCCTTCATATTATCCTTCAACAAAGGAGGAATGTAGCACAATATGGATGTGTTGGCAGGAATGTAGCACAATATGGATGTGAAAGCAGTTATAATTAGCCTATGTGACAATAAATAATTAATAAAAATACATTTATTTTGGTTAAAATCAACAAATAATCGTGATAATTATTCGTGATCAATCTATTGATCAAAATAATCGTGATTATCATTTTGGCCATAATCGTGCAGCCCTATCTGAAAGCACAGGAACTGGAAACATCTTTTTGACTACAGATTACATCTTCTAACCACTTTAGAAACACTCTTCTCAGCAGGACTTTGACAATTTTGGTTGACTAAATGAATAGCAAAATTTCCAAAGTTAGTGTTTAAGTATTTTCAATTTCAAAGCCGTCTCATCAAGTATAAGGAAGAAATGTGAATTTGTGCCCAAAAGATAAAGGAAGCTACCAAATTAATTTTGTTCAAGAAGAAGAAGAAAAAAAAAACACATCAAAGAGAATGAACTGAAAGAACTACATCAAACATTATACAGTAATGGGTTGTATCTGTCATTTTACTTTAATGCTTCTTGGGTTTACAGAGGCAGAACATATCATTCGGCTGCACCACACATGGATAAGAAAGATCCCGAGAGAGCAAAAAAGAAGGGGAAAAAAATTAAACAAAGGGAGAAATGCCAAGAACAAGAACATATGTTAATTCCCTACTACTGTACTTGTTTGACGAGGGAGGAGAACAGTCCTGAATAAACTAGTGTCAGTAGCGAAATTAATCTTAGTGGAAGAGACTATTCAGAAGGGTATAGGTCAGTTCTGGTATAAAATACAAAGTATAAAATGATAATGCAGATTTATTTTAAAACATCTATTCATCCACTTATCCAAGGCCAAGTCGGGGGCGGGGGGGGGGGTGCAGGCTAAGCAAAGTATTCCAGAGATCCCTCTCCCCAGAAACGTTTCCCAGCGCTCTCTGGGAAACTCCAAGGCGTTCCCAGGCCAGGCGAGATGTATAATGTCTCCAGGAGGCATCCTGATCAGTCAGCTAGGAATTCCAGCCACCCAAAGGAGGAAACTCATTTTGGCCGCTTGTATTTGTATTTCTCATTCTTTCTGTCACTACCCAAAGCTCCTGACCGTAGGTGAAGGTCGGAACATGGATGGACTGGTCAGTGGTGAGTTTAGAGTCTGTTGGGGCCCTAGAAAAAAATTCCCAGGGGGCCCCTCCAACCAAGATTCATAACCATGATGTTGTAGATCAGCGGTGTCAAACTCAACTTCACCTACGGCCACACTGGAAAATAAGAATCACGTCAAGCCAAGGTTATTATAGTTTTGCATTTTTCATTCGTTTTTGTTTTTATTTCGTTTTGACTTTTTGTTTTTAAATTCAGAGTAGTTTTTAAAGCGGGTTTGCTAGTTTTATTTTTTGAAAAATGCTTAGTTTTAATCTTTTTTTGTAATATGGGTTATTTGTCAGGGGCAGGATTCAAAGAGGTCAGAAAAAGTATTGTGTAATAACTCAACAAAGACATACAATTTTCTATTTTGTTAGTATTCACTAGGGCTGTCCCAAACGATTATTTTTTAAACAATCATTCTAGCGTTAATTTTTTCGATTAATCTAACGATTTTTTTTTTTATTTTGCGATTATTTTCCCATTGCTTAATTATTAATAATTTACACAAAACAAATTTCAATAAGGTTGAAGTCTCTATTTATTAAAGTTGTTTAACACTGCACTGTTCAAGTAAAATGAATTTGTAGTGCAACCTGAAGCCAGATGTAGGCCATCAATCCAACAACAAAATAAAGTCACTTTCAGGAGGAATACAAAAATAAAAACTTCAAGTAAACAGAGCAAGTGCAAAAAGAGTAGCCGGTATTTGCTTTTTTTAACAGCAGTAGGTAAAATAATGAATAAGCTCTTGTTTAACATCCAAGCTCTTCTCCCTTTAATCTCACAGTAAAAGTGCAATTTTAGCAACATATGAAATCAGATGTATCAGATAAATCAAACATAAGGCAAGTTGCAGAGTGTCTAATATAACAGTCTGTAATTGATTGGGTCACTCATGATGATGGTAAACCAAAAGAATAACACTGGCGACTGACAGGGTTTGATGATGCTTAATGTCAAGTCATAGCGGGGTATTAAAACAAATCAACGGACTCACGTACCGTTGGGCTACTACTGGGAACACATTCCGTGTCACTATGTTGATAATCACACATGCTTAGGAGTAAAGCTTAGATTGGGCACAAAAAATCAAGCCCGACCCTACCCGAGCCCGTGCACGTTGTGTCTGAGCCTGTCCTGGCCTCACATATTAACTGGAATTATTTACAGTTTTTTAATACGTGGGCCGTTATAAAGGACTCGTGAGATATCTGAAACTATCTGGCCTGGTTGCGCAATTATCGAAGAAGAAGAGGTAGACACGATTTTAGCACAGTTTACCTCACACTCAAGTCAGTGCAGGACATACACCCAGAGCTACGGGAGAAGCTGGAGAGGCATAGCTTTCTCCCCACCCAATTAGGCTAATAAAGTAATGATTAACACAACACAAATGCTTGATCAAGGGTGTTGTTGAACTTGCGAGGTATCCATACTTGCGCTGTTGCTGCAGGCAGCTATGTTTTTTTAGATTTCTATGCGTGACACGTCGCAAATTTGTGTCGACGCATTTATGTAATCGATTACGTCGACTCGTTAACAATTATAACCTTGCATTAAGGGCCAGACATCTAGAATTTATTCACAAGCTTTTATTTCATCGAAAAAGTACAATATACTGTATTATTAGGGTTGGGTACCGTTTGGATTTTTACGATTCCGATGCCAAACCGATACTTTTAAAACGATTCCGATTCCTAAACCGATTCTTGAAATACTGAAAAATGACATCAAAAAAAGGCTCTTTTATGGAGTTTTTTTTTTTTATTGAAAATTATTTAAATTCAACAATATATTAACGTTTTATAGTACTTAAATATATGATAAGTAAACCTAAGTCACTTAATAATAATAATAATAATAATAATAATAATAATAATAATAATAATAATTTATACTTTATTAATCCCGAAAGGGGAAATTACAATACCTAACACATAACTACAATAATTTAACAAATAACAGTTACACTATTAACAAGTAACAACTAAATAAATGTTGAGTTGGTATGCCAGCCAGCTTCAAACTTTAGCAGTTCTTTTGCTGAAAAATGACCATATTTGCCTTCTCCGTTTGAGATACGCCACCTCTCCTGACTTATGCCACGTCCTGCACAAGAGAAACCTCTCTCAGATGGTGTCCAAGAGGCCTGGACACACAGGGAGGAGTTTGAAAGGGCAGACAATTTGGGGATTCTGTCCCGCCTCCCCCATCACCAGGCTACAGGGTCTTGTCCTGAACAATAGACTAGCAGAACAAGTGTAATCTGTTTACTAGCGATCACGTGCAGTGAATGGTTAATATACCTTTACGTCCGTTTTGGTGAGCCCAGAGGGAAAATATGGCATTTTAAAAGTAGCCTACATTTACGATAGCTTGCTAACGGTAGACTATAGAGAAAGTGTGATAGTTTTACGTCCGTTTCAGAGTGTGTACAAAAAGCCGTTTATCAGCTGTGATTGTAGAGTCCATGTCGGAGAATAACGCGGACACGCGCTTCACACCGCGAGCGGGCACGGGCTGTCCGGAGCGACAGAGGGAAAATATTTCAGTCGGAACCGAAATGAGGAACCGAAATTTGCGTTTTAATCCGGTCCGAATACTACCGTTAGCGTAGGAACCAGATCCATAGTGGAACTGGGTTTCGGTACCCAACCCTATGTATTATTGCATGTCTCATATAGCCTTCTCACTTACAGACACATAAAATGGCCCACATAAAGACCCAAAAAAGTAACTTAGCCATCAAAGACAGAAAAACGGTAAAAAACTTTGAAAAATGGGCCAAAACAACGATGGAAAAAGTCGCAAAAACATTGAAGAAAAACACCAAAAGCGTTAGCAAAGGTGACAAAAACTTGAAAAAGCTACAAAAACTAGGTGGGCCAAAATTGAATGTGAACCTAAATTAATATGTGGGCCGGATCTAAATCTGCGAGGGGCCAGATTTGGCTCGCGGGCCTTGAGTTTGACACGTGTTGTAGATAATCTAACACCAACGGAAACATTTACAAAGTCTAAGAAGTCTTTTTTTTTTTTTTTAGATGTTCACATTAGAATTTTCTAAAAATAGAAAACAATAATAGCCAGAACAATAAAAACCTAAATAAATAACTTCAATGTTGTACATTGTGAATAACCCACATTACTAGGCCAGTGCTCATCAGCACCCTTTAAGCATTTAGCAAATGCTGCATATGGGCCACAGTTAAACATTTCTCACATCAAAAGATCTTTAAAAGTTGCACTGTACTGAAAAGAGTCACGCCTGGGCCGCACCGCCTACCTTTTCCTATGCTTGACAGCTGCTTCGCTGAACTGCTGCGGCTTACACGGATCTGGCGTCCACACAGACACTGTTGCTGCTGCGAGTGATGCTGCTACTGCCAGCCCTTTATACAGTGAGTTTGCCTTTGATAATGACCATTAATAATAAAATGTTTCATTTCATTTTTATTTATTTTAGACAGAGAAAGGTTAGGAAGCATTTGCTCAATTGTAAATAAATATATACCTGCACAAAAGTTCATTGCAATCCATCCAACAGTTGTTGAGACATTTCAGTTGGAGCAAAGCTGCTGGCATGCCTATGAGGGGATGTTGCTGTACATCCCCCGGGTTGGGAAACCATTGATCTAAAGTGTCCAATATTGACATTTGCACGTTGTTTATTGGCGGTCATTGTTTTTCAGTATTGGGTCACATCTTCTAGTTGATTGAGACATTAGGTAGAATCGAAAAAGTGAATGTGTGCTGCAGTTTACGATCTGCTGCAGTGTCGCAGATGGTGGGTTGGTGACTGTTGCTGCTTAATGCAAATACCGTTTAAAATAACATGCTTGATATGCAAATTAGTTCTGTCTACATAGATGAGGGAAAAACAACAGCTTTGGCCACATGATAACAGATGGTCGTATGGTGAATCGGCACAGACCCGTAGTTGGAGACTGACACAGTACTGGAGGCTGTCTGGGAACAGCGGACCTAAACTGCTTACGGCATCGACTGGGAAGGGGTCAAAGTCATAGAGTAGAAGTCATCTGATAGCTGATAATCACTTAACCATCCAACAAAGACAAAGACCATGTCTGAACAGAAACAGGGGTTATGATCTCCCAACATATACAGTGCAACCACTTGAAATTATAGCCGCTTTCCGACCGGAGGGATTTTTGCAGTTCCTAGAACATAATGTTCCTAGAACACTTTTTTCCTTGTGTTCCCACTGGACCACTTTGGTTGATTTTTTTTATTTCCTCTGACCGCAGTTCCTGTAACTCTTTCAGCTCCTACTTCAGGGCAGGGTCTTTTCTCTTTTCCCTTTTCAGCATATGAACCTAGGTGAACGAGGGTCGGGTTTCCGGTACAGACAGACCAACAACGGGACAATTTTAACAGTTTTCGCAATCTTATTCATCAATAAATTCACTTCTGACAACGTTTTAGATGAGAAATGAACTGTTTAGATTTCGAATATAGGCAGTTTTGTGAAAATCGTTGACGAATTGACAATTTGCCTTTGAGTTGAGAAGCTCCATAAAGTGACGCGACAGCCAGCTAGCGCCTGCCGGGGCCGCTAGCTCATCCAGTCACAGTCGGAGACCCCACTGTAAGCTGGAGGTCTCTCTCGTCACACACACACACACACACACACACACACACACACACACACACACACACATTATATTTAGTTCATACTTGTTTTGTTGTATTTGTTTTCTGATTTTAACGCTATAAAGACCGTTGCCGTGCTTGCGTCACTCCCTTACCCCTCCTACCAGTTCCTATGGCCACTTGACCAGTGCGAATGCAATTGTAAAAAACTGTTTTGGGGGAGAGAAGTTAGTAGATCTGCTTAGAAGTGGACTTTTCCTATAACTCAGTCCTTCCAGAAAAGAGTTTTTTTGTGATTTTTGCGGGCAAAAATCCTTGATTATGCGGCACGTTTTCTTAAAAAACGCGATGGAATATGCGGGATATTTATGTAATTTTATGCGATGAAATTGCGGGAACTTGCAAAAATTGCGGTTTCATCATGGCTTCATCACGGGTCTGCAGCTTTTCGATGATGTTCACGTCGCGTAATTGCGTCACTTCATAACGTTCCCATGACAACGGGAAAATGGCTGCTGCTGTGTAAAGTAAACGCAACATTTCTCAACTTTCTGCTAAGATATATGTGACTTTTTTGCAACGAAAATGTTATGGGATTATGAAATCATGCAAGCCCTGCATATTTTGCGCGGAAATCGGCAAGTTATGCGGCGAAAGTGCGGCGTATTTGAAAAAATGCGGCCCCCGCATAAATATGTGGACTTTGGCTGATTATGCATTGAATTATCACGCATAATCACGTTTTTCTGGCGGGACTGATAACTACGTTCCTGTAACTACTTGGTCGGAAAGCGGCTAATGTGACAAAAGTACCATACTTGGGTCACGTGATTGACACCAGACATGGAAACAGGGTCTGAGTAGACGCATCAAAGCAGTTTGATGCACGGGAAACTGCTTTTGGTGCGCGTTTAAAACAATGGGTGTTCAGACGCTTTCAGTGTGTAACGTGATCCTGTTCAAATCTACCTAAAATAAAAACCATAACAGCTAGGGCATTTATTCTTTTTGAAGCAGAAAGCTTAGGCTTCAGTCTTTTTGCGTCATCACGTTGTACGCTCGTGATGACGCCATAACAGTACTTGACATCCGGTGCAAAACCGCAGGCGGACCATTCCCATTACAGGTGAAACCATCAGAACGCCTTTACGCTCTGCTCATGAAAATGTATATACATCAAATAACTTTTTGTTAACGTTACTACACTTAGAAATCTTTTGGATCATTGTCTGTTTATTTAGTAAAATTTGACTTAGAATTATTGACTTACATACCCTTTTAGCTTAGGCTGTAATGATTTTAGGGATATGAAGCATTTGAAGATATTTCAAGAAATAACATCACAATAAGCATAAAAACCAATGTAGGCACTGGCGAGCCATTTTTATTGCAAAAGTGTTAAAGCCAAGAACAAACTGTGTAAACACATTCCTGACCCTCATTAAACCATTCTAACTATCCGGACGCTGTGAGTTTTTGATTAGTATTTAACTTTTTCTGTCTTCAGCATAATTTACTTGCACACTTTTTTTGTGTGAAAGTATACAGCACAGAAATCCATAATATATTCCACAACTTTTACCACTATCAACCTTCCTCACACCCTTCTTCTCCTCGTTTCTTATTACCTAACAAAGGATGTGAAGTGCATAAAGGACAAGGAGGCACAGGTAGAGAATAACTGCTGATTCGGCAAGCAAAGGAGATCCTGAGGGAAAAGCCAAGTAGGCATGCACAAACATAACACGGCGAAACACAAATACCGTACATGCACAAACATACACACACGCACAAAGTGTTGTTTTGAGACTATCCTCGCTAACTGTTGCATTATTAATACTAGGGCTGAAACGATTCCTCGAATAACTCGAATAATTCGATTTACAAAAAATCCTCGATGCAAAATGACTTGCCTCGAAGCTTCGATAAATCAATGTTACTAACGTTGTATCGCTGACGGACGGTGTTTCTGCTACTGTCGCACACCAGACGGCTCAGTCTGCTGCTGGCGACACATGCCAGAGCGTAAAGAGTGAGGGGCTGAGAGAAGAGACAGGCTGGAGGAAACCACAGAAAGTGTCCAAAGTTTGGAATCAATTCAAATGTAATTAAATCTAAAACTCTGTACAGTGTGCCTACTGCAAAATCAAACTAGCTTAGCACAATAATAGCACGACGTCAGTGCTTTAGCATCTCAACAGAAAACATTGAGTCTAACTTAATCATCCATTCCACGAAGAGGACCGACAAAAGTAAATCACAGAGTCGTATGGACGATGAAACTACATCAAACACAACAACTACCAAAATCAAAGACAAGAAAATACGTAGTGGTGACCACGATCTGAGCTGACGCGCTGACTATCCCTTCAGAAAAACAGCTGATTGTTGCGCATCTCTCTCTCTCTCTCTCTCTCTCTCTCTCTCTCTCTCTCTCTCTCTCTCTCTCTCTCCACGGAGAAACAGCTGATCAACGATCTAATAGCATAAGTGTAACAGAGCTGTGTGACATTATAATCACATAAATGAAAATAGGTTAAGTATAACTAATATTTACATATAGGTCTAGTTTTGGTTGTTTAAAAACGTAAAAAAAAAATTTCAAAATTAAAATTTAAAAAAATATCCGATTAATCGATCGATTAAGTGCTAGATTAGTCGATTACAAAAAGAATCGATAGCTGCAGCCCTAATTAATACTATTTTACTGTTTCAAGAATTCAACCAAGTTCAAGACTTATAAGTAACTAATTTCCTTGCAGAAATATCTGATCAAAATACATAATGATTGTCTTTGGTTGCTTGGTTTCCTTTGAAAAAGTACTGTCAAAGTTCAAAAGCACTGTAACAGTAATTGAGGTGGCATTGAATCTGCATCTTGGTTTCTTCAGTGATAGAAGTGTTTGTGTTCTCAACATGGTGTCACATAATGGTAACACTTTATTTGAACGGGTGTTCATAAGACTGACATGACCCTGTCATTATTATGACATGATATGACATCTGTCATGAACATGTAGGAGTCATTCTGAGTGTTCATGACTGTTGTCATTAAGTGTCATAGTAAATGACACTTTTAATGCAAAGTTAGCATTGTCCAAGATGTCGTTGTCATGACAACTTGACTTTAACAAAGAGAACAATCTGTGATGACATGCAGGGAATAGTGGACCCAAATGCAGAGAGCAGGCGGAAGTTTCGTTGCTTGTCGATTTATCAACAGAAAAACCAGGGCACATACAAAAAGGGATCCAAAAATGCAAAAAACAAACGACACAAGGAGTACAAACTGAGGCAGGCAAAAACTAAGTCCAGAATGCAGAAAAGGGGAAAAGCAGGATAACAAAACGAGAGCCCAGATACTGCAGGGAAGGCCAACACAGAGACTGGAACACACTAGCAGGAACAAAAGGCAAAAAAGGCAAACCGCAACAGAAATATCCACAACCACAACACAATCTCTTTGTTATGACAACTTGACATTGACCTAGACAACATAACCGTTATAAATATGTCATGCCCAGTTGTCAAACTTTAATAAACTATGTGTTAACATGTTAATTAAACAACAATTAATTAAAATGTCATTAAGAGGTTGGTTTTTACATATGCATTATAATTGTGTCATGAATATTTTCCTTGACCTCAAGGAAACAATTTGAACCTGTCATGAAGTTTGATTTCATTATCAAATGCTTATATGACGGTGTCATGAATAATATAGAATATAAGGGTATTCCTGCAAAAGAGAGGCTTCCTCTCAGTGAACCTTCCCTGAATAAATTAAGGTTAAAAATAATAATATATATCCATAACCTCAAGTAAAGTTGAGCAATTTGGACTCGTCATTAAGATGTCTTAAAAGTTATAAGACCAGTTTGACGACAGTGAATGCGGGGCCGAGGTGATTTTTGGACTTGTTGCTAACTACAGTTAGCTGCCGTTAGCTCGGTAAGCTAACCGGTAAATAAAAAGAAGTAGCTCAGTCCAATTGTGTTTTTATAAAAGCTGACAAGTCTCAAAGAACACTCGTAGAAGAATAAAGAGTTTACACACAAAGAATAAAGTGTAGGCATAACAACAAAGATAGCGAGGCCACAGATCTTGCTAACAATTGAGGCTGATGCCTTCGCAGCCATTATTTAAACTTTGAAGCACATTCAAGGTGCCGTGTTTTGTTATGTCAGTGCCGAATTACTCAAAGAAAAATCTGCTACAGGGTTAATAACGGACTCTTTTCTTTCATTCAACTAGTGACATGAAGCGTGAAAGCAATTTTTAGATAAAGGCTTCATAAGTAAACAAACCCGAGTGATTTATTTATTTTTTTTTCTGCATGGACAGAATAGTGCACTTTCCTTAAATGTACAAGTATGTGTGCTATGCTGTATATTTCTACTATTAGTTATATTTAAAGGTTGAATTGTTGAGAGCCTTAACGTGCCGTGTGTGTATAGTATACAGTCCTTCATTCCGAAGTCTACCGACTGCAGGAGAACTGGCATTGTGTCTGTGCAGCTGTTCACTAGATTTCCTGTTTGGACTTTGAAAGTGAATTTTTTTTTTATCAGTCCAAATGCCCATGATACCTGTCTCCCAAGGCAAGTTGAACATCAGGACATCCTTCATAGCTGTCTCCACAAAACCAGACAATGGCAAACCTGAATGAACAGCTTCACATCAGACAGGTGGGAATATTAATGCAGGAGGTACAGATTCGGACAAGATTGTTCGAGATGATTGAAACAATTAGTTGATTCGTCACGTCATGGAATTAATCAACAATTTGGATAAATGATTAATCAATACATTCATTTATCAAGGAAAATGCCAAACTCCACCTTACCACTTTTTTCAAATGTGAGGAGTTGATGCTTTCCTCTGTTTGGGGAAAAGGAAAATTTAAAATGCAATTTCTTTGAGTGTTAGAGTGTTGGTCAGACCCAGGTTGGTTCTTAGATATTGTGATGGCCAAATTTCCCTTTTTTTAAACACTTTATTGACATAAATCAACTTTTTTGAAAACCAATCTCATGGAAAGTAGAGTAGCAGCGAACTACCAGTTTCATGGTATGAAAATTGATGGTTATACCATATACATGGTGTTTATTTACAGTACTGAATTTTTTTTTTTTAAATTTTTTAAATTATGATGTGTTCATTCTTTTAAGGGTCATTATAACTGATAATTATAATAATTTTAAGAAGTGTCTAATACTGTGATATTTTCTGAGAAGGTTATTGTACCATGGAAATCTCATATCGTTGTGTGTATCGTTGTATAACTCGTAATGTGTAAGTTATACAAAAAATCAGAGCAATATAATGAATAATTGTGGGATTATGTTAACATGCTGCACACAATTTTGAACATATTAAGTAGAAAATGTATGTAGGGAAATAAATTGTGTTCTCTCAAGAAGAACAAACTATGTAATGACTCAGCTTACTGCAGCTAGGGCTAGAGAGGATTGCAGGAGTAAAAGTGCATTTGTTGTAAAAAATAAATAAATACGTAAACGGGCTTATCACTTTCTGTCATTAAAGTCCAGTGGGAAAACAACGCTGCGTCACAGTGAGTCTGTTCATCTCATATTCTGCGGGGCTGTGATGCGAAGGACATGGGGACAATCTGCTGCATCAATCACTATGGGGAACCCAGTGATGAAACTTCAGCACATGAATATGCAACATTCAATGTCATCCATGATTGATAACAGCAGTCAGGCTACCTGAGCATCCTGAAACATTTCTGATATAGCATCTATGGTACTATTAATCATTATGTATTAATCTTTATGTAAAACAAATGAGCTCCAGTGGCCTGCAAATTGATCTCTGTACCATGTTAATATAAAGTTTTCTTAATTAATTAAGTTGTGTTTACATAGCGTTGATTGGCAAGGACTAGGGCTGTCACTTTTTCAAAAAATCTAAACAAATTCAAGCTAACAGGTACCATGTAGTCCGAGGTGTTTGAATGAAAATGTAAAGAGTCCCAGTTAATCAAATTAATTCCCAGCAAAGGTCCGAACCTCATAATGTCTAAATTGTGTCCTATAGCCTACCCCTACGACTATCAAATCGATCAATCAACAACCTACATTCCCATATCATTTCAACAATATTGTCAATTTTCAAAGTAGGATACTTTTAACATACAGACACAGCGCAGACCACCACCAAGGCCACACCCCAGTGCCCTGTGTGGGACTGTTTCCTTAATCCCACTCCTGCATTTGAGGGTCTGCTCCGAGTTTATCTGTGTTTTTTTTCCCCCAACGGCGCCTTCCAGGCAGCGCTGCCTGGAAGGCACTAGGATTAGGCACTGGTTATGGTTAGGGTTAGGTGCCTTGAAGGCAGCGGTTGCAGCGCTGCCTGGAAGGAGCAGTTGGGAGCAAAAAAACACCATCGAGCCTGCTCCGACCTGCACCCGCAAAAACATGTTTTTTGTATATCTTCTTTCTCTCCATTAGTTTTAATGATATTTGTGGTAAAACGGCGCCTCCGCCAGTGCATTGGTAACATTTCAGGCAGAGAGTGGTACTGCAGCACGGGAGACGGCAAGACTGCTTCCAAAACAAAAACACCACATTATGATAATACAGTTATGTGAGACGATGCTGAGGGGAAATTGCTAAAATTAGAGATACACCACAGTAACTTTAGAGAGCACTGAGTTATGTCAAAGTGGTGTATGCTTGTCTCGCCGGACTGCTTTTCCTTTCTGTTCATTTCAGGTTAATAAGAAACACGGTTGTGAATGGCTTTAATCTTCTTTTCAACTTCGTTTGTTGCCTCCATCCTTCTGGTTAGCGCTGGCTTAGTCTATATCGACGATGTTTCATTTCCAGGATTGTTCAGGTGTCGCCGGAAAATCCGCCGGATGTCCCTCATTTCGGCTGGATGTCCGTCACCTTCCGCTTTCTTTGTGTTGGCATTTTAAACTCCAGTCGGTTTATGAGGACTGTGGTTGACTGCTCCTCAGATCTCTGCAGGGTAAATCTAGACAGCTAGCTAGACTGTCTGTCCAATCTGAGTTTTCGGTTGCTCAACTAAAACAACTTTTGAACGTACGCATTCCACAAAAACAAGTTGTTTCCCGAGGCTATTTTGCCATTGCTCAGTACGCCGCATTGTGCCGCCAAAGACAATTGTGATTGGTTTAAAGACATGCAATAAACCAGAGCACGTTTTTCTCCCATCCCAGAATGCGGTTTTGACTAGCCAGAGCCTCCTGCGCAGTGCTGTGGGAGCCATACATCTATGGCTCCCACCCATCGCCGGATCCCAATGCAGTGCTAATGTGTTAATGAGAGGGAAAAAATATTAGTGTGTCCACCCTGCAATTTGGATCTGCTACAAAATATAATGGGTTCTTCCTTGGTCCATGCTACAACCTTCCACCAAATTGCATGAATTTCTGTTTGTTTTCATGCATCAAGTTTTTAGTGCATGCAGGTTCTACATAGTGCAAGCGTTCCACAGGAGGAAAAGATGAATGGCACTTTGGATTGAAGATTCAAGATGTGCATTATATAGTTTCAATTAAGTGTTAAGATATAAGTGGATACAGAATATACAAACCCTAATTCCAATAAAGGTGGGACATTGTGTAAAACGTAAATATAAACAGAATACAATGATTTGCAAATCCTTTTCAACCTATATTCCATTAAATACACTACGAAGACAAGATAATGAATGTCCAAAGTGATAAACTTTTTTTTTTTTTTTTTTTTTTTTTAAACAAATATTCACTCATGTTTTAATTATTTCCCATTTTGATTGATGTATGACTTCAACAGTCCGAGGTCTCCGTTGTCATATTCTGCACAGGCCAGTCTAGTACCCGCACTCTTTTACTACGAAGCCACGCTGTTGTAACACGTGCAGAATGTGGCTTAGCATTGTCTTGCTGAAATTAGCAGGTACGTCCCTGAAAAGGACATTGCTTGGATGGCAGCATATGTTGCTCCAAAACTTCTATATACCTTTCAGCATTAATGGTGCCTTCACAGATGTGCAAGTTAACCCATGCCATGGGCACTAACACACCCCCATATCATCACAGATGCTGGCTTTTGACTTTTGCGCTGATAACAACGTGGATGGTCTTTTTCCTCCTTCCAAAAACATTTGAAATGTGGAGCCGTCAGACCACAGCACACATTTCCACTTTCCGTCTCAGATGAGCTTGGGCCCAGAGAAGCCGGCGGTGTTTCTGGGTGTTGTTGATATATGGCTTTCGCTTTGCATGGTTGAGTTTTAACTTTCACTTGTAGATGTAGCGGTGAACTGTGTTAACTGGCAATGGTTTTCCAAAGTGTTCCTGAGCCCATGTGGTAATATTCTTTACATAGTGATGTCTGTTTTTAATGCAGTGCCGTCTGAGGGATCGAAGGTCACTGGCATTCCATGTTGGTTTGAGGCCTTGCCGTGCAGGGATTTCTCCAGATTCTATGAATCTTTTGATGATATTATGGACTGTAGTTTATGAAATCCCTAAATTCCTTGCAATTGTACGTTGAGAAACGTTCTTAAACTGTTGGACTATTTGCTCGGTTGTTCACAAAGTGGTGAACCTCGCCCCATCCTTGCTTGTGAACGACTGAGCCTTTTGGGGATGCTCATTTTATACCCAATCATGACCAATTCACCTGTTCACCTGTGGGATGTTCCAAGGTGTTTTTTTTAGCATTCCTCAACTTTCAAACAAATTTAGTAAATACAGTTATGGGGCTTTCCTAGAGGCTTCAGACATGCAGAGTCTCATACATTTTGTTTAATTTATGAAGATTTTAAGATCATGTCAGAATGGAAATATGAATTGTAGTAGTTATTAATGAAACTTGTCACAGCTGAGTTCACACACCTTCTGAAGAAGAAGCAGTCTGACACTTATGTCGCCTTGGTCCATGAACACGGCTGCTCCAGTAACTGACTTTTACAATCAAGTTGCTTTAATTGCACTCGTCAGTTGAAAGAAAATTAGCATAACACCAAAAGGAGCAAATTATTAACTTCTAAGGATGTCATGCCATAATGTCATCTGTTGAAAACGCTTGGTTATTTAAATCACTTTTTGAATAATTTGTCCATTGTTTTAACACAGGAATGGAGACAAAAAGAGATGTACATAGATAATAATAGGAGAATAAAACATTTTTTGTAACATTGAGGGTCGACTTACACTCATGATATCAATAAAACAAAAAATGGTGTAGGTTTTGTATAGATTTGTTTGAAGGAATTAGACCTGAAGCACCATAGCACATGTATAATTACAATTAGAGACAGTAAAAGCCCTCAGAACATCTCTGATATGAAAAAGTGATTTAAATATCTAATTTTGTAAAACAGCTATAGGCTGTTACTCACATTGTGTAATATGCTCAACGGAAGATTAGAATCTCCAGCTGATCAAAACTATACAAATCCTTTTGTGTGCTCATGTCGGACACACTTGGGTCCTGCACTGATAAACAGAGAGGACATGGAAGCTTGTTCTTATCAACACAGCAGCACTTATTGCCAGATAAGATTTTTCAAGAAACTGGGTGTGTGATGATGTAATTCTCAGGGTTATTTTCACCCATTGTGTACAAAAAAGTAGTTCCCAACACTTAGTGTTGGGAATAACGTTACATTCCACATTACATTGTGTGAGGAGTCTGAAGAAAATCATTCTCATCCGTTTAATTTGTATCCTAAATGGCAACACTGTTTTCCTATCTGTGTGACCAGACCTCTTTTGTATCTTACTACACGAATGTAGCGATTGTTAGAAAATATGTATATCTTTCTGTGTCTCAATAAACCTTTAGTTTTGATAGTTCTGATAGGAGATCAGACCATTTATCACTACCATAACTTATAAGCTTATTTCCTGTGAAAAACGTGGTACTGAATAGTAATATAATGCTTGCAGGGTTTCCGCGGGGTCTTAAGAAGTATAAAAAAAGTCTTAAATTCACAATAAAAGTATTGTGTTCTAGGTCTTAATTTACCTATGTAGGTTTCTGCTCTGCCCACAGCACAGAGACTGCCCTCGTCAGAGTCACAAACAACCTCCTCATATCATCCGATGCTGGCTCTCCCTCCCTCTTCATCCTCCTAGACCTTTCTGCTGCATTTGATACTGTCAACCATGGCATTCTTTTAAACCGGCTCCACCTCACCACTGGAATAAATGACACTGCCCTCAATTGGTTCAAATCATACCTCACAAACCGGACAGAATACATCTCCCAGGGCCACTCCAAATCAAATCCACACGCAGTTACTTGCGGTGTCCCCCAGGGGTTAGTCCTTGGCTCCATCCTCTTCATCCTCTACCTCACCCCCCTTGGCCAAATCATCAACCGTCACAAAATTTCATTCCACTGCTATGCCGATGACACACAGCTCTATGTAAATGCCACAGCTGAAAATCCACCCTCACAGTCATCCCCATCAAAACTCACCACCTGTCTGGAGGAGATAAAGGTATGGATGGAGCACAACTTCCTTCAACTCACCAGCTCCAAAACTGAAGCCTTCCTGGTTGGCACTCCTCACCAGACCAAATCATCATCCATAACCAGCATCACCTTTTCTGGCTCCAACATCCCCCTCTCATCACCACAGTCTCAAATCTTGGTGTAAAAATTGACTCCCAACTCACTTTTGAAGCCCATATAAATCACCTATGCAAGACCTCTTTCTACGACCTCCGTAACATCTCCAAACTCCGCCCCATTCTCTCCCTCTCAGATGCCAAAAAGCTAGTTCATGCCTTTGTCTCCTCCAGACTGGACTACTGTAACGCACTGCTCATTGGGATTCCTAGAACGAGTCTGCAGAGGCTACCGATGAAAATTAGCACTTTTGAGCTAACTCGGACACATTTACATTGTTTTAATGTTGATTAATGTTCACTGTCCCCTTTCAAATAAAGAAATAAATCAAATCAAATCAGTACATCGAAAACTCTGCAGCTATGATCCTGATGAGAGTGCAGAAACATGAGCACATTACCCCCATTTTCCACTCACTCCACTGGCTTCCCATCTCCACCAGGATTGAGTACAAGGTTTCCCTCCTCACACATCAATGCATCCATAGACATGACCCCCCCCCCTACCTCAAAGAACTTATCAACCCACAAAACAGAACATGTTCCCTCCGCTCCACTCACTCAAACCTCCTCCACATACCCAGAACCAGACTCAGGACAATGGGAGATAGAGACTTCTGTGCTGCTGCCCCACGTCTGTAGAATGCCCTCCCTGACACCTTGAGGGCACCTCAATCCACTGACTGTTTTAAAAAAAGGCCTTAAGACATTTCTTTTTAGCAAAGCTTTTAGTCCCCTTTAGATGTTTTTTTTTTTTTTGTATTTTAAACTGCTTATCTTTTTTGTTTCTAACCTGTAGCACTTTGAGATCTTTGAAAAGTGCATTATAAATTAAATGTATTATTATTATTTATGTCCATGTAACACTACCTCTAATGCTCCCGCAGCTTTACAATGTTTGTGTTTTTGATTCCGTGGTGTTGTAGTTCTTTCTTTTGCTAGTCCATATATAATTTGCTGTATAACGACTACAAATGAGACCAACATGCAGCGGATTGTACCACAGACGTAAAACAAATTGTATTCCCACACAGCTGTCCTGCAACTCCCCTAAGCTAGCTGCTTCTCGCTTTAGTTCAATTTCAAGAAATTCATATACTTGCAAGTAATTTTGTGACTGTATTTCTGTTTTGATTTTTTTATGTCGTGATATAGGTCTCAAATTTTATTCATAATGGTCTTGAAAAGTCTTAAAGCTATAGTGTGTAGTTTCTGTCGCACCCATGAGGAATTCTAAGTAACGACAACAACACTGTCGGCGCGTCCACATGATACAGCCTTCTGTGATCGCGCACCACCCCCACCCCTCCTCCACGCAGTTGCTAGTAGCCAAAGAGCAACACGGAGGATTAAAAAAACATAGAGATGCACCGATAGACCGGCCGGTGACCGGAATTGGCCGGTTTTCACGTGCTCGGCCATGACCGGCAGGTCGGTCTGACATATGCCGATTTCATGCCGGTCAATGCTACAATTAACTGACAACATAAGTTATACGAGTTAGTTTTCAAGGACGCACGCACACACGGATGTGACAGCACAGTCTTTCCCCCCCCCCCCCCCTTTCTCCCAACTTTTCCGCCGTGTGTCGCGCGTATCCGCTCGCGGTGTGAAGCGCGTGGCAGTGCGATTCTCGCACATGTAGAGAACCTCATGAATTAACCTGCAACATGTCAGCTGTTTGGAAATTCTTCAGCGTGTGTGCAGAAGATAACACGTTTGCAATATGTAATACCTACAAGGAAATAGTAGGGAGTGGAGGGACGACACCAAAAACCAATCACATTTTTTTGTTGGATATTGGATGTGAAAGGAAGGAAATGGTTCTAACATTGCACTTTAGATGTGTGTGAATTTCCCACACCAGGAGTCATTTATATAGTTCTATTTTATAGTGATCCATTATCTGTTCAAACATTTTTCTATGTTCTGTGCAAAATGTTCTATTAAAGAAAAAATACAAAATAAATATTTGTGTGTGCTGTAAAGTGGATAGAAAAAATGAAATCGGAATCGGCTAAAATCGGTATCGGCTGGCCTAACTCAAAGAAAATCAGTGCATCTCTAAAAAAACATGGACTCTTCAGGAGAGCTAATTATCTTAACTTGAGCTTCTGCGCGGAAAAGTCACCGGACGACACAATCTTCTGAACATAGTCATACTGAGAAATACAGAGAGACTTGTGTGGAGCTGATTTGGCAATGGCTTGAATGTAACAGACGTTCAATAATATCAAAAGGTTACGCACTAAAGCTTTAAATTTGACTTGGTGAAACCTGCAGAAACCCTGTGCTTGGAGTGTTAAACCATTTGACAGCATTTGATCAAGACACATCATTGCAGGAGTTTAGTGTTCGCCTGAGATCCTGTGCTATTTATTTTCATTCTAAACATAACAAAAAGACCACCAAATTGGATGTAGAACTTCATATTGGGGCTTAGCAGCAGCTTAAATGCTGCCAAGGAGCAGCACGCTCAGTTAGACGCTGGAGTCTAAACGGCCAAGCTGCTGGGGGGCAAACATATTCCCAAGTGGCCTGGTAAAAACGTCAGCCATATATCCTGAGATAGAGCCGTGGAAGCTGCTCAACTAAAACATTTAATTAGGAGGCAGGCCACCAGTTTTCTGTGTTTAGATCCAAAGGCAATCATTTTAATACCATCAGTATTCATGTCTCCGTCTTAACCTTATCAAAGCACAGAGGATCGGAAATCACGACACACAGTGTTTACTTATTGCAAGCAATCATATTCAGAGTATCATCAGGCTCACTGATGACAGTTTTAGAGCGCTACAAACTCCGACTGCATAAGTTCATTATCGTGTTGAGTGATATAAAGGCTATTATTCTCTGACTTAATCTGTTGTTGCATGATGGGCTTGAGTTTGCCATATTATGCTGTCAGCATATTTTTTGAGCACACAGTACCTTTTGAGGTTGTTTTGGAGAATATTCTATATGACAGTATTTGTCATTGTTTTGGATTGTTGCAATAATAATAATAAACACTTGTATAAAGCAAGCAGATTCATCCTCACCCATGTTGATAAGAGCATTAAAAACTGAGTTAACTTTGGACAATCATTTGATTAATTGCAATTATTTTGATTGACAGCCCTATCTCTGACCCATCCGATACAATTAAACTTGGGGGCTTTCACACCTGCCTCATTTATTTTGGTTGAACCGCACTACAGTTTGTTTCCCCCCTTGGTGCGGTCTGTTTGGGCAGGTGTAAATGCGGCAATCGCACTCGGGTGCGCAGCATAAGCACGGATCGAACATCAGTACCGAGACCTCCATGAGGTTGTGTCAGTACGCTTTCAACCAAACTGTGGAGCGGTTCATTTGTGGTGAGGATGTCATCAGACCTCGAACCAACTATATATAATCTAAAAGTCTGAGCTAATGTCTCCTGTAGTCAGGTGTGCTTTGAAATCTGTGATGCAGCAGAACATCCAAACTGTAGCAGCTTGCAGTGTTTCTCTCACAGAAATAGACTGCAGTCAAGCTCGCTGACCGTTACTCGCATCTCCGTGATCAGAGCAGACGTAGTGAGGTCGCTCGCGAAACAATGTCTGATTATTGAAATGAGCCGGTTTGACCACGGAGATGAAAGAAATATGCACTAGTCCGGAACACATGATATTCTTCCTGTATTAAATGTCTTGCTCCCGCCCCAGACACATCGGACCAATTAGAGGAGTGAACGTTCTTGCGTGATGTGTAATGACGCATTTTGGCACGCTTGGATTTTTCCAGGTGTGAAACAAAACCGAACCAAGGGGAAATCGCTCCGAGTTTACAAACTCATCAGGTGAAGAGTATTCCTCTATAACAATAAGTACTAACGACAAAATGTGCAACAATTCAAGTAAAAAGAAAACTCTTAAAGTATGATTTATTTAACACTAAACTCTGATTGGAGAGTCCTACCCATTTCAAACTGCGTGTGTGCATGTGTCAGCCTAACGGTTTTGAATCCTTTAACTAATTTTCTAATTGGCCAACAAAACCAGCAAAACAAAAGTCAAAACAAACTTCCAATGTAACTTTTACTGACAAACAGCCACAGCTGGACCCATATTAATGTGTTGGGGATTAGCAAGGTACAGATTCAGTTATTGGCAATTTATCAAAGTTTTATCAATATTAATAAAGTTATGAATATGTGTATTAGTAACTTTACCAAATTGACAAACAATCAAAACGGGGCACCACCCTGGAATCAGGGACTAATAACTGAACTGTGAAAAAAAAAGGTGGTGTTCTCTTTGAAAATACAGATCTTAATTAATTTGATTAATTTATCTCATTTTTACTGTATGAAGTGAACAGTAAGGGTAGGGCTGCATAATTAATCAAATTTTAATCATGATCACGATTTGGGCTTCCTACGATCAAATTTGCATGATCGAGCAATATTTAAAATGCGTCATTCCGTTTACAGAATGCTCTGTATCAGTGTTTTTTTTTTGTTTTTTATTTTTTGCAAAGCTTATCTTGCGCTCCGTAAACTGTACACTCTCTGATCACGTGCCTCCATGAGCCAATCAAAGTTGTTCCCTGCACCGCGCAGCTTAGTTTCTAGATGTAGACAGTCACAGAGGACAAAGTAACGTGAGGAAAATTCCACAACAGATAGCAGTCGGTAATAAGGCTATAAACTATCTTAACAAAGAAAACAAAAACATGTCTAACGTAGCAGACGGCGATGCCAAGGGGCTTGTCCCGAGAATCGGATCGTCATCCATTGTGTGGAAGCATTTTGGGTTCAAGGCAAGTGACACAAAACAAGAACAGGTCATATGCAAAGACTGCCGTAAAGTTGTGTTGGCGCCACAAAGCAACACGACGAACCTCTTCAACCACTTAAAAAAAAACACCATAAAGTTCAATACGATGAATGTATGAGGGCCAAGAAATGCGTTGCAAAGACTAGCCTAATCATCCCACAACATCAACTCAGGCATCCATCGACGCATCACCATACCCATCCACCCCCCAAAGACACAGTGAAATGACGAATACAGTCGCACACGGTGACACTCTGGATAAACGATACGTGATCCCCTCGCGCAATTATTTTTCCAAGGTGGCACTACCTGCGAGGTACAGAAAATGTTGACAGGCTAGTGTCTCTTTCCAAAAACCTGTAAACTAGTCTTTTCTGCATAGTTCTGCCTTGAAATGTTCTCATTTGGTTACATTCTGTTATGGAATATTTGTTTATTGATTGTATATTTTGAGTTTTATTCATATCCATTATGCAGGTACAATGCAAGTTTCCTAAAATATATTTACACAATGGAAAATGGAAAATAGTGCCCTGTTGAAGTTTTGCTACTTTTCTTCATTGTTTTATTCATTTGTAATTATTCTTTAAGGAGATGCACTGAATTTTGGTGAATAAGAGGACCTATTTTATTTTGATGCACATATTTGTACATTAGCAGGAATGTAGTACAATATGGATGTGAAAGCAGTTATAATTAGCCAATGTGACAGTAAAATTTGTTTTGGTTAAAATCAACAAATAATCGTGATAATTAATCGTGATCTCAATATTGATCAAAAATAATCGTGATTATCATTTTGGCCATAATCGTGCAGCCCTAAGGAAGGGTGAAATTCGAGCACTGACCTGTTCAACTACACACAAATAATCACAAACAACTGCTCTTTAAAGTATAATAGAATTTATTTAACTTCCAAATTGGCTACTCAAGGAAAAACAGGCTATTTAACCCCAAGATGGCGGGTAGTGAAACTTGCAATACCACGTGACTATGGGGTGGCCGTCAGCTGATCTGTGTATGTGTGTTAGGTTAGTGTGTAAAGAGGAAAGCAAAGCAAAGCACACTTTCGAGAAAGAAAGACACTTGGAATCTTGATTTTCGAGGAAGTGATAATAACCAATCCTGTCGTTCACTCAGGACTCTGACCTAACTAAGGGGAATGTTTGTTATCCAGCCTCTTGTGGGCCAAGAGCTGACTTCTTGTGGCACTAATAACCGATCCTTCTGTCTACACAGGGCCACAAGGTAACGGTCTCGTTACGCCACGGTGCCGTGGTTTGAGTGACGAACGGAAGGTTTATTATCTCGCTTGTACAGTAACTAATTTCTCCGCGGCGGGAGGTAGCAGTGTAGAATTACAGTTTCAATAAGCTACAGTATCAAACACAACATATCTCAACCGTACCGTGATCCAGTACTTTCACAGCATTAACTGGACTCGGTGGTCACAATCATATTAATAGTAAGACATGTGCAACAGTAGCACTAATTAATTGATCACATTCAATGTTGGAACAAGTTGCAGCAATAGCGGTTACTGACATTAATAACACACACCTATATTTCTCTGCCCTGAAACGTTAGCCTCCTTACTGTGTGTGTTCCCGTTTGTTTGGTCCCGTAGATGCTCCACGATAAACAAAACAGATCCGTTTCACTCGTCAGTGATTCACGGAAAAAAAATGGTTTCTCTCAAAAGGCAGCGAAGAACCAGTTCAGTCGACTCGATAAGAAAAGCGGTGTCCCTGTTGTCCGATTTCTTCTTCTCTGCTAAGGCCGCATGTGGGACATGTGGTTTCCTTTGTTTCATGCTCTGAGATCTTTATTTAAAAGATAGTGTTTAACCACACTGCTCGGTTCCCAACAAATGCGAATCAAAAACCATGAAAACCATTTCCCCATGAGCCAACTCCATTTTGGTTGATCAATCATACATCATCCAATTCAGCCTCAAGCTTCCCTTGTTTCCCTCAGTTACATACATGGGAACCAATCAATAATCAGCGTGTCCTTTATTAAGCCAATCGTCTGCTCCTGTACATGTAGCTCACTGCGTCAAGCACTTGAGGCTGATGCCAACATCCGACCAACTTCCTCCTCACTGCGTCCAGCATCCAGCATCCATGGCCAGGATCAATGTGATAATGATTAAGTTGAGAGGTTACACGGCTGAAAAACCTAAAAAGTAAAACAAACTAAAAATGTGATGAGTTCATAGCAGTTGTTTTACAGAGGTGGGATATGATGAATAATTCAGACCACACTGCATTGACTTGTATGACTTGTACGCATAACGATGGAGGAATATGAGATCCTGAATTTACCGACATCATCACACTTTTTTAAAACCTATTTATGAGTCGTCGATCTGCCATGGCAAATGACTGCGGACCACCTAAAACATCAAGAAGTGCTTGTTAAATAGCTTCATAGTCACAGTGAAATTGTGTTAATGTGCTAATGTTGCGATACTGTAGTGGTATATTGTCAAACACACTGTTAATTATTTCTGTTCAAAAACTCAAAGGGAAACGTTACGCAAATATTTCCTGTAGCTTTTTTTAAATAACACACCGAAAATCTGTTTTCTTTATATTGCTCTAAGGCCACTTTGTTTGTATAAATGGAAAAAGAACAATTAAATGTCTAACTCTCTGCTTGTGGCATCAAAATTTCTGCCATGAACTGCTAAAACAAAACTGTGAAATCCTTAAGGGTTATAAGTTATGGTCCATTAGCTTGGCTATAAAGTCAATGCCACGGGCTGCGTTTCAGTTGTGGTGAAAATATTGCAGTCTCTTTGAGACAAATCACCACATGTACCGTATATATGCATCCATTTGCATAAAAACAAAACATGACCCACTAAAGCAAGTCTATGAATAAATTATTATTATTATTATTATTATAAATATATTCCATGAAATTGCCATGTGTCTCATCTGCTCCACTGCAGGGATTTCCTCCTCTCAGAAATATAAATAAATGAATTGAATGTTAAGTATTCCTCAAAAGTGTTTACAGAAATACATTTATCCAGATTAACAGATTGTAGCAGGCATATTCTCGGCACAGTGTGTACGTGTATGAATTATGAAGAACAATATTGAATAAATCCTCAAATTTGCGTTGCAGATTGAAAGAGTTGTATTCTGAGTAAAATAAATGAACAAGGAGCATCAGCTGAATAATGGAATATTGTATAGCAGCTCTGGTCCATTTTGCACGGATAGAATTTCAGCCTGCAGTGAACGCTACAAGCTGAAATTCACCCCTCTGTGAAGCGTTTCAGTGAGGAGATGATTTTGCCCCGAAGCGCTGGCAGTTTACAGGGTCAGTGCAGTCTGTGTAGTGTACATGATATTAGTCATTCACTGCTTCCACCCATCTGCTGCCTCATACCCGATTCAACAGCTGCAAAGCAAGGACCCAACACAATTATTTCAGGGCAGGGTTCTCCTTTCAGCCAATGTCAAGGGGGGGGAAAAATCAATGACCGCTTATCTTGTCTGCTGTCACACAACAGGAACAGCAGTTAGCAGTGTGCTTTACCACACAGACAATGATACATGGGCAGGCTGGGAGTTTTAATGCTACAGAGTGTCTGGTCAAGGGATTCACTTAGCCCGGCAATATGTAAGGCCATTAATGGTTTATACTCATGAGGCAACGCTGTTATTCCTGCTTGTTCTCCCAGTCAGAAAAAGAGGAGGAATCACTGTCAGGCGAACATGAGTGAATCACATTGAGGGTGACAAGTAGCGATGTTCCAATACCATTTTTTCATTCCTGATACCTGAACTTGCGTATCAGCCGATACAGAGTACCGATCCAATACCAGTGCGTTAACATGGCTTTCTTTTATTATCTACTTTGACAGCCAGTAATAACGGAATAAATATTTTCTGGGCTAAATCATGTGGTATCGGATCGGTGCAAAGACTCACATACGCGCCGATACCAATACCAGCAATTAGACGGAGTGTGATCCCAGTGCGGTATGAATTTATACAGTGTTCAGACCGGACAAGCGGTTGCCATCTGTGGCATCTGGAAAACATCTGTCGAACCTCTGTGCAGCTCTCTATGCAAGTGTTTAACACCTAGCATTTTTGTATGTTTGCTGCATAAAGTAATTGTGTGTGTGTGTGTGTGTGTGTGTGTGTGTGTACTGCTCCAAGATTGGAGATGTTTTCAAGGCAGATGAAGACTTTTTCCCAAAGTGTGTTCAAAGAAATGACATCTACAGTTGCAGCTAATTAAAATTCATGGAAAAGTGGTGAAAACAATCACTCTGAATAACGTACAGGGCTTCAGGATGGTGCAGAAATAAACACTTAGGTTTCTTATTCAATGTGTTTCTTTGTGAGCTGTTAAGACATAGCATTCAATATTGGAAAGATTATTGTTATTTATATTGTGGACAAATGCAACATAATTTTTGGTCCAATAACGTAGAGTATATTACTACATTACATGGATACTTCCATATGTGTTTTATCTCATTCTTTTTAAAGAGATTTTGTAAGGTTTAAAAAAACACAACTTGGGACGTTTTGGAAGTAAATACTTAAACTTCGGTGTGCAACACTCACCTTATCCACCTTATATCCAATATCTTATATAATGATTTGCCGTTTGTTTGCCCTGAAGTCCAAACACTAATGTATGCGGACGACACCGTAGTATATGTGCATGCCAAGACAAAACATCTGGCTGCTGCCAAACTTAACCACAGCCATGGATCAGTTCACCGATTGGCTAAATCGTTCCTGCCTTCAACTTAATGTAAATAAAAATGTAGGAATGTTTTTTACAATAAGACAATGTAACATTTTAACCATCTCAGGGCAAAACATGATTGTGCCACAATTTAAGTATCTGGGCATTATTATCGACTCTAATCTTGCTTTTAAAGCACAATAAAGTGTGCAATAGGGTCAAGTTTAGCCTAGCCAATTTTAAATATATTTGAAATGAATAACTTTGAATACTGCCAAATTATTTATGGATGCCATGATTATGTCACATCTAACATATTGTCTGACAAGCTGGGGACAAACTAACAGCTCTGTGATAATGAGCAGGGAAAAGAGGACCCAAACTCAGAGAGAGGCAGACAGGCAGGAGGTGGTAGAACTTCAGGGTTTAATATAACAAGAAATGTCAGTACAGAGACTGGAAAACTCACAACAAATGAAGGCACAACACAAGACAAAACGAACTGACAAGAGACAAAGGAAACACGGGGGTTAAATACAGGTGGTACAACAAGTGAAGCACATTAGGCTGGGGGCAGGACAATCAACAAAGGCGGGAAAACAAAGTAAAGCTAGACATGACAAGACAGAACACAGACTATCAAAATAAAACAGGAAGCAGGACATAAACAAGGAAACACAACTAAATACACAGACCACAGTACACAGGACAGATCAACACAACAGGGAACAGAAAAATATCCAGAATAAATATGCAAACATAGGAAACGTACAGAAATAACTAAACCAGGCAACAAAATGAAATAAAACAGGCAACATAAATAGACAAAATACAAGACCAAAATACCAAACCATAACAAGCTCATCATTAAAGCCGCTATCTACTCTTTACAAGAAAACACTCAAAGTTTTGGACCAGAAGCCGAACAGCTTGTATCACTTTATTATCCTAAATAATCATAAACTACTGAGCTGGGAAGATGTAATTAAATACAAAAACATCTGGCTGTTGTACAAAATTCTGCATAACACTGTTCCTCCTCCTTTGGACTCTTTCATAACCAAACATAACAACAGCAGTCGGATCACTAGAAGCACCGCACGAGGTGACCTTCTAATTCCATTCAGGAAAAGTACATTTGGCCAATTATCATTTTCTGTTACGACATTACAAAACTGGAATTCATTGCCCACTACAATCAAAGATATACATACATATTCCACCTTTACAACACACCTTAAAATATGGCAGTCTATTGCTATTAACTATTACTGCACACATTAATCTGTCAGATGTGATGTGTGTTCTATGTGACGTAGTCATTGTTGCGGTCGCTCTATCTCTGTTGCCTGCCTCCATTATGTCTTGTATGTGCTTTCAATGTGGCCTCTGAAACTTTTCTCCTTTCTCTTGTCTCCTTCATATTGTATTAACTGCATGGACTGCTTTAATGCCATTGTCATTATCTGTGCTTGTTTGTTTGTGTGCCACTTCTTTGTATGTTTTAACCCTTTTTGCTTAGGCCTGCTGTTATTATAGATGTAATGCAACTCATTTTAATATGTTAACCGTATTTTAGGATGCCTATTGTCAGCTGGAAATTAGCCGTTGAGGTTAAAGCCACTCCTTTTACTGTATAGTTAATTAAAGGGGACTTTCCACGACATTATAAACTAAACTATCTGTTGATTCAGTGCCAAAACTGCTGGCTCATTCTTTAAGGCATCTGCGCTCAAAATTGTAACATTTCTATATGAGACAAACAGTGTATTTTTGAGCTCCGGTCAAAGCAATGATTTTGATTCAGTTACACATCTATTTCAAGCAATGACTTGAGTCTGAGACATTCAACAAGTGATGAAAACCTGGCCAGCGGGCTGTTGATGCAGAGTGAAGTGTTTCTGACAGGGTCTGCAAGGCTCCTGCTCAGTACCAACACAATCAGACTCCACTGAGCGCCAATCACATGGAGCCAGCATGAGCCTCACTCCCCCACTGCAGGTGAAACTCCACCATGGCTCAGGCAATCAATGTTGGCTTTAGTGCATAGTAGATGATTAGTGGTATTGATGGGGTCAAGCAGGGATGGCTGCTATTTGACTATACTACGTGACTCAACTGAACTGACCTATGAAATGCCCTGTGCTGCCACTGGCTGATTCGGACAAACGCTGTTTTGTTGTATGTATCATAGCAATGTTTGTGTCTGTTTTTTTGAACGATGAATCAATTCCCTCTCACACAGGCGCAGAATGTAGCATATTTTAAAGATGAAAAAGAAACCAATCTAATGGAGACACTGTTTCTTAATCACTTCAAACATATTTTTGGCATTTTTGTGCTGCATTTTCTTGATGGCAGCCCAACATAAAAGTTAAAAGGTAACTTGGTAATTTCTAATATGTTGGCCGATAAGTAACAGTAGGTATACTTAGGGTGCAATTTGGGAAAAAACAGAAGAGGGGGATGTTTTTTGATCATGCACAACAAAACAAAAGCCATAATTAAATCCCACTTCCAATACCATAGGTAGAGCCACTTGGCCAGGCATGCCAAAACACTTATTTATGAACTTCAATATTCAGTGGAAAATAATCTCAAAATGAAATAGCACAACATGGTGGCAACATAAAAAACAGCGCTTTCAAGCCGAGTTCACTTCCTGGCGAAAACAAAATCCTTTTACCCAGGAAATGCTGGTTTGTTCCTCGGGAGTGTTTTAGTCCAAACCACGATATTTTTCCTGAATTTAACAAGTCGTTTTGGTGCCTAAACTTAACGGTCATCGCCAGATGCCGCTCACATTTTCTTGGTTAAACTCAACTACCGTGGCCCCTGAAAGGATCGTCATCTGGTGGAGCCTGTAGCCGTCTCACAGTCACCTATTGGCGGCTAAACAACTGCTGCTGATACAACGGAGCTCTGTAGTGGCTAAACACAGCTAGCAACTGCCGCTTGGATTTTATCGTTCTATCGCACTATAGACTGTTCACGCTTTACTTGGATAAATACTTCCAATGATAATATATGGTCTATTGGTGAAGTAGCATTGATCACTTTGAGAAGGGGGGGGGGTACATTTTGTCCTCACTGGGGATACAAATTATTCAGCACAGGCAGGGATATGTAGGCCAGAAAGGGGGGAATCCAACGCATTCCCCCCCGGGAAATGGGTATATCTGCAATGAGCTAGAATCAGCCAATAAAGTATATCAACTCCGTATTTAATGATTTACCTATTTACTCACGTATTCATTTACTTCACAGATAATTTTCGAAATTACTTATTCACACACACACACACACACACACACACACACACACACACACACACACACACTTACTTTTAACTGACAGTCAAGTCAATAAGGTAGGACAGAAAAGTCAGGATAAGTATTTTCAAACTTTCCAGGTAAGTCCAGACGAGATGGCAAGCCAGCAGGGAGAGAGAGAGAGAGACGTCCACAGAGAGGGTCCGGTCGTAGAGTTGCACCCTTAAAGTGGATTTTCATGTTTGTCTGGGGACTCTGCAGTAATGGTAAAATAGAATATTTAAAACTTCTGAGTGCTTCTTCAAAGGTTACTATTCACTGCATAGTGATACATTGTGTTTATGGACACCGGCTTGGGCTGTGGGGAGCGATGTTGTGTTTGGAAGACACAATATGACAGGAGAGAAAGCTGTCATAAGTTAAGCCACTGCTATATTCATCATCATTTTGGCCAACAATAGCAGCCCCAAAGTTGGCAATGGCAAGACAGCAGCCTGTAGAATTACTTTAAGAGAAATAATTATCAGTGCAGCTTGGATAGTGCTCTGAAAAAGGTGTTTTGCTTGCTGGCCTGCTTAAAAACAATGAAAACATATTCTTACCCATTTCTTGTTGATATGCTAAGCATGCTATGTTTAGGCACAGCTGACAACCTTTGGGGGTCTCCTCAATATCTTCTTTTGCAACAACACTGAAAATGATGTTGAAATTGCCTGCAATGGAAACACAGCCGGAAACAGCACAGCATACAAATGTGTGCATACTCACTGCAGCTTTGCTTTGGTGGTTTTTAATATAAATATGCCATGCCAGTGGAGCACACATGCAGATTAAAGACTAACTGTAACCAGGGGAAATTGGGAATGTAGTTGACAAAGGTGTTGGCGACAACAATGGCTCTGAAGAAAAGAAAAAAAAAAGAAAAAAAGAGAATGCTTAATCAGAGCAATTATTTTGTAATAGTTGACCCACAACATGTTAGTGAGATGCCAATAATGAACCACAATCAATACGATCTCCTACATATATGTACAACTACTTCCCAACATCAACTGCCTTGACTCTAATTTGCATTAGACAATAAGGGAGATATTTACTCAGGATTTGTAAATATCCCCTTCTAAGCTGTTAAGCACTAAACAGTTAAATTGCTTTTGGCTGCACTGTGGTTTGGTGGATGCTAGATCAGACCCAATAGACGTGTCGATGTTGGCATACTACACAGGCGCCAACACTTAGGCTTCAGCTGGGCTTGGGCGACATGACGAGATTATCGCTCAACGCAATTATCAGTTGGCCACGCTAATGGTCCTCACGCCTGTTGTGAATTTTGCGCTATATTCAGTCTCTTTTTTTCTCATGCTTTCTCTATCCTTAACTGCATTGTAGTAGTGTATAAAAAAGTAACATGCTAGCTTACATCTGATGCTACATGGTACCTGCTCGACTCTACTCGCCTTTTTTGGTTTTCCATTACGAAAAAAAGTACCTGGTACCTGCTAACAGGTACTTTTTTTAGTACCACCTCTGTCGAGGTTCCAAGCGAGCTGAGGCGATAACAAAGGGTGATGTGAAAGCGACAGAGGGGGGGTGTCCTGAACAAACCCGCCATTTTTAAATAGTTTAGCCAGCTGTGTTTTTTTTTTTTGCTGCCTCCAGCTTCGTTTGAAACAAAATGTGTCTTCTGGCTGTGGCAACAACAACACACCTTCGACGTTCTGTGTGTGTGTCGTGTTAGGTCACGGCAGTTTACTGCGGCGCTGCTATGACGACCAGCCACACTGAGGCGGTACTGTGCAGGCAGGCTGCCAGCATGGAGAAAGACAGCAGCAACACACTTCTGAATGGCGCTTTTTTTTCTGCTCAGCAGACAAGTCGAAAGCCATATGCGCGTTGATTGTGTAAAGCCGAATTAAAATATCACCGAAGCACGTCAAGCTTGAGCTACCACCTACGGAGCTAAGCATAGTAGTACAGTTAACGTGATACTAGACCACCGGCCCTTGGGGGGCGGGGGAGAGATGAATGTTCGGAAATAAGACGTTGCTGTGGCCCGCCGTACAGGTTAGTTTGACCAGCGGGCAGCAGCGGTGGCAGCAGCTGCAGCGGCTGTAGCGGGCGATCACGGGGGGGGGGGGGGACATCCTCAGCGGTGAAACGCGAACAGGGGCTGGAGTATAACCTAGCTAGGTGGAAAGCTAACACTAGCCAGCCACCTGTTCCATCAATCCTGCTCGCAAGTGTCCGCTCATTAGACAAAAACTGGACTTCATCCAACTTCAACCAAACTCCCAACGCGAGTTCAGAGACTGCTGTGTTTTTGTTGTTGTGGAAACAACAGCGTACCGGACTATCCAGCCTGTTTCTCTGTCGCCGGGTAAGAGTGGAGATGGGCTGTGTTAACGCGGACTTGTGCAGAAATGAGTTGCTCATTAACCGGTGATCGCTGGACGTCAGTGAGTAATCAACATTATTTAGGAGTTACTAAACACTATATTGACTCTGGTAAGGATAGGGATTTTTAGTTTTTTAGTTAGGTACTTGGAGGAATTGTGCAATAATGACAGATTCACATATTTTTCTTTTGTTTACTGTAAATAAATAATTACAAATCTTAAAATCAAGTTCATAAAGTAACTTTCTTTGCATTCATTTGATTCCCAATCAAGATACACTGGTAAAAATTGCTTTCAATTGTTAATATGTACTTAAAAAACTGTTCTGAAATGCAAAATAATAGAATTTTAATCCTGTGATGCAATATGCGATTAATCACGATTAACTATAGAACTTAAGCGATTAATCGCGGTTAAAAAAAATTAATCGTTTGACAGCCCTAGTTTTTTTTACACACATGGGCACATGTGGAGTCTGAAAGCTGTGCGGCATTTATTCCCACATTCCACTTATTCCATAGGTATAGGGACAATAGCCGATCATCATCTAGGTTGTTTGTTTCCATGACTACCATCGCTCAATACTAGACCCTGTTAAGAAAAGTGGCACAGATGAGGAGAGTGTTATTGTATGCGCACTTTGAACCGTGTAAAAGTTAGACGTCTCCTGGTTTTCTGCTTAGCTCTGACAAAGTGTGGTGCTGACACGCAGTGGGGGGGAGGAGGTGTGGTGCTGGCATCGGGGAACAGTGTGGTTTCTGCCTGTAGACTTGCTGTGGACCGGGTTGTTGATTGCAGACAGAGGTCATATAAATGATCTTTAAACCACCCACGTAATGCAGTATGTAGGCCGTATGAGTTGAATGCATCTTCTGGTTTCTGTCAATGTATATCTACTTAAGGGACTGTTCGTTATTTAATTAAGGGGCCACCGGAGGAGTTTTGGGACCTCTAGACTAAAAAGACGTGACCCCTAGCCAGTAATAATTTTTCTATGACCCTCCAACATGATTTGAAAAAGAGGCATGACCCTCCCCTTGCGTGCAAGTTTGCACTTACCATAGAAGTACAGATGCCATTTGATTTTTTTTTAAAGCCGACGTACACGAGTTAACCTTCTCATCTTACACATCACACTCCTCTGTTATGGTGTGGTGGCCATTTCAGTAGATTTACTCACTAACATTGTTGTGGAAACACAATAAGCATGGAAACTAAATGCACACTTCATGCATTACTGCATTACTTAAAATACTAAGTTACTCCTCTAGTATTCACATGAAATAAAACAATAAAACATTGAGACCATTCAGCAAAGGACACTGGGAAATAACAATTCAACACTGGTTGCTATGGACTGGTCACTCTGCTTCCTCAGTCATTGTATATTTTAGCACATAGGTAAAGGTGCCAAAGCTGAACATTATATTCCAAAACACACGTTTATTTTTAAAGCAGATTTTAAATTACATTGTAACAATTTAACAATTTGCCCTTATGAAATCCAATCGCAGCACAGCTGTTTTGGAACGCAATAGACAGACGGTGGCGGAATGCCCCGACACTTAAATTCAACTAAAATGTAACTGTGAATAATCAGTGTTGGACCTACAGTCTGTTGAGATGCCTCTCCAAACGCAGAAACGATGCACAGTCACACCATAAAACGTCAAGACACGTTGAGAAAAAAGATCTGTATTTTGCCGTAATCCAATGAAACGAAAAAAAAGTAATTCACAGCGATCAGTAGATCCACAAAAAGGGTCACGGTGTATCCTGCAAGGCCTATACGAGTGTCACATTCACCAGCCAGCTCCAAACAGGTGAACGAGGCCTCTCCACTTCGCCGTTTAAACAAAGTGGAATAAACGTATAAAAGTCCAAATCTACACAAAACCCGCAATCAATTAGTAAGCTGACATCACATGTATATACATGGCATTTAGGAAACCTTTTTTGCAAGGTTGGCACGGCAAGATGTCCAGAACTTGCGTCCTGCTGCTCCCATCGTCAGCTAAATTACCATTACTAAAGCAGTATATGCAATCAGATGTATTACCTACCATCATTTATTTGTTTTGTGTTATTTAAAATATTTATAAAATATCTGGTCATGCCAAATGTAATTATTCCACTCATTTTTTAAACAATGCAATTACCCGTTTCAGCCACCAGGGGGCAGTGCTCCTCCTGCCCCCCCCCCAGCCATCTCCGCGGTCAGACCCATCTGCTAGGGGGCCGAGACTGAGAGCTACATGGATAAATATACACCAAACAAGCCACTTTGAAATGTTGCTCTTTTCATGAATACAAAAGTTGGGTGACCCCCCCCCCCCCCCCCACCCCCAGACTAAAAAATGTTGGGTGACCCTCCCCTCAACAAAGAATAAAAGAAATGAGCATCCCCTATTTTCCTCCGGTGGTCCATTCCATAAATACCGTACGGTCCCTAACTGAATGTGGAAAAAAACACATTTTAAACTGAACATTAAGATTTAAATACACAGTGGACAGACAATAGTGCAGACAGTTGGCTTCTATACAGTAGCTTTACTAAAGGTGGTAAGTGTTTGTGTGTGTACTGAGGAAACAACACTGCGTCATCATGAGTGGGTATCCCACTCATGATGTGAAGTCCCACACGGACTAAACTGAGCAAAATAGGAAACTGCCCTGAGTTAGACTCCCTCTGAATGTATTGATTGCTCAATGACATGCTCGCCTATCATTTCGCAATACAAGGTGCAGGGCTGATACACAACAATTAGCTGACCTTCATACAAACAGCAAAAGCAGCCATTCCGTTCAATTGCTTTGTAGCTAAACTTCACTTAGACGGTTTGCCACAAGAGAGCCATACAAATGAACATTGATGACTGTCTGCTAGATTGATGAGAAGTAGATTATTTTCTCTTTGTCTTTCCCTGTGTTTCTCTCTGTCTGGGCACACACACACACACACACACACACACACACACACACACACACACACACACACACACACACACACACACACACACACACACACACACACACACACACAAAAGATTCTATTAAGATTATCCTGTACGAAATGATACAAATTGAAAAACTGAAACTTCATCTTCAGCTCCAAATAAAGTACACTAAGCGGAAGGTTCTCCTTTTATCCATATTCTGAAAAGGAAGTCCTTCATTCTTTATCCTTAACAGATTAAAAACAGAACAAATCAATTCAGCAATCTCCAAATATTTGCCAACCAACTATGAATGTTGATGGCACTGGTGAATATTTCTTACAGCATACTATAACCCTAACATCTACCAGGTATTAAGGGGCATTAAACAAAACATGTCAGTTTCAAAAAGTATTATACTTGGCTTAAATATTATGTATTATAGTTCAGTATAACAAAAGAATTTTAAGCAGTGTTGTAGTCGAATCCCCAAATGTCGAGTCCTACTCTAAGTCCGAGTCACCAAAGAAGAGTCACTCAAGTCCGAGTCATTGCTACCCACCTAAAAGTAGTCAGCAACTTCATCCAATTTCTGAGTCCTATTTTTTTAACGTATGCTCGAGTCCGATTTCATAAATCTCCAGGTCATCAGTGTGCCAAGTCGAGTCACAAATCCAGAGAGTAGCGACTTCAGCCCAAGTCCAGGACTCAAGTACTACATCACTGATTTTATGTGTCTATTATCATGTGTATCAGTGCTGTCATTGGTAGTGTGGGGGGGGGGGACCTTGATTTGCAATTAAATCTACATAATGTCTCACTTAAACTTATGGTAGTGTATATGATATAGGATAGTGTTAACGTTTAAAAAAACGTCTTAAAAACCTTTTGTATTTACAGTGAAAGAACAAGTGAGCCTCCCTGATGCCTCGGCTTTCATTTCTGCAAAGATGAACACATTTGTTACCTTCATTGAAACTCACAAGGGCAGGACAGTCATATTAAAACAGAAGTTTTAGATTTGACAAGGTTTTCCATGTAAGTGCAGGGTTTTACCTGTTTATTTTGCAGTTTTACAGTGCCAATCAGATTTTTGTGTGTCCTTCATGTTTTCTTTCCACTGCCACTTTACGATGATGGCTTTCCCAGTCAGTTCTGTTCCAGAGTCCGGAGGCCGAGTATCAAAAACCGGCAAAGCTACGGGTATTTTTCTTCACTGTGCTACACATCACGCTTCCTCCTGCAAATAAACTAAATGTCACCACTGATTGTAAACTGGCACAGAGTACTTTGAGTATCTATAATTACTAAAACCAGTTTGCTCGATACCTTCTGATTGCCGGAGGCAGAACTGTAGCCAGGCCAAATTTTTTAACCACTGTCAGTCGACGGCCTTGGGCCCAGTGAAGAGTTTACTGCCATCTGTTCTAAAATGCCCATTCAAATCTGTTGAATCCTCTGTATCTTCTCATCCTTCTCTAATCTGGTTGAGATTTTTCTTTGGCTGTACTCTCTCAACAGCTTTGATAAGAACGTATATAAAAGAGAAATACTAGCCAAACGCAGTAAATCACTGTAACTAACAAACAATGAGCAGGTTAGCAGTATTTATTAGATAATTTATTGTGTGATGTGACGCTAATGGGGCATCACATGTGTTACTATGACTTCAATAACAACCAGAGAGCTTGGGATGTTGTCACTGCACTGCTTCAGACTTTAAAGTGGACCTGTTATATAGCTTTTTCAGGTTCATACTTGTATTTTGTGATTCTACTAGAACATGTTTATGTCCTGATGTTGTCATTAAAATAAAACAGGTTACTTCTGTACAGCATAAAAAGTACTAAAACTCTCCTCCAGCCGGTCACACCCGTGATTCTTTTTCTTCCTCCACCTACTCTGCACCTGTCTCAAACCCATCTTTAACAAGCACATCATACTATCCTGTGGCCAATCCTGAGCTGCGGAGAGCGGTGTGGTCCAGGTAATCACAGCTGCTTCTCATAACCTTGATTCCTAGTCCAACAAACAATTAGGAAAACACAGCAAATCCGCCACACCGTGCAAATAATAACTGTTAAAACATGTCACATCTATCAATAAAACCAAATGAAAAATACACACACTGCTAAAAATTAAACTGGGCAATGAATCAAAACATGCAAAGTTGGGATCAAAATGAAAAGCTGCCTAAAGTCGCATTCTGACATTTACATGCTTTGATGTTCAAAAAACACTTTCTTTTTCTCATACTGCCCATGGCTGCTGCACCTGTATTCACCCTCTGTATGGGAAGCTCTGTTGGGGCGCCTGTCTCTCTGAGCCCCCCTCCCGAAAAAGTCCAGTCTGCTCTGATTGGCCATAGCATGTCCGCGCGTCTCTCCGCTGTGTTGATTCACTCCGGAGCCTGAGACTGACTGCAACGGCGTATATAGCAGGACTTTCTACCGTGAAAAATCACCAGTAAAGGCTTCTAAACCAAATACTACACAACCGGACATGTTCCAGCAGTAATGTGACCCGAAATTGGGTAGAAATGACCAACATTAGCCGCCAAGATTACAGCTATCTGGCGTTAATACGCAGCTAAATGCTTCTAAACCAAATACGACATAAACGGAAAGGTTTCAGGAGGAATGTGACCCAAAATTGCAGAGAAATGACCAACATTGGCTGCCAAAAATCACAGAAAAAAGACTTCTACACCAAATACTACATAAATGGAAAGGTTTCAAGCACTAGCGGCGCCAGGATTTTGATTGTAGGTGGGCCCAATGGTAGTGCCGCGCGTGGTTTCAAGAGGAATGTGACCTGAAGATGGGGAGAAATTCCCAACATTGGCCACCAAGATTACAGCTATCTGGCATTAGCGTATAGCTAATGTTACAGTGTAGCAGTGGACACTTATGGACTATCGCCATTTCATTGTTATGCAGATGATTTGCAAATGTATTTGCCTATGAAACTGAATGACAGTGCTGCACTAAACTCCCTGTTTAGTTGTATTAATGATATTAAGTTGTGGCTTTCACATAACTTTCTTAATTTGAATGAAGATAAAACTGAGTGTATTATCTTCAGTACTTCATGCATGCCAAACGGTCCAGCTTTGAGTTTGGGAGCTCTGGCTTCATACACTAAGCCACTAAGTCTAAGTCAAAAGTTTGTGGGTTACATTTGATTGCAGCATGAAATTTGACGAGCAGATCAGCAATGTTGTTAGAATGAGCTTTTTCCAGCTTTGTCTCCTGGCTAAAGTTAAACTCTTCCATAACAGGCACGATCTAGAAAAGGCGATTCATGCTTTTATTAGTTCAAGGTTGGATCATTGTAATGCTCCTTATGTTGGTCTGTATCTAACCTCCATCTCATGACTTGCTTTTTAACAAATACATCTAGACGTGCACACATCACTCACGTTCGCTACACCCTACATTGGCTCCCTGTGCATTTTAGAATCAATTTTTACAGATGTAGCTCTTTTTAGATCCAAATTCAAAACCTATTTGTTTAGAATGGCTTTTAATATGTAGAAGTGGTGTGACAATTTCCCTCTCTTCCTCCTGTTTCTATGTAACCGTTTCTGATTTTACCGTTTTCTATGTTTCATTCTTGTTTTGTTGTTTTATTCTTGGTTCCTGATGTAAAGCACTTTGGATACCTGCTGGTTGCTATATACAGTGCCTTGCGAAAGTATTCGGCCCCCTTGAACTTTTCGACCTTTTGCCACATTTCAGGCTTCAAACATAAAGATATAAAACTGTAATTTTTTGTGAAGAATCAACAACAAGTGGGACACAATCATGAAGTGGAACGGAATTTATTGGATATTTCAAACTGTTTTAACAGATAAAAAACTGAAAAATTGGCCGTGCAAAATTATTCAGCCCCCTTAAGTTAATACTTTGTAGCGCCACCTTTTGCTGCGATTACAGCTGGAAGTCGCTTGGGGTATGTCTCTATCAGTTTTGCACATCGAGAGACTGACATTTTTGCCCATTCCTCCTTGCAAAACAGCTGGAGCTCAGTGAGGTTGGATGGAGAGCGTTTGTGAACAGCAGTTTTCAGATCTTTCCACAGATTCTCGATTGGATTCAGGTCTGGACTTTGACTTGGCCATTCTAACACCTGGATATGTTTATTTGTGAACCATTCCATTGTAGATTTTGCTTTATGTTTTGGATCATTGTCTTGTTGGAAGACAAATCTCCGTCCCAGTCTCAGGTCTTTTGCAGACTCCATCAGGTTTTCTTCCAGAATGGTCCTGTATTTGGCTCCATCCATCTTCCCATCAATTTTAACCATCTTCCCTGTCCCTGCTGAAGAAAAGCAGGCCCAAACCATGATGCTGCCACCACCATGTTTGACAGTGGGGATGGTGTGTTCAGGGTGATGAGCTGTGTTGCTTTTACGCAAAACATAACGTTTTGCATTTTTGCCAAAAAGTTCGATTTTGGTTTCATCTGACCAGAGCACCTTCTTCCACATGTTTGGTGTGTCTCCCAGGTGGCTTGTGGCAAACTTTAAACGACACTTTTTATGGATATCTTTAAGAAATGGCTTTCTTCTTGTCACTCTTCCATAAAGGCCAGATTTCTGCAGTATACGACTGATTGTTGACCTATGGACAGAGTCTCCCACCTCAGCTGTAGATCTCTGCAGTTCATCCAGAGTGATCATGGGCCTCTTGGCTGCATCTCTGATCAGTCTTCTCCTTGTATGAGCTGAAAGTTTACAGGGACGGCCAGGTCTTCGTAGATTTTGTGGTGACTTTCAATAGTAATGCTGTGATGCTGTATGAAGAGGAATTCTGCTGACACTGATTTGCAGTGGTCTGATACTCCTTCCATTTCAATATTATCGCTTGCACAGTGCTCCTTGGGATGTTTAAAGCTTGGGAAATCTTTTTGTATCCAAATCCGGCTTTAAACTTCTCCACAACAGTATCTCGGACCTGCCTGGTGTGTTCCTTGTACTTCATGATGCTCTCTGCTCTTTAAACGGACCTCTGAGACTATCACAGAGCAGGTGCATTTATACGGAGACATGATTACACACAGGTGGATTCTATTTTTCATCATTAGTCATTTAGGTCAACATTGGATCATTCAGAGATCCTCACTGAACTTCTGGAGAGAGTTTGCTGCACTGAAAATAAAGGGGCTGAATAATTTTGCACGCCCAATTTTTCAGTTTTTTATCTGTTAAAAAAGTTTGAAATATCCAATACATTTCGTTCCACTTTGATTGTGTCCCACTTGTTGTTGATTCTTCACAAAAAATTACAGTTTTATATCTTTATGTTTGAAGCCTGAAATGTTTCGAAAAGTTCAAGGGGGCCGAATACTTTCGCAAGGCACTGTGAATAAGTGTTGATTGATTGATAGCAGCACTTTCTACCATCGAAAAAATCGCAGATAAAGGCTTCTTAACCAAATAATACATAACCGGAAATATTTCAGGAGTAATGTGACCCGAATTTAACAACTGGCAACCAAGTGGACATATTTTACTGCCGTTAGCATGCAGCTACGTGCAACAATGTTAACTGTTGTAGCTTAAAAAAAACAACACTCCAGTCCTGCCTGGCTGGAACAGATGACCAATCGTAGAAGACCCGCTTGGAGTTGAGTAGAAAAAAACTGTTGAAACCGGAGCCTTCAGAACAGTTGGAAATCTGAACGTTTTAGCTCACGGGATTTCTCTGAAATACGTTTACCTCATTATTTGAGGTGGCTTGGCTTTGTTTTGGCCATGTTTAATATGAAAATCCAACATTATGATTATAGATATGACCGGAAATATGGACAAAGCATTGCTAGACCTATCCCGCAGCGCTGTGTCAGTGCAGTACACTGCCTATCTATTCTAGGATAGGGGGAAAAAAATGCTGTGCCTTGTATTTCTTCAAACCAATCACAACTGTCCTGGGTGGTGCTAAGCCCCAATAGTGGCGATAGCAAGACCCGCCGGATGTCATGTCTTATACCAGCAATTTACATCCCACTACAGTACACCAGTAACTTAGGATATTGATTGTTTCACTGCATCTATTCGGCTTTTTTTGTGGTCCGCACTGCAGGAGGTTTTGAAACAATTGATTGCAAATAGAGGGATTACATCCCATCTGTTGCTATCTAACCAGAGTTTTGAGAGTGATCTCAGGTAGTTCTGACTGGTTTACCTTTTTATTTTTTCCCAGCATGTTATGCTAATGGTGTGCACTGTTTGCCTTGCCCCTCTTCAACCTGAAGAAGGCCATCAAAGAGGCCCTTCTTGTCTTGGTATCGATCCCCTCAGAAAGGGGCTGAGGATGCATACATGAATTGCAATGTCGGTTTGCTGACAAGCTGCTTCCTTCTGGAGTTGCCGCAGAAACCTTACCTGGGATCCAGGTAAGGTTTTTTTTTATGTGTATGAAGAAAGTCAGTCACTTTGGCAATTAAAAATGAACCCTGGGAGACTGAAGAGATGTGTCCTGAAATAATGACATGGAAACGTGGAGAAAAGTAATGAATAAATAATTGAATTTCTGAAATTATTTAATTGAAGACCTGTGTGCTTCTCAAGCCCTTGCATTCAGCTGAGGAGGATGTTTTCATCTCAGACAGCCTCTTCTATGACCACGATGTGGAGGAAGATGTTGAGAACACCTCTCAAACCTCTACCAAAAACTCTCAGGGAACCAGTTGTAATTTCTTAAATAGTTTGCAGACCAGTATAATGTCCATTAAAACAACTATTATGCATGTTTGGACTAGGGGTGGGAATCACCAGAGGCCCCAAGGTACGGTATTATGACCATACTGATGTCACGATATTATTTTATTGTGATTTAAAACATTGCAATATTCGCAAATAAAATAAATATTTTATTTTTATTTTAAAGGATACATTTTTCACTATAACAAAAACTCAACTTCACCATCTAGTGAATTGAAAAAGTATGCCTGACTGAAATAACAAAGACCATCAAATAGCGACTCTAAAGGGCCATTCACATTGTAGGCGCAAACGGCAGCGCTGCGCTATGAAACCCATTATTGTCAATGGCTTGCGCGCGCAAGAACTGGTCTGCCGCTGAGCAAAGCGCAGCGCAAGCAGCATTTTGCGGCTGGCTGCTCTTGCGCGTGCCGCGGTCAAAGTTCAACATGGTTCACCTTGGACCGCGGCATGCGCAAGAGCGGCTGCAGTGCGCTGTGACGTGCCTGAAAAACACGGAATACACGTGGATCCACAAACGGAACATGGACAAGAGGTTGATTTTGGCCGTCAGCAATCTCCCAGAGCTGTATAGGCTACGACACAAGTTTGAGGTCGTACAGAGACCTCGGATGCAAAACTATGCTGTGGAAGCATATTTCACCATAATAGGCATACCAGCTGTGTAGGTTATTGTCTCCACTGAACTACAACCCTATGTTACATTTTTTTTCTCACTTTGGTGCATTTGTCAAATCATAATTTGCATTTGCACAACAGTGAGTGCATTTCTTAAAACAATTTGTGTAAACTGCACCGCATAGTGACTGAACTGAAAAATTGTGTATCTTGCTGGAAATCTTTTGTTTGTGTTCAAAGCAAGTATTTATATCAATGAATCAAACTCACAATCCTTACACCATTGTTTATACCAAGATAATGAATCTGCTTTTTGTTGTTGCCCATATTTAACAGTTCACTCTGTAAGTATAGTCTAATGAACAATGCACATGAAAGGGAGATCAAAGGGTGATCAGAGATAATAATGTGTAACTTTGTCATCTCTGATCTGAGAAATGCGCCAAAGCAACTGAGAAGAACTGTAGCTTACTGTTGTGAGCTGCGAAAACCAAATACCAAGTTGATTATACAGCTCCCTACAGGTATTTGTAGGATATATTTGTATTTTTTTATTAAAAAAATATATAATTTATACTCTTTATTGATCCCCAATGGGGAAATTACAATTTACACTCTGTTATTACACAATAATAATATTATTGTATTTGTATGTTTATATGATGTAAAATATGTTTGGACTGATTGACACAAGTCATGTTCATTTTCATTTAAGTTCACATATAGGTATATAGGTAGGTATATGGCCTTTACACAGAATAACTATCCATTTCCAAGTGTGTAAGCTCCAGTTTTGGAGGAATTAATTGCACATATGCATTAAACACAGTGTTTTCCAGAGAATGAATGAATGAATGATGCATGTATGAATCTAGGCGCATATCTTAGCTTTATTATACCCAACTGCAATGACTGATCTTTTACTTAAGTAGCGTATATAAACATGCAATGACACATAGTGTTGCAATTCAACATTTTATTCAGAAGTTAAAATAATCCACACGTCTTCATCTATTTGGAGGAGGAGTGTAAGAAAAGGTGGAAGAACCTAAGGGACAGGTACATAAAGGAGAGGAGACAAAAAAGTGGTGCGTGGGCAGACTTGGAAGTACTTTTCCATACTGTCTTGTCTGGAGCCACATGTCAGGGAGAGACAAACAGCCAGACGCTCCGTTGTAGAAATGGGCTTTCGGAATGTTGTTCGCATCCCGGAAATCGTAGGCCCGACTCTTGTCAACAGACTGTCAAATTGCTGCCTGTTGAGCCTAAAGTACCCCTGGAACCAGTCAAAGTGAAAGCGGAGCTCCTTCACCAGCAAGTATTCCCCCAACTGCTCTCTGGACCTGAGGGTCTCGTACACACACACCCTTCTTGCTGCTGCTGCGGTGTCTTCCTCCGTCTTCTCCTCACAACCAGGGCAAGTGCCAAGGCTTTCTTTTGGTTCAAAGACAAAAACATCTTTGCCACCAAATCACTACTGAAATCGCTGTGTATCCTACACACTGTCGCATGTAGGCTACTACACGTCTGATCTAAACACCAGACGCAGACGTGACGTGCATTCAAATATTGGCGCATGTATGACGTAAATTTGCGCTGAGCCCGGCGGCAAGCACAACAAATAGTTGGGAATAGGACAACCTAGCGGCGAGCGCAGCGCATGCCACGTACAATGTGAAACGGCCTTAATAGGTAGTATTGGAAGCTCTCTACAAGATTATTGAAGACCTGTCCCAGGCCGTGCAAGCACCAGGGGTCTGGCTGACTGGTTGTGGTGAGAGTCCACTAGCACATGACTGAAGGGGTTATTGTTCAGTGTGTCATTTCCCTACAGCTACGGCAGCATTAGAATATACTGTAAATCAGTTTGAGCTGTGTGCTGATTCAACAATTCCAAAAGGTGTTTCTTGGGTGTTCGGATCATTGATAGATGGGCTTGTGGCAGATTCGCCTGCGATCACCAAGATGTGTATCCATATGTTTGCTTTAAGAAATTACATTACATACAAATTTGAGATCATGCACTGAAAATATTTTTGGCTGTCAGTGTTGTGTATTGATAAAACTTCACTGGACAGGATGAGTGTGGCTTATTATGATAATGTGACCTTATCTGCTTGACTGACCTCCATTTATAATGTTGAATAATTGATACGCATGCTCACAATTCATGTCAAATCTAACATGCACCATTTAGTCTAGTTAAGGAAAAGATTAGGCCTGAAGCCTCAGCTTGTATGTATAAACTGATTTACAAAAAATGACATTCCATCCTTGGCTTTGCATCGGCTAAGATTACATTTCTCCAAGATTATGCAACCACAATGTTCCTAGTTTTTTAAACCTGTGACATCAAACTCTGTTTTTAACTTTGCATAACATTGGTTAAGTAAACATTATATCGCAATCGTAGTATTGTAAATCGCAATTGCAAAATAACTTTTTCACCGTGCAGCCCTATTCAAGGCTAAACTCTTAGATAAGATAACTTTATTGTGATCACATATTTATTTATTTATTTATATATATATATATATATATATATATATATATATATATATATATATATATATATATATATATATATATATATATAATTAAATAAATGTAAATGTAGTACATAGAAGAACAAAATTATGTAAAAAAACTAGTCCAGTTTATTGTTCAAGGAGCGAACATTTGCTGTGAAAACAGTGGGGAGAGCTGGGGCCATTTGCACAAAAGTAGAATGAAGAAATCCAGAATAACTGAAAAAGCGCAGCTTGACTTAGTGTGGTCCGCTCATCGCGGCTTAATCGGTTGCACGTTTGCCGAGCCAGGATGAGAAGGCAAGGCAGCTTTATTTGTATAGCACATTTCAGCGACAGGGCAATTCAGAGTGCTTTAAATGAAAACAGATTTAAAAAAAAAAAAAAAAACAGATTTAAATGTTACAGTGCAGTATAAGAAATTAAACATTGAAGAGCAGTTAAAAAAGTTAAATATATAAAAGCAGATAAAATAGGAATTTCTCTTTATATGCTTATATAGATTGTCATACAGTGTCAACAATGCAACTTCAGTTTAAGATATGAACAGTTATTTAAAGAAAGGCAACATCAAAAAGATACGTCTTCAGCCTTGATTTAAAAGAACTAAGAGTTGCAGCAGACCTGCAGTTTTCTGGGAGTTTGTTCCAGATATGTGGAGCATAAAAACTAAACGCTGCTTCCCCCTGTTTAGTTCTGACTCTGGGGACAACAAGCAGACCTGTCCCAGACGACCTGAGAGGTCTGGGTCGTTCAGTGTAGTAGCAGATCAGAAATGTATTTTGGCCCTAAACAGTTTATTGCTTTATAAACCAGCAAAAGTATTTTGAAATCAATTATTTGAGGCACTGGAAGCCAGTGTAGAGACTTCAGAACTGGAGTGATGTGATCCACTTTCTTGGTCTTAGTGAGGACTCGAGCAGCAGCGTTCTGAATCAGCTGCAGCTGTCTGATTGTTTTTTTAGGGAGACCTGTAAAAACACCGTTACAGTAGTCAAGTCTACTGAAAAAAAAACCAAGGTGAAGGTGAAGTTATGTCAAGCCAGGTGTAGATAGCTGGGATAAGTGCACGTCCACGGCTTTCTTAAATAGACCACGGTATCGATCACAGATTTACTGATGCAGAAATGGAGAAGACGCGTGCGGCATATCTTTAACCCGCTGAGCAGCAGCTGTTAATGGAAAATTACGAGGAGGTGAAACATATAATACGCAAAAAGAGAAATACGGCTGTTATCAGATAGAGAAAAAAAGCCCAACAGACAATAGTGGACCGACTGAATGCGTAAGGATGTAAAAAGATCTACTTAGGGCCTACTAGTCACTCCACATTTTTACAAAGTTGTACACTCTGTTTTAATTGCTTTTAATATGCTTGTTGTATGTGTTGGTTGTATTGCTGTATCTGTGTCTATGTGCTAAATGTGCCTTAAAAGTGATCAGAGAGAATTCATGTTCCTCGGGCAATTTACCCTAAGGACAAGGCTTAATTTCAAACCCTTATTCATGTGAGAATGTTTTACAACCATATGCACAAATCTCTATAAGCTATGTCTAATTCTAAATATCTTTCTACAATTAATGTTCATACAGAACAAACATGACTGGACAAAAACTAATAAAATAAGTAAGTGACTTCAATACACTGTACACTGACTGTAAACAATATAGCCTATTATTATTCATGTTTTTTCTCCCAAGCTCCAAGATGTGAGATAGCACCAAAATAAAATGATTAAGAAGCTTTGTGGCATTCCAACACATTCTCACTCCCATCTCGTAAAATACAGACGTTTGGTCAGGTGCCATTGTCGTCGTTATTGACGCTAAAAGTCTCCTTTAGAGTCCGCTGCACGGTGTGGGAGAATCTCCCCTGCCTCCCTATATATAGATTGAGACAAAGGGAACACGGGGGTTAAGTACATGGGGTAATGAGCAAACAAGGGACAGGTGATACAACAGGTGAAACACATTAGGGCGGGGCAGGACAATCAACAAAGTAAAACTAGACATGACAAGATAGAAAACAGACTATCAAAATAAAACAGGAACAACCGACAGAAAACATGAAATCAACTAAACACAGAAACTTGACACAACACAACAGAGAACACAGGAATTAACCACAGAACACAGTCATGACAGGGTAAACACAATATACAAGGAGATAACTAAACAGAAATATACAGAATAAATATAAAAACACAGGGAACATACAGAAATAATAATACAGGCAACCAAAATATACAAAACCAGGCAACAGAAATGTCCAAACCATAACAATGATTGATAATTATTCTTTATATGCTATAGTTTGTGCTGGGATCGTCTGTCTGTCTGTAGTATTTGTCTGTTAGTTTACGTATGTCTGTATTTTGTTGCATTTTCTATTGTCTATTTTGTGTTTCTGGTAAATTGAGTTTTTGGAATGTATATTATCTGTTGTTGTTTATTGTATTCGGGCCCCCTCCGAAAAGCTTTTAGTAGCTTATTTGGGGTTCCCCATTTCACGCGGCTTATATATGATTATTGTACCTTATGAGGTTGTGTTTAATGATACATTGATGACGTGTGAAATAAACGTGAACAAACGATTGGCCAGTGTTCAGATGAAAGACAAACCAGTGGGCCAATCATGTGATCTCTCTCCTCTCGGTCAGTCAAAGTGCTTTTTGATCAAGCACAACAAAACATGCAAGAATTAAATCCCCATTTTAATACCACTATATCAGTGCCAGTCAGCCAGACATGCCAAAACACTTATTTATGAACTTCAATATCCAATGGAAAATAATCTCAAAATGTGGTGTCATAAAAAAATAGTTTCAAGCCAGAAAGCAGAGTTTATTTCGCAGCGAAAACAAAATACTTTCACCCAGGAAACTCTCGTTGGTTCCTCTGGAGAGTTTTAACCACAATCTTTTTCCTAAACTTAACTAGCCGTTTTGGTGCCAGTCATGACCGGTCGAATGACGAACGCTGTGCAACCAGTAACGAGTAACATAGCTCAAACGCAGCGCTTGTGATTCAACTGCTCATGACTGTTATCCAAGATGACGGCCGCATGTCAACATTAACACTACTGTCTTTATAATCTATCTTTGTAATAAACTGTCTGTACACTTGCAAAGTTCTCAATGCTTCGGTTTGCATGTAGGGGCCCTCTTTATGCTACCGTTTAAGTGTGGTGCTATTTCGAGCCTTGTTAATGGTATCAAATAGTGATTTACCCTGTGCCCCAAAAGCTAGCGTTAGCAGCTAACCCCCGGTCAAGCTAGAGACACAACCCATTAGCATGAAAACATTTCCCAGAGAATGTTCAACTTGGTACACATATGTTATTAACCCCTAGGTTCAATTTGCGCCGGAATTGTCCTTTAACTGTCATCGCCGCATTACGCTAACTTTTCCTATAAAATAAAGACTTCTATTTTAGGTATATAACATATGGTCTATTGGTGAAGTAGCATTGATCACTTTGAGGGGGTGGAATACATTTTGTCCACAGCCGGGATAAAAAATAATTCAGCACAGGCAGGGATATGTAGACCAGAAAGGGGGGAATCTGATGCAGTTTGAGACGTCTTAAAAACTGATGTCATGATTCATTTCATTTTCAGTCAATTAGAAGGGCTTTTAGAAGGAGCAAAGGCAGTTTAAGGTCGTGCAGTTACGTTTGTCCTTTTTTAACAGTAAGTGCAAGTTATTTATTTACTTATTTACACAATGCAGGGACTGTAGCTTCTGAGGTATGTGCGTCATTTGGTTTGTGTTTTTTACTTATGTGTATGAAGAAAGTCAGTCACTTTGGCAATTAAAAATGAACCCTGGGAGACTGCAGAGATGTGTCCTGAAATAATGACAATGGAAACGTGGAGACAGCAGTGTTCTTAGTCATACAGTCTAGCTGCTGCCTTTAATTTCAGCCATCAAATTAGGGTGAGATTTTTTACTCTGAAAACCTGATGAATGTAATCATCGACCTAGTAGGATAGAAAAGCAGCAGGACTCTGTGTCTCGTCGTCCGTAATTAAAAACCACTGCTATGCTGATCTAGTGGAGCAGCACGCCACTCGGAGCCAAAGCCGGCTTATCGCATAATTTACAGTAACAAATATGAAAAGGCAAGGTACCTCACACATTGTCAAAGAGCTGGCTGGCCCTGAAAATTTAAGCACGAATGAACTATGAACCAAAACTTTGAATTCAATACTATGGATATTGCATTCAGGGAAAGAAATTGCCAGCCGTAAAACTCAATGAATTGTCCAACAAATTGTTTCGTAAAGAAATAGTTCAACATTTTGTAAAATATGCTTATTTTATTTTTTGCAGAGGAGCGATTAGCTTGGGTTGGCAAAAAGACTGGACTCAAGCGGAAACGGCTCTCTTAAGTCATTCCAAAGTTGAGCAATACTGCCAATACTTTAAAAGCCTACTAATGAACAAATTGTATCTCTTTTGTTAAATATGTACACAAACTAAAACGTAAAAATTACAAGTTGTGGTCTCAAAAGGAGTTACGTGCTGTAATTACTTCTTGCCGATCAGTGATCGGTCACAGTGATTTCCAGGGGGGTATTGCACAAAAGTAGAATTTATAAATCCAGGATAACTGATAAAGTGAGGCTCGACCTAGTCTAATCTGATAGATATATAGATGCACGTTCACGGCTTTCCTTAAAAGACCACAAGGTCGATCACAGGTTTCCTGATGCTAAAATGGAGAACAACCATTGTCTATTCTTTACACAGTGTGAGCAGAAGCTTTATATGGAATTATGACAACGTGAAACACATTATTTGTAAAAAAGAAACACGGCCGCTGTAATGAAACAGCGAGAGAAAGTGTGGCAGACGATCACGGACCGACTGAATGCGTAAGTAGCCTACAAATATACATTTACTGACCACTGCACTGAAACTGCCATACCATTCAAGGAGTTAGGCTAATTATTTGCACAAATGAGCAGTTGTACTCTTTGCCTTAAAGTGAGCAGAAGACTAATGTTGCGGATATGTACCATGAAGATCAATTACAGCCACTAATCTACAGTACAATGCTGTAAAGCGTACATATATCTCTCTCTCACACACTCTCTCTGTCTCTCTCTCTCTCTCTCTCTCTCTCTCTCTCTCTCTCTCTCTCTCTCTCTCTCTCTCTCTCTCGTATGGGCTACAAAATAAATTACCTTAGTAACATATTTACTCCCACTGCTCGCTTTTCAGGCAAAGTGTACAACAGTTTGTTTGTGGAAATAATTAGCCTAACTCCTTAAATGGTTTCATTTAAAGGAGAACTCCGGGCAATTTTTACGTTAATCTTGATCGCTATAAGTATGTGAGTACCGTCGATGGCAAAAAAAAAACGAGCCGAATCGGTGCTAGCATCATGGAGCTACTGCAGCTAATGCCGAACGCTCCCACTTAGCTAAAACGGCAGTTTTGGGGGCATATCATAAAGAGTGCCTTTGTGCCTCTTAAAAGACACAAAATGCAATTAAAATGTCTGTTCGACATGAACAGGGCCCTTACATGACAACAAGAAGCGTTTTCAACTCGGACATTGTTTAAATTCACCTACCCTGTTAGCTGCTAGCTGCCGTCTGGGATGAGTGAGTGTGTTCAGCCAGGCTTCGGTAATAATCATCACGCAGCAGTTGTGTGCATTTGTAGCATATATATATATATCCATTTTGTGTGCAATCCATCTGGCGTTGGTGAATAGTAGTCTCTGCAGTGGCGAACTGTGTGTTAGTTACCTTAGCCAGGCTAGCAGGTCCGACCGGCATCCTTCTACTTCCTCCCCGCCTGCCGCGGCCGACAACAATCCACGGGCGCCCGCTGGTCTGGTGGATGTCCTCCAGAGGAGAGTTCATGCTTTCGTGGCGAAATTCTTGCGGTGAAAATTTTTTATTTCCCCCTCAAAAATAGGTAATTGAGCACTGTAGTGGTTATGATTATATCAGTGACTATGTAACTACATGGAAACGGGCCAAATGATGCCCGTTTCTTGTACAGTAATAGCGTTACTGAAGGCTGGCTCTAGCTCCATAGTTACGTTACTCCAAGCTTCTTCCCTTATGAACACCTCCACTCTTCTACGCTACGATCTGCTGTTTCCCTTTTCCTGCTACAACTGAATTCCCGCGGGACTTCAGCGCAAGACTACAGCCAGTCTTCTGTAACGCTGTTACTTTACAAGAAATGGGCATCATTTGGCCCGTTTCCATGTAGTTACATAGTCACTGATATGATCATAACCACTACAGTGCTCAATTACCTATTTTTGAGGGGGAAATAATAATTTTTCGCCGCAAAAATTTCGCCACGAAAGCATGAACTGTCCTCTGGAGGACATCCACCAGACCAGCGGGCGCCCGTGGATTGTTGTCGGCCGCGGCAGGGAGGAAGTAGAAGGATGCCGGTCGGACCTGCTAGCTTGGCTAAGGCAACTAACACACAGTTCGCCACTGCAAAGACTACTATTCACCAACGCCAGATGGATTGCACACAAAATGGATATACAGTGAGGAAAATAAGTATTTGAACACCCTGCTATTTTGCAGGTTCTCCCACTTGGAAATCATGGAGGGGTCTGAAATTGTCATCGTAGGTGCATGTCCACTGTGAGAGACATAATCTAAAAACAAAAATCCAGAAATCACAATGTATGATTTTTTAACTATTTATTTGTATGATACAGCTGCAAATAAGTATTTGAACACCTGAGAAAATCAATGTTAATATTTGGTACAGTAGCCTTTGTTTGCAATTACAGAGGTCAAACGTTTCCTGTAGTTTTTCACCAGGTTTGCACACACTGCAGGAGGGAGTTTGGCCCACTCCTCCACACAGATCTTCTCTAGATCAGTCAGGTTTCTGGGCTGTCGCTGAGAAACACGGAGTTTGAGCTCCCTCCAAAGATTCTCTATTGGGTTTAGGTCTGGAGACTGGCTAGGCCACGCCAGAACCTTGATATGCTTCTTACAGAGCCACTCCTTGGTTATCCTGGCTGTGTGCTTCGGGTCATTGTCATGTTGGAAGACCCAGCCTCGACCCATCTTCAATGCTCTAACTGAGGGAAGGAGGTTGTTCCCCAAAATCTCGCAATACATGGCCCCGGTCATCTTCTCCTTAATACAGTGCAGTCGCCCTGTCCCATGTGCAGAAAAACACCCCCAAAGCATGATGCTACCACCCCCATGCTTCACAGTAGGGATGGTGTTCTTGGGATGGTACTCATCATTCTTCTTCCTCCAAACACGGTTAGTGGAATTATGACCAAAAAGTTCTATTTTGGTCTCATCTGACCACATGACTTTCTCCCATGACTCCTCTGGATCATCCAAATGGTCATTGGCAAACTTAAGACGGGCCTTGACATGTGCTGGTTTAAGCAGGGGAACCTCCCGTGCCATGCATGATTTCAAACCATGACGTCTTAGTGTATTACCAACAGTAACCTTGGAAACGGTGGTCCCAGCTCTTTTCAGGTCATTGACCAGCTCCGTGTAGTCCTGGGCTGATTTCTCACCTTTCTTAGGATGATTGAGACCCCACGAGGTGAGATCTTGCATGGAGCCCCAGTCCGAGGGAGATTGACAGTCATGTTTAGCTTCTTCCATTTTCTAATGATTGCTCCAACAGTGGACCTTTTTTCACCAAGCTGCTTGGCAATTTCCCCGTAGCCCTTTCCAGCCTTGTGGAGGTGTACAATTTTGACTCTACTGTCTTTGGACAGCTCTTTGGTCTTGGCCATGTTAGTAGTTGGATTCTTACTGATTGTATGGGGTGGACAGGTGTCTTTATGCAGCTAACGACCTCAAACAGGTGCATCTAATTTAGGATAATAAATGGAGTGGAGGTGGACATTTTAAAGGCAGACTAACAGGTCTTTGAGGGTCAGAATTCTAGCTGATAGGCAGGTGTTCAAATACTTATTTGCAGCTGTATCATACAAATAAATAGTTAAAAAATCATACATTGTGATTTCTGGATTTTGTTTTTAGATTATGTCTCTCATAGTGGACATGCACCTACGATGACAATTTCAGACCCCTCCATGATTTCCAAGTGGGAGAACTTGCAAAATAGCAGGGTGTTCAAATACTTATTTTCCTCACTGTATATGCTACAAACACACACAGAACTGCTGATTGATGATTATTACCGAAGCCTGGCTGAACACACTCACTCATCCAGACGGCAGCTAGCAGCTAACAGGGTAGGTGAATTTAAACAATGTCTGAGTTGAAAACGCATCTTGTTGTCATGTAAGGGCCCTGTTCATGTTGCACAGACATTTTAGTTGCATTTTGTGTCTGTTAAGAAGCACAAAGGCACTCTTTATGATATGATATATATTATGGTCACAGAGTGTTTGCCAGTCAACCAGTGAAGTAAATTTCCCTATAAATCGGAATAATCCATAGACCTTTCTGACAACCATTTACCTATGAAAGCTGTCCAAAATAACGGGCACACCATCTCTTGGGAGACAAGTCATTTCAAATGTTTACTTAATTTCCTTAGTCGATTGACAGAAAATCAATCAACAACAATTTTTATCCATTAATCGTATCCTAAGTCATTAGCAAGTCAGTCATTTATCGAGCAAAAATGCCAAACAGTTGCTTGTTCCAGTCTCATTGTAAATCGCATATCTTTGGGTTTTTGGACTGCTGGTCCCAAAAAAAAGAAAAAAGTTATTACCTCAAGCTCTGGTAAATTGTGATGGCCACTTTCTGACATTTAACTGACTAGTAAGAAATTAATATAATATTAGATTCATCTGAAAAGTAATGAATAATTAATTGAATAATTAATCAATACAGAGTATAATCATTAGTTGCAGTCAAATTCGATTAATTCATTTTTTGATTTGATTTGAATCATTAAAAAGGGATGGCAGCAGAAATCTCAGGTGGCAGATGTCTGAGCAAATCAAACCAAGACTTTCTGCATGGCTGAACTGGTCTAGTAGTGTTTTAATTAACTCTTTTATTGCAGCCCTTCCACTCTTACTTAAGTTATTCACTTCCTACGTTTTCTGCAGGAAACTGATATGACTTGCTGTGTTCAATCAAAAGGTGAAAGCAGGGCTTGAAATAAACTTTTTGACGTACTTGTCCTTTGGACAAGTACATTTACGTTTCACTTGTCCATGCACAAAAGTCACTTGTCTGGGTAAAGATTTATCATTTTATTAAAAAAAAAATTGTGTTTTCCTAATGCAGAATTCGAACACTATCAACATTAATAAAATTCAGTTGAAACAGTAGAAACATGTCCCAAGAATAGATTTCCCCTTCAACAAGAAAAAAGGATCTCCAGACTCTATAATACAAAGAAATAACTAACGGACAAACAAGTAGTAAGTCAAATTAACTTCATGCTTCATCCACGCAAAGCATGTTGCTCTCTCCACGAGTGACAGCTTTATTCAGCTCGTTTTCTGTGAACGATGTGGCGACGGGGTAACGTTAAGGTGGAGTTAGTAAGCTAATGTTAGCCAACTAACACCGGCTGGCTGGCTTGCTCGTTCCGCCATGTTTTTATGCTGCATCGGTTACAAAGAATGAGCTGAACAGCGGGCTGGGTGTGACGTTAGCTGTCCGCTGACCCACGGCCGCTGGGTCTAACGTTAGCGGTCCGCTGACCAATTGCCGCTGGGTCTAACGTTAGCGGTCCGCTGATCTGCTGCCGCTAGGTCTAACGTTAGCCGACCCCTGCCCCGGATTGTGGGGAATGAAATGTATTTGTTTCAAATCAGTAACATAGATGTAATGATTGAAGTGAAGTGAAGTAACATGACATTTTATTTTGTTTGAGTTTTAACTTGTCCAGTGGGGCAAGTAAATTTCTCTTCCACTTGCCCTACAAAAAAATCCATTTGACAAGCCTTAATGTCGAGCCCTGGTGAAAGAGTGGGAATATTAATACGTGTAGCGAGTCAACTGGCTGACGAACACAGGGGGCATGTCAGTGGTCGCACCATGTCAAGAGGCTGCACAGTATTGTGAGCTACTGTTAGAGATGCTCTTATTTCTGCCACTTGACCAGAGTTATCTCCCTGTTGAATGTTGCTGGGAAATAGGGAGTCTAGAAAGAAGCCTTTGCTCTTTGATGATGGATTGACACCAACTGTTTGATGTTTCAGAGAGCTGAAAAATTGTATTCAATCAAACGTGTTGTAGCTGAACTAAAAATATAGTTATGTTATCTCACCTGATCTGCATTGTTTTGTTTGCATTATTTGGAAAAATACATAACTAACCATGGCCTAGAAATGCACGTTACATCACCAATCAATTTCGACACAAATGTAACAATGGAAAATGTGTATTAAGTCTGGATTCTGCATGAAAAATCAAAACCTCCTCTCATTCTTGTCTTCATCAGAGTAGTGGCTCTCCCATGACTATTTTTAGACAGTAATGGCTTACATCAGCAGGGGTGAGGTAATAAAGAATGATGGCTGCCCAGTTGAGACATCTAACATTTCTTATTCACAGTACAAGATTTTGTTGTCCTAGATATGACAAGAAGTTTTCACCACTGACTTAAACTTGATTCAACAGAATCATGAACCGATCCTTAGCCTAATCACATTAACACTACAGAGCACTGAAAACTTTGATGCCAAATTTAATTCTGAAAGTAGATGTCATGAGAGAAAACCCTCATTCTTGTCATTCCCACAGCCAATGAGCTTTTATGAACTTTTAAAGTTCCATGAAGAACTGTATCATGCAGAATATTAATGGCTACATGCAGCAAATTCACACACTTTGCAAGATGATTTCATCATACACACCTACAGGGGGTGGACTTTGAATGTAATCTCAACAATTTTAAAGCAAATCCATCGTCACAATCCTGTTTTGTATCCACTCACATATTAGGAAATGTCAAGTTACAGACAAGATTAGCACATGTGAATGTAGGCAATGACAGCAGTTTTCTTACAAAAACACTGTTTAAGGAATTATTTATGTAGAGACTCAAAACCGTTGAGCCCAGATTATATAATAGCTATATGGATAGAACAGATGTCTATTCAAGCCATTGTTTTTGGGCAAAATAATGGCCATGTCAAATCCAGCCATTCACCTAAATCACCACAAAAATACAAACATATTTTCATGCTAAAGGTTTCTAGCCAGATACTATTGGAGTTGTTTGTTCAAGTTTTGAGCTACCCAACTGTGAATGTTTGAACCATCCAAATACAGTAGAGTTGGAATGGAATAGTGTGTGTGGTGCTCACAGCACTGAACATCTTTTTTCAGAAACAGTGTCCTTGTTTTCAATGCTCTGAAACCAGAAAAATAAAACACCACTCACCTCAATACATAAAAGCAGAAATATCTTCAGAGTCCAAGAACATGTTAATGCTAAAGTGACGAAGAGGGGAATCACTGGCAAAACGACATACTTCGCGTCATCCGACGGATTTCAGCAGACCTCAGCTTCATGCACTGTCACCATGGAAGGAAGCTTGCGACTTACAAAGATACATAACAGCTACAAGTGTATGCACTATGTATTACCCTATTATACTTTATCGACAGTAATTGATCATTCAAACAGCCACCCACAAATAGTCTATAAACAAAGCATCAGGCTGTCTTTGAGATTTCACATGATCAACGGTTAAAGTTACACAGGCTACCGAATAATACCATAATTCCTCCATTCAATTACGCCGACGCACCACAAGCTTCCAACCTTAATAAACAGCGATGTGTATCGGCTCTTCCAGTCTCTCCACTGCTGGCTGTACCGCAGCGCCGCCACACATTGATACGCATGACAAGAATAGCATGTATAGTTATCTTTATTAAAGTGAATTAGGTTTAAATTGCCATCATGCATGAATGCATGATATTTTTGCAATTTTACACATAATAATCCATGATGATCACATTACACAAAACTGAAATTGCACGTCAAAATGACACACTTAATATTTTTAGAGACGACCCCCCCCCAAATCACATTTTCAGGGGAGCCCATGTCTTATTAAGGGGAGCCGAGCTCCCCCATAGTTTGCACCCTGCTTTCCCATGTGTTAGCACTGTTCCCCCGCTGGGTCCTTCCTCCTCTTCCTTCTGTATTTACCTGACATCTCTTTGCTGACACCGCATCAAGGCCCCGTCTGTAAAGGATGAGTAGGAGGAAGGGGAGGGGGAAGGATCCCCATAGTGCTGCTGATTTACAGCCTTGCCTCCTTGTGACTGGCTCCAGGCGACAGGGCCAACATCAAACATCCATCGGTCAGCTCCTGGTACTTGTTAGATTAATTTCAGGGCTCTTGTCACTCCTTCAAGTGTCTTTCCTGACTGAGCTACACTGCACTAAATTGTTATCACCAGATTCATATTTAAAGTATGTGCAAACTCCTAGACAATGCAGCAGGAGCTGATGGCTTTCCAATGAATAGCACTGCATGGTATGTAGCTAACAGGCTGCATCCTGCACACACCTGAAGGAGTTTCTTTTGCTTGGCTTGTTAGGAGAAATCCATCCAGAAATAAAGAAGTGTTGTTGTTAGTATGTGAATGGCAATAAGACCAGGAACAGGTCTGACAGTTAAAGCAGCTCTCAGGCATCACAAATTATTGTGATACTGTCAGTTTGACCACACAAAGCCAAATACTGCAGCTGTTTCGCCCACAGCGGGAACAAACAACTATGTTGAGAGGTAGGTTTTGTATCTCTGTTGCTCGCTTTGCATTTTCATCTTTTCATTTATTTTGTATAATATGGCTTTCTGTCACACGTGCACTCTGCTTTTGAAAATTAGCCAAAGAGATTGAAGTAACATACGGGTAGTTACAATATTAAAGCAGGGCGGAGGAGACATCCCCTGGTGTGCTGAACGGCACATTTCATTTTGAATAGCTTCCAGACGGAAGTTTAGATAAAACCACAGTTGTGTGCACAATACGTATTCAGTCCCTCCAGGATTTTGCAATGTTGCGATCGCAACAATTCACGCAAATTCAACCAATCACTGTGAATTCAACACGACTCGCAATTTTGACCAATCACCGCAACTTTTCCACAAATTTGACTAATAACTGGAGTTTCCCGCGACTTCAACCAATCGCAGCAGTTCCACGTGCCAGACTTTGCGTCAGTATGTGACGCTGAGAGCTACTGACCAAGTGGTAGCGAGAACGGGTTGACGTAACACACGTGCCCGGCCAAATTAATTTCCTTGTTTCTGATATGAAGACGAGATGTGTTTGACTCGAACATCTCACATTTACCAACAAAACGTACTGTGAAAGATGTACAACATTTCAACCTGCCAACCTGTATACATTTTAACATCAATGTACGCTGTAACGTTTTTTCACTCTAAAGTCGCTGCTTAATACATCCATGTTTCAATCCTATCAACACGTTCTCAAACCCATCTCGTAACGGTTCCGTTACACGCGGGAAGAACGGGACGGTTGGGTTTAGGAAAGGGTTGTGGGTGGGTGTACGGTTCTGTGACACGCGGCAGGAAAGAAAACGACTATAGCAAGCGTGACAAGCGGGATGTGAACCCCGCTGTCCTGGGTGAAAGTCCTGTGTTTGACCCATCCACCACCCCAACCAACCTCCTTACGCGAAAATTTGCCTTTACATACTACTCGCTAAATCCTATCTAACTGCTGCTCTCCCCGGTGCGTTACACAAACACACTAAAAGACGCCTTTTTCGTCACGTCAGACGCTGACAGCCACTGTCCAAACGTCCTTATTTTACGAGTTTGGAATGAGAACGGGTCGATCCTATCGGCTCTTTGCAGCGGGCGGGGCTGCTGCTCAATTCCCCGCGACTGACACGCACACATACAAACGCACACGGTGGATGCGGGAAAAACCGGAGATGAGACATACACAATGACCTAAATTGAGGACAGCTACGCTCGTTATTGTAAGTGCAATGATAAGTTAAAGTCCAACAAGTACTTTAGCAAATGAATGTGTGGCCCAGGCCAGGTTAGGAAATTAACTAACAATGTAAAGATCAGCAAGACACTGACACATACGTTTACAAATTTGATTAATTCAATAAATTTTTTTTTTTTTTTGTCTTAAATCCACCAGCCATTTCCATATTATTCCAACATTTGCAGCACCCTGAGCCTTTTTGGTAAGGTTACTAGGAAAACTCAGCCCAGAGTAGTTTTATTCTCAATGAAATAACTTATTTTTCAAAAAGTATACCGGATAAAAAAATTGCAACTTTTTTTTGGCAATTTTCACTGTCTCTCGCACCTTCATTGTATCAAAAATACAAAAGACATCGCAACTTTTATCGCAATTTTTTTTACAAAAGCTCCCGCAAAATCAGGCATTTTGGGCCGCAACAATCTAAAAAAAAGGCCGCAAAATCCTGGAGGGACTGCATATTGCAGTGATGAGCTGTCTTTCAACAGAAGCACAATAAGTATCATCCTTAGGGCAATGCACATCGTTGCTGATGTTAGCAAAGATGCTAGCACTGAGACAGGCTCAAGCCGTGTTTGTCAAACTACACTGGCAGAGTCCAGCCATTGCAGGTCTGTCAACAAAACAACAATACCTAACCATGCAATCGCTAAATGGATCACCATGGATCAAGGACCATCATACAAGCCCCATTTGAACTATTGTCACAATAAATCTTCAATTGTGTAGCTGTGAAAAAGAAAGCGTAGCAGTTGGCACAAGCTATACATAATAACTATAACTACCTTGGAGTAACAGCACACCTAATCGATGACAAATGGCAGCTGGCAGTTTTAGGAGTGGTGAAAATAGAAAAGACATTTTGCACAAGCATGGGCTTGCCAGTTTCTGGATGTTGTTAAGTAGTTGGAGATAATGGACAAGGAACAGATAGCGCTCGCATGAGTTTGTATAACGCACATTATACAGAAGGTAATCACAGTTGCTCTCCGTGACAGCGTGTTTGACAAAGCTTTAGCCTAGTGTCGTAAAATAGTCTGACATTTCAAACACAGTCCTGCAAACACAGCAGAGCTGAGAAAGTTTAGCAAGTCTCTCATGGGTAAGAAGAGGAGTCACTCGTCCAGGATGTACCAACACGCTGAAATTCAACTCTCAAAATGATACATTGGGTCAGACACAGCAAAGACCCACTGAGGGTAACACTGGTGCAGCAGAAGTACAACTTAGCCGTGCCGTTGACCCTGCCTATAGAGTGTTTCAAGGCTGCATTCACAGAGGTCCTCAACCGCAGCTGGCAAAAGGTAGCAACAGCTCTAGATCCCAGATTCAAAGACCTTAGTCAAGTGCCTGCCCAGAGCAGAGATGACGAGGTGTGGTGAAAGCTGAGTGAGATGCTGAAGGACAGAGAACCTGCATCACAGCCCTCCAGAGAGGAAATGGAACCACTGCCACCAAAGAAGAAGATGGCCCTTCTACTGATGGTGTCAAGGTCTGAAGGACAAAACTCGAGACAGGTATAATACAAATACCAGTGTCCACTACACAACTATAGAAGCATATCCACTACAGCAGTAGGGATGGGCGATATGGCCTAAAATCCATATTGCAATATATATTGCAGCCTCTTGCGATAACGATATATATTGCGATACATAAATTATAATAGAACCATTTCAGACCAGGTTACATAGACCCTAAGGAAAACCAAATGTATTTATTTTTTTAAAGAGAAAGAAACGTAGTATGTAGTTTTGAGAACATTTATTGTTTAAAACTGTAATTATACAACATAATGTTGCAGATAAATAAAATTGAAGTACACTAGTTGCAGAGACTTTGACAAAGAAAAAGCTGAAAGTATTGGGTGTCTTCTCTTTAGTGCAAACCATTCTAAAAGGCACTACACTTAGTTAGTTTAAGTCCTTGGTTCTTAAATGCCACCCAAGATGCAGAGAACAGGAAAAACTGGTGTCTGTTTAGTTAAGGAACAGACACTGTACTGAAAATACTTTCAGTATTAGGCAAAGATGCACAGATACTTTAAATAAAAACATATTTCAAAGTTTACCTGCAGCCTAATGTAACGCATTTGAGTACGCGCGCACACACAAACGGCCGTATGTTCAGTGGGGAAGTACGACGTCTGCAAACACCGGCTGCCAAGATTCCAATCGTCCGTTATATAGTAAATTGTCAGGCTGATGAAAGGCTCCGTGGTACGGCTCGACCACAGGTCCGTTGTAGCGGCTTAAATCCAAACCAAATCCAAATAATGGATGTTGCACCGGTCTTTTTCACCAGCTCCTTATTTCGCTTTCAGCCATGTTTACTCAAGAAGATGATGATGACGCGTTGCAGCCAGTTGCAGCTCGTGGCTCTTAATTTCGCGGGTAGATTGCGTCATCAACATGAATTATCGCGATAGTGCAATAGAATTAAAATCTCTATCGTAGGCCAATTTTGTATCGTTTATATTGCATATCGTCTCTATCGCCCATCCCTATACAGCAGTGGTTGGCACACACAGGTGCCCATCGTAAGCTGGCCCATATTGCATATCCAAGGATTATGGCTACACTTGCTTCAACATAAGAGAGAGAGTTTTCTTTGGCATGCCACATTGTACAGAATAAGAGGTCTGCCTGAGCAACTAGTTAAAAGAAAAGTAGAATTTATAAACTGATGTTGGATGTTGCACAAGTTTTGACTGTGTGAAAAGGGACTCTTCACTCTGTCTTTTCAAAGCCATTATGACATTCAGTTTGGTCAGTAGGCCTACTCACTGCAGTGAGATGTTACTTTGCAAACAATTTACAGGCAAGCTGTTACTTTGTAATTGTTCTTTATGTGGTTGTCTGCAAATTGAGTATGCAACTCATTATGGATGTTGTGTGCAATGCCAAGCACTCCCTGAGACTTTTTTACTCTGCAAATTAAGAGATTCTAATCTAATTCAGAAATCATCAAAACTGAGGTGAGAGACTGAGAAAACTCTGATTGCTCTAACCAGAGCATCAGTCATTGTTCACAGTCTGATTAGCAACTTGAGACACTAGAATGGACTTGGAGTAGAGAGACGGCGTCTCTATAACATGCATTTTTAGAAAAGCTAATAAAAACCTGAATCATCATCAGGTTATTGCTGATGAGTCCAAGATTGCATTTCGGCCAATATGTTCTGTCTCTTTTGCTCTCAATGCGGACTGTTTTTACCTGCATGCAAGCAATGTCCGCTCAAGCGTGATTGGTCAATACTGCATTCATGCAGATACCTGTTTATAGAGATTAATCATAGTAAATCCCAGCCTATTATTGTGATTAAAGTGATTACATGTTTTAATTGATTAACAGCATATTAAAGACATGACTCTCCCAGAGAAAGTGTTTTTTTTCTTTCAAGAGTACATAATGAGGATCTTCTACGACATGGTTTGAATTTTTAATCGATCTCCCTTTTGGTAAGTAGCCTAAGCTGCCTGGCTTGTAGCTGAAGATTTTATGAAATGAATGATATCGAAAGGTACACTATAATACAGCCAAAAAAATAGGTGTACACTTGAACATAACACCAATTTGTGATTGTTGAACTTGGCTTCAATATGCGGCTATAACAGCCTTCACATTTACATTTTATTCTCAGTGAAAACCAAAGCCAGACTGAGGAGAGTTTATCGTCTGTACTTGCTCACTTTGAACTTCATATTTTCAATGTCATACTGTCATAAAACTTTCACTAAGTCACTAGTGTGCCAAGACTAACCCAGAAGTCAAGACAGGCTGGAGCTATTTCTTATAATGGGCACATTTTTATAATGGATTGTATTTTTTCATCTCTTTTGTCTGAATCATCCGAAATAAGTACCAATTGGGAGACTAAACACCACCCCAGCAATGACTCGCAATATGACATGATTAAAGAAGGGGGGGACCTAAATCAAATATTTGAAAGTGTTATGGACTGTGGGTATAATCTTTATCTGAGAACTAGAACTTTTGTTATTGCCATAAAAACCTAATTACAGCTATTTTAATCATAGAAAAACCAAAACGTATTAGAGCTTGAAATAATAACCATTTTCTCTCTGGTTTGGACATTGACAAGCTCTAATGAGAGAGAATTTAAAATGCTTTCAGACCCCGTATACATAAAAAAAATGTCTTTGACAGTCTGTCCAAAGGTGTCCTTGCTCTAACAGAACTCTTGCATTTAGCCTTTCTATCCGCAATATTTATGCAACAAGAGGTGGGATCAGGCAGGCTACCCACTCATGCTGTAATGATGACCACATAGAGCCCTCAGCGTGTCCTCCACAACACCTGCATAATGGGCTTACAGAGGAAAAGCATGGTAAAGGGGGAGACATCTCCTGAATTGGTTTGTTTGTGTTGGTGTTGATGGAGACGGAAACAGAGCAGATCCACACACAAAAAAACCTCAGCAAATTTCACATTTGACCAAATCTGCCTGCAGCTGTCAAACACTGCATTGAATGCTTTCTCCCTCTCCTTTTCTTTCTCCCACTTGTCCCCCACGCAGGCGCGCGCGCACACGAAGACCATGCTCGCCAATGCACTGCACAGGAGCCCCTGACAGTGCCCGTGCCTGCTGCCTGGAGTCTCTGTCGCTCCGCTGGATGTTTGCGCAGATGACACCTGCCTCCGCCGCTGACTGCACCGATCCCCGCGGCAAAAACCACCTCGTTTCCACCTCCTAACTTTTGCAACGTTTAACGTTTTTGTTGTTGTTGTTGTTGTCGCGGGCACCTGTTCCAAGACTATGTTTCTATCGGATAAAAAAACCCTGTAGAGCCCGGGCGTTTGACTTCCAACTTGGCACTTGGATGGGTATTTGTGACAGGTCTGGAAAGTTGCCCTGCGTCATGGAGCATTGGCGCAAACTTTAAGAGCTTTTTTTTGTTATTATATATAATAGGGAGACAGTTAGATTAGAATGAAAGCAGGTGAGTCACCCCTCGCGTGAGAGGCAGAGCTCCGGGGCTCTCCAGGTACTGAGAACGGAAAGGCGACACGAACGAAGTCGTGATCTGTACGGCGGATTGCGCCACGGAGGACGGAGGGAACGGACCGATGAGACAACATGGGTAAGTAAGTGGAGGATTGTCTCGTTTTGAAACGAGTGCCGCCAGAGAATAAAGAACCCCGGGAGCCTGCAAATGATTAAGCCAGTTGAGCGCACTTGTGGTGCTTATAATAATATTGTTTGATTTTTCTCCTCTGGCGTATCTGCGAGTGTGTGGATGTTCCGACAATACCACAAATATTTTCGCAGCTTATTCCTGCACATCTCCAGTTTTTCACAGCTACTTTTGCTCATATTATATATATATATATTTTTGCGTTCAAGACCAACATCACCACTGAAAGGTTTTCCTTCTTTTTGTCTCTCTTAAAAAAACAAATAGCCAACTGCAGGCGGGAATGTCAGTGCATCTCAGAATGAAGGGGAGGATGGAGGCAGTAATGCTCTCACCTTTTATCATGTGGAAGTGAAAATCTGTAGCAGTCGACGTGGGTGCCAGTGCACAATAAGTTGAAGCTAAATAATAGCCCATTATCTTATCAGATGACGCCCATTGCTGTTAAAGCTGTAATGACAAGTTTCCCCAAATTCCCGATCTGACCTTAAATGGCCGAAACGTGGCCTCCCCCTCAGCTGCCTCCTGTCTTTCCCTTCAAAGCTTGAACATGTTTTGAATTATCCTACCTCCTCCTGACAGCTCCGGGCACCTACAATCTCATCCCACACTGCCTATCACCTCCTCCATTTTACTGACTGTGGGTGCTCCAAAGCTGAATTCACCGCTCAGCCTCACAAACCCACACTTCTCTTTAGTGTTTCCGCGGCTTCGCGTTCCGCAGCTCCTATCTGTGTGTGTGTGTGTGTGTGTGTGTGTGTGTGTGCGCGTGTGTGTGCGCGTGCGCGCGTGCGCCCGCTCATATTATTGGACTGTGGGTGTTATCGTTCAAAATGTGATGACATGGTGTCGACTTCCAAGCCTTCGCAGTGGCTCTCGTCTAAAAGTCTAACGGCATTTCGTGCCCTTTATTTCAGTGCAACTTTAGTTTTTGAATATCTCAGTGAAGGACGATTATTCGTACGACTGAACAGGCACGGGCGCACACACTTGTTTGATTGGCGGTTAGGTGTGTGAGAGAGAGAGAGAGAGAGACTTTTTGAAACTGCCCTACTGTGATTGATTTTGTTCGTCTCGAATTCAAGCTTGGGTGGATTCATGCTGCTATTTCGTTTTCATTTTTGATACCCAAATATAGGGAAAAGCTGACACAGGCTGGAGAGATGCATGCTGCCCACACATCTGTGCAGAATTGTGGCACTTACCCAAGTAATGAGCTGCTTAGTGCAACTAATGAGCACACCGTTTTAATTATGTCATCACAATTACTATAAACCAAAAGTAAGGGGCTGTATTTCTTAGAATACCAACACTTCTGACTGAAGCTCTCTCACAGCATCCGTCTTTATCCCTCGCCTTGTTTTTTTACAGATTAAATGGGAGAGCAAAGTTTATACAGGCTTCAGGGATGAAGTTCCCCCCCCTAATTTGACAATAAAACATGACATTGGTTGTCTTGAGCATCTGCACGGAAGGGCAGAATGTTTTGGCCAGCAGCTAAGTAACAAATGTTCAAAGAAGCAACTATTATCACCGGCTATGGGTGAATAATGGCCATCACAATTTCCTTTAAACCTGAAACAACAATTCACCACACCACAGTATTCAATTTACAGTCATATAAAACTGAGAAAAGCAGCAAATCTTCACATTTACAAAGCTGACACTACAACATTTGTTTTGCCGTTTGTGTTTGAAAAAGGACTTGAGGGCGCCTGGGTGGCACACTTGGTGGAGCGCGCGCCCATGTATAGAGGTTTGCTCCTCGATGCAGTGGGTTTGGCTCCGACCCGCGGCCCTTTGCTGCATGTCGTCCCCCCCCCTCTCTCCCCTTTCATGTCTTCAGCTGTCCTGTAAAAATAAGGCCTAAATTGGCTAAAAGAATCTTTAAAAAAAGAAATGTTCATCAAAATTGCTGCCAACATATTTTTTGTTGGTTAGCAATCCATTTAATCGACTAATCATTTAAAAAAAAAAATAAGAAAGAACACACTTTTGACTGACAAGGACCAACACTGATACATTCTAATCACATATTCGTAGCCTAAGCTGTGGAATTTATATTCAGCCCAGGCTCCCACAACAGCAACACCATGCAAACAACACAAAGAGGCTACATTTTCAGCCGACAGAACGCAAGGGCAAGGAAAAGCAATGCAGGAGTCATTTGTGAACAACACGTGTGCCTGATCTCCAGTCTGACTGCACACACTCGTCTGATTAGGCAAGAGCAACATGGCAATTATGCTCAAATAACCTTCCATTTATTCCATAATCCATCCGTTTCCTAGGGTCAGACAGAGACAGTAATTGGCCCATCAAGCACATGTCTAGAAAACCTAAGCTTACTTTCTTAAAAAGTAACCTGTAGACAAATTTTTCTCCCATTCCACTTCTTCAAGCTTGCAGTGCAGTGGCTAATTAGAAGATGGAGTATTAGTCACAGGTTTGCCACTGGCTCAAAAGCACCAACCTTTCCTGCACATTTAAGACCATTATGCAGTCTTACACAACTGACATGGATCTAGTTTCTCAGATCTATGAATGCAGTTGGCATCTAGTCAAACTGCATGAAATCAAATAAATACATTCCTATTGAAATACAAGGTCTTTCCATCCTCCAGATTAAAGCAGTACCATGAACTGTTGCTGCAAACAGGTTGCTTTCACAGTGCTTCTTCCAGAGCCATGTTATGTATGATAAAGACAGATCATGCATGTGTTTTAAAACCGAAAGAATACATCGTAACTAACCTTGAGCATGCTCTTTTGGCTGCATGCTCTTTTGAAAATACCTGAAGCCATCAATAAGGATTATTCTGTCAGTGAGGCATGTTTTTTCCCATTCTGAGCCTGAATGAAAGCCCCCATCAGGCACTTTTAACAGCAGTTTAGTAATATTCACTTCACCACTACCCACACGCGCCATCAAACCGACATAACACACATGAAACCAAACTGTACCTCCAGGTAATTCATTTCGGTTTATTCGCCTCTGCCGTTGTGCGGAGTGCTGGACTATCTTGAATTGCAACGCTTCTCCAAAGTTTGTATCTCTCTTACATTCTATTTTCCATGTAATTTTTTAACTTAAGTATGAAAGACTTACCTACATAGTGTGTCCTGCACAATGAACTCATGCAGTGAAGTATGGGCAGAGACACAGAACTGAGAACAATGTCTGGCAGTAAGCAGTGGGAGCTGAGCTAGCACAAAAAGAAAAAGACTGCAAGAAAAAGCACATGCACGATAATGTATTGTGTTTATTTTCTATGTCCCTGAAGCACACTACAACCTACGTTTGGTTGCAAAGGATTTATATATTTAATTATTTCGGTTTTTAATATTTTGGATTTATTGTCATACAAGTCTTTCAGTCTGAAGAACAGAAACGATCATTTGTCGGTGCCTTCCAAAATGAGAGAGAGAGCTGAAACAAAAACACAAATACAGAAAAGTCTGATTTGAAATAACCTAGACCGTTCTGACCTTGGCAGAAAAAATGTGAGTTCACGTAGCAGCGCATAGCTCACAGTAAGAGGCTGATTTAGAAATGGTCTTCAGGGCCTTTAAACAAATGACCATTGCTTTAATTTTTTCTGATGGGGACAACCTCTTTGTGTTACGTATGAAGCCCCTAAAGGGACATGGAGACATATCTAGATAGAAAAGGGGGAAAAAAGATCTATTTTTGCATTCTCTCACAAAAGTTTAAACGCACAGGATAATGTTCTTTCAGGTCACTTTGATATCTAAGAAACAGAAAACTAAGCGCCAACAATAGTAACATTTTTGGTATTCACCTAGGATAGTGTGAACAAGGTTCTGATAATGAGGAATATTCAGATGTATAATCTGTGCAGTTTTTCGTTCAAATTGTTATTTATTTAGTTAGTTACCATTTGTGCAGGTGGTGCTTTTATTCTGAAGGATTCACATTAGAAGTCTTTTATTTCCTCCCGTCTATAATGTTTTAGTAACTGATAAGTGACAAATATGGAAAGTTAATTTCTAAAGCTAAAGTATGTACGATGGCATGAAGTGCAGAATTCTGATTAAAGACAAATATTGATTACTATCTACTAATATACTGATTACCAGCATACCCGACACACACACACACACACACACACACACACACACACACACACACACACACACACACACACACACACACACACACACATACATACATACATACACAATCTCTCATCAACCATGATGTCAACTCCTTATCCTTTAAAACAGGCTCGCCTCACGGTGGCCAGCTGAAACGTCTCAGTGTGTGCTGATCTTTTGACACCAGCACTCATATTGATCAATGCATCTCTCTGCTGATCTGCACAGATTTCTTAGCCAATAACGTGTGTGTGTGCGTGCGTGTCTATAGAGAAGCCAGTGTCAGTAAAGTTCCTGATATGGGTGATGTCATGGGCCTGTGAAGAGTTTCAGCTGTCACTTTCTGACATACTGAAGACTGATGTTAACCCTTGTGTTGACTTCGGGTCACATTGGCCCGTTTTAAATTTTTGTTTTATATCAGAAAATATTGGACGTAGAAATAAGCGCTGAAAATGTGTAGAAGAAAAATAAAAACATTTAAAACGTTGGAAAAAGCAAAAACAAATTCTGAAAAAAAGGCGTCACAAATGTCAGAAAAAAAAGTGTTTTTTTTCAAGGTTGAAACGAAGGTGTTGTCTTCCTTTCAACCTTGAAAAAAACACTTTTTTTAAACCTTTTTTTTTTAAAACGGGCCAATGTGACCCGAAGTCAACACAAGGGTTAAACACTGTGGGAAGGTGAAATGCTTGCAGTGATATGGCTGATTTATCGGGCACTGCTGTTAGAGAAGCAAACTATTCGTCTCATGATGCTGTATAAGGCACCATCTTTATAATCCAGCCATCCTCACCCAGAAAACCACCGAATGGGTCAATTATGCAAGCAGCTCATTATGACCGACAATTACATTTCTTGTTAAATGGTGAATATAGGCTGAGACCGCTTGTGGCTGCAGTAATTATTGCGAGAGCAGACAAGGAAATGAGGTGACAAAGTATAAGAGTGGCAAATACGCATAAGGAGGCAGGTTAGCGTGATGGATGGGTCAAAAAAACACAGGACTTTGTATGTATGCCACGTATTTATTGCTGTATGTACCACATTGACTGCTGCTGTAACCCCCAATTTCCAGCGGTTGCGGAACGTCTGCGGATCCGCTCCGGAACGGCGGCGGAGTCACTAGGTTTCCATTAAAGTCAATGTGTGTATTTCCACTGACTGCAGAACCGCTGCAGAATGGCTGCGTTCCGACTCCGGCACAGCTCCGGCACAGCTCCGGCGGTCCGCAGCCGTCCGGAGCAGATACGCAGAACTTCTATTTTTGCCGGACACCGGAGAGCTCCGCAGCAATTCAGCACAGGGCAGATAGTGCGGGACAGGAAACATCCGGTTAATTTTCCAAATGAAATACACCATGCTCACGGCGGATCATATTTCCCTGCACTACACCTTGAAAACACAGCACAGAGTTGTTTCCCCTCTACTCCTCTGGATGGAAACAAACTGTTGTTGGTTTTGTGGTTCTATTCTACGTGAATTCGCGAGATCTCGTGGGTCCTCGTGACTTCAGCTGTCAGTCATGGCCGCAGCCGTACCGCAACAAATCTGGACCTGGTGGGTATTGACGGACGGCGGAGCACGGAGCCGTTCCGCAGCCGTTCCACATTCGGTGGAAATCCAGGGTAAGAGTGCTTTGCTCCATGTAGGGAGGAGGTCGGGTAGGATAGGTGGATCATAAAACACAGGGCTTTTAAGTGGGGGAGTGGATTTTGTGTCACACACACACACACACACACACACACACACACACACACACACACACACATATACATACACAATCTCTCATCAACCATGATGTCAACTCCTTATCCTTTAAAACAGGCTTGCCTCACAATAGCCAGCTAAAACGTCTCAGTGTGTGCTGATCTTTTGACACCAGCACTCATATCGATCAATGCATCTCTCTGCTGATCTGCACAGATTTCTTAGCCAATAACGTGTGTGTGTGTGTGTGTGTGTGTGTGTGTGTGTGTGTGTGTGTGTGTGTGTGTGTGTGTGTGTGTGTGTGTGCTTGCACGTGTGTGTGTGTGTGCGTGTGTGTCTATAGAGAAGCCAGTGTCAGTAAAGTTCCTGATATGGGTGATGTCCTGGGCCTGTGAAGAGTTTCAGCTGTCACTTTCTGACATACTGAAGCCGGATGTTAAACACTGTGGGAAGGTGAAATGCTTGCAGTGATATGGCTGACTTATCGGGCACTGCTGTTAGAGAAGCAAACTATTCGTCTCATGATGCTGTATAAGGCACCATCTTTATAATCCAGCCATCCTCACCCAGAAAACCACCGAATGGGTCAATTATGCAAGCAGCTCATTATGACCGACAATTACATTTCTTGTTAAATGGTGAATATAGGCTGAGACCGCTTGTGGCTGCAGTAATTATTGCGAGAGCAGACAAGGAAATGATGTGACAAAGTATAAGAGTGGCAAATACGCGTAAGGAGGCAGGTTAGCGTGATGGATGGGTGATGTAATGACCTATCCATAACGGTAAACCGTAACGGTAAACCACGGTAAAATTGTTGACGGTAATAATTACCATTTTCATTTAAAATATCCTTATTATCGCGGTGAATTACCCCGGTGTGGAAACCCTGTGTTTAATCCTTCCCAGCTTCATTCGAGGCTCCTGAAGTTGCCACGCAGGCGCACTGCGCTCAGACAGGAGAAGGGGACAGAATGTAGCAGCTGTTAAGGGACTTTTTTTCGTTATCATTCCTTCCCGTTTTCGGACTTGTTGAAGTGATGTGGGTAGCCCAGAACGTGAGTTAAAATTATTCTGTAGCTTGCTAAACTGTCATGGGTTTTACTTAGTGATGGGCGAACGAAGCCTTGTGAAGCCTCTGAAGCTTCTTCCTGATTGTATCGCAAAATGATCCGAAGCATCAAAGCATCAAAAACAACACATCTGGCTGTCAGTCAGCGGAAATGACAGCGGCTATGAACTCGACACAGCCAATCGAAGCTACAACATGAACATAGGAGAGACAGAATGGACACATGCATATGGCATGACATGACTGAACTTGAATTAAATGACATGACATGACATGACTGAATTCAAAATATAAAGCCTATGTTTGAATATAACGTAATATAAATATATATAAATTACTATTTCAGCTTGGGTAGGCCTATCAGTACTTTCTGAACATATTGAACACACTTTTAAAAATACCGCAATAATACAGAAAACCATGATAATTTTGGTCACTATAACCGTGAGGTTAAATTTTCATACAGTTACATCCCTAGTGCATACGTTTTGGTACGATATCATAGAAACCCGTTCATGAGAATGCATCACGTCATTTTAGTAGTTTTACGTGACTTATTTTAAGCCTATCCCTAAAGTTTACTAACCCTTACTAAGTATTTGTGTTGCCTAAATTGAACTAGTTCCGTTTCATACAGTTAACTTTGTGTGTAAAACTGTGCCCGTTACATTAAATAGAACGGTCACACGATTACAGTAACATGATTAAACCGCCACCGTGCGGCAGTAAGTAAGTTGATTACTAAAAATAATATGAGACTAAAAGTCACTCTTCTTAAATGTCATCATATCAAATAGTTTCCATTGTGCTTTACTCATTTTTATGGGAAGGAGTCATTAAGTTTTGTATATCTTTACAGCCAAGGAATTAAGCTATTGCAAGTGTCTAAGAAAGATAAGCAGCACAGTAATGAAGCGGATATCAAGGCAAACATAAAATCTGTACACTGTTTTATAAATGTTATCTATTGCTGCAGTTTTGCTATCTCTCATGGATCGTCATCAGGCACGAACCTCCTGTCAGATCAAAACACTGCAGCAACAGATAATTAATGCTATAAAATGAACATAAAGCAGCGTGCAGATTCCACTTTTGCCCTGACCGCTTTTAAGTACCAATCGATTTTCTTCTTTCATTTTTTAATTTTATTTTTCAGTTTGTCTACTCTGGAATGGGAAAAAAAATAGCCTTGACAAACATGCCTAAACATATGTATGATTACTAGATATTCAGAGGGCTCAAAGTCACTAAAATATCAGGCAGCGCTGTGGCTGAGAGAAAGCTGTAGGCACCGGACCAAAATGGGTTGGCTAATATTTCTCGAAAAAAGTCACTTTTCCAAGTGGACCGCCATCCAACTCGTCTCATGAAGGCCGTCTGTTTCCACAGCAGGCAGCTTTCATTGCCGCACAGAACCTGCTAGTGTGAAAATGTTGACATTCTAAATAACCAATTATCCTTTGTAAAGGTCTCCCGCCTTGTAGATTATACTTTACTCCCTTGACAGGTATACTATGTGACTTTAACAAATAGGCAAAAAGGTATTTCTATGGTGATTTCTATGAGAAACTGTTTGAGATTGAACTTGTTGGGCAGCTCCACATAAAAGCTTACGAGAGTTAGAGTAGCAGTCTAAATGTCGAAAGAATTTGTTGGATAGTCCAATTAGATTCAACAGAAAAAGAAAAGATTTATTATATTGGTCCATTATATTTAAATGCCGAACACGCTCTGGTTTTAGCTTCTCAGATGTTCTGATTTTCTGCCTTTCTTCGACTTAAAGTGCTCATATTATGCTGATTTTCAGGTTCATAATTGTATTTAGAGGTTGTATCAGAATAGGTTTACATGGTTTAATTTAAAAAAAAAAAACATTTTTGTTGTACTGCACATTGCTGCAGCTCCTCTTTTCACCCTGTGTGTTGAGCTCTCTGTTTTAGCTACAGAGTGAGGCATCTCACTTCTGTTCCATCTTTTTTGGGAGTCGCACATGTACAGTAGCTAGGTAAGGACTACTAGTTAGTCAGAAGCAGAGTATGAGGGAGTGCCCCACTAGCAGCTAGGCGAGCATTGTGTGTTACAAAGTGACGCACGTTTGTCACGGAAGTAAAGGCTGGACTACAACAGAGCTGTTTGGAGCAGTTTGTGAACAGTGTTTTCTGTTGGAGATGGTAAGTCCCTTTGGGGTGGACTTTGGGCTTTTTCACTTTGTAAACCTTTAACATGCACAAAAAGATATATAACACAATAAAGGAAAGGGAAAAAGCACAATATGATATGTGTTGATGATATATGTTGGTCGGACAAAACAAGTTATTTTAACGATGTTTTTAAATTCTTGGGAGGATTTATTTACTGACATCTACTGAAGTTAAATAGGAAGCACGCTGGGCCAGGTGTAGTGGAATGGCTTTGAATGACGACCAAAAATGCTTGTCTTTTACTGTGAACATTTACTGTTCAATATGTTGCAGTTTTACAAACAAGAAAGTGAACAACTTAAGCTTGACGGACATGTTTTGCATCTAGCGTCTCACGTTCACCTCAGTAAGCTAGCAAGAGTACGCAACAGACAACTTCCGTGTAGGCTCCTTCAAAATAAAAGCACTTCCTGTGATGGTCTGCAGTAAAACTAAATTATTGTTAAACAAATAAGGTTGTGTACCTTTTCACATATCAGCTGTAAATCAAGTACTGTAAATAATGTAAATAGTGAGTTTTAATCACTATCATTTACCATTTCCTTTAGACTGTTTTAAACTAAACAACATGAATTTCTTATTCAAGTGCTTTAAACAAACATTTCACAACACCAGGAAGTGTAAAATTGACACAAATTATAAAATCAGGGGAGGAAGAAGGTCCACTGATTGCTTGAACATACTCAACCTAAGATTAGAGAATAGCGCTGCATCCTGATACACTTTATTATTAGAGAAAACGTTACACATTCAGACGGCGGTGCCCGGTTATACTGTGTGGTTACTAAAAGGGAATCCACACCTGCCAGCCAATCAGAATTGAGAAGTCACAGTGGCCATGGTATAAATGGCAATAATAGACATGTGAATCAATAGACATTGCGGCCAGCTACATATGGAGCCACATGGTCCGTGACGTGGAGGCTGGCCTGTACTTACAGTGAGAAGTTGAACGTTTCAGGCAGTTTTTCTTGTGGATAAATAAGAATTCTACATCCCCTATGTTGCTAATCCCATTGATCTGCAATGTTAATGCTCAGACTTGACAAATCAATACACCTAATCATTGCATTAAGTCTTTAAGTGGTTAGAATTGAAACCTTTCTTTTTTTTCTATAAAAGAAGCTGGCAGGCAAAGCTAGAGCAATCTGTCTCTCTTCATTCCCCTCTTTCACTGTTGACTTGAGTAGGTCATGGACTCAGTAGACCTCGGTTACTACATGCCTCACAAATCCAGACAGAATAACTGAGTTTACAAAACTGACTGTTCAGTTTATTTAAATTTTTAATGGTACTGGTGTGATATTAACCAGCTGCGCTTGATTTTTCCATACATCTTGATCTCGTTGTAATGCGTAGTGTGTATTTCGGACTGGTCGCTCCTCCTGCATGTATGTGCAACTCCGATAGTAGTAAAATAAGCTTTTATCATAAATCAGCCATTTTTTACTGCTTCATGCTTTTTGCTGTGAGTTGGAGTACAGCTTACTCCAATTTTCTAATTAATGGGCGTAAAATAATGGGTTTTAAAAGGTAAAAGGTACTTCATTTCAATATTGTAATGCCAGTGTGTCCAATTAATCCACGTTGCATGATGGGCTCTTTGACTGGTTATACGTCACATACTTCTGTGCCCTGAAAGTATTTTTAATTTCATGTGCTTTAAATCTGAGCGAGCACACTCCAAAATGTAATATATCACACATGCTGTAGTGCCCTAGAATTTTGCTTGCCTAAGCTCGACCACACATCGCACACTTTAAATCCCTTGGCTCCCGTGTCGGAGAGGAAGACGGGAGGGGAGGGGAAAGAAGGCAGGTGGTGGGGTTGTAGGCATTAACAAGTCTATATCTGAAGCTTTAAGTTCTGCGAAAATACAGATTATATACCATACAGTCTCCTAGTTCTGTTGTGATCAGTCTTTCCCAAAGAAAGCACCATGTATGCATTTTATAATCGTTTTTAGGAGAGGTGGCAAAGAAAAGAAAAGAAAGGGGGGTGGGGGCATATACCCAATCCAAACAGTATAGTAGGTCACCTGGGTAGCTCACCTGGTAGAGCGCGCGCCCATACATAGAGGTTCACTCCTCGACGCAGCGGGTTGACTCCGCCCTGTGGTCTTTTGCTGCATGTCATTCCCCCCTCTCTCTCCCCTTTCATGTCTTCAGCAGTCCTATAAAAATAAAGGCCTAAAATGCCCAAAAAATAATCTTAAAAAAAGTACGGTATAGTACATAATGTCGAAAATAAAAGTACAAAAAGATGTAGCCTGCTGTCTACAATAAATTAATACATCCATCTCCATAATGTTGATTATACATTTCTGCCAGTCTATAACCTTGAAAAGCTGCCACAAAGAAACCATTCCTCTTAATGGTTATAATGTGTGCTACAGTAGACTATTTAATAAGAAATATTTTGTTTTCTTGCTCACTTTTCATTTCTTTGAAGTGCCCCAGCGTGCGGCCTTAGCCCTGCTGGCCAACCCACTTGGGCACTCTGGGTAATAGCCTTTGCTCAGAGCACCGTGCATTCAAATGAAATATCAACTTGTCGCACCGCCAAGGAAGACGACAGCTGACTCTGGTCAGCCTGCCAACATTCAACAACATAAAAATTTAACATTCACTCTGTCCCCAGGGAAGGGGGGGGGGGGGGGGGGCGCGGCGCAGTCTCACTTTTATGGGACTTTGGAAAGATTGCCATTGGAACTTGACCGTAGGTGAGGTAATTGGGGACAAGATACGGTATATTTTAGGAAATTATATAATGATTTCACTTTGGCTGTTTTGTGCATTTGCAAGCCCATTTTAGTTGACATTTAGTGAGAACATTTGAGTCCAACTTCAGCAAACTAGTCCCAGTTGTTGAGTAGTTAAGCCCGGAGGGAAACTGGAGCACAGAGCATGCTCTGTAATGGATATTCATTGGCTGCAATTGCATCTTTATCAGACACAAATTGTGTTGATGCATTATTCGCTGCACACAATAAAAGAAAAAGCAATGTTCTCCAGTTTGCTTTGAGGCACAACTACCCATCTTGTCCTTCTCTAAGAGCACCGCTCCACTGGCTGTAGGGCATGCACTGGCTTTTACTAACAAGATTGTAACTTGCATCTGCTTAAATACAAGCTTTTGCTGTTGCATTGTGGGTAATGTAGGCACCAGGTTTTATAATGGCAGAGGAATGCATGGGGAAAAAAGAATGTCTCTAGCTTTGTTGCATTAACTCAATTTTTTTTTATATAGTTCATCAAGTCTGACATGTTATTGAAGTGCAATGCTAAATTGGTGCAGTATTCTTAGGATTTAATCTAGATTTTTAGATGCCAGTTTTAACAAAATTCCACACTCGTATGTGGCCGAGGATTAAACGGGGATGGAGTTTTTAGATGATGGCAGCTGGTTGAGTTTTATAGATGGATACTCTTGGCTCATTTCACTGAAGTTCTGACAAAAGGTATTATAAGACTCGCAGCCTTCCACACAAACCACATCCGCTGCCATTCATACTTATAAGCAAGTGGGAAAAACTGACTCAAGACTTGAAAGTTACAGTATTAGAAACAGATTTATCTTTGTGATAAGTACACTGATGTGTTTTTCTGTATTGCTGCAATGCAAGTTGTTCAAATCTCCAAGATGTAACTTCTACGAGATATGAAATCTCCAAACCCCTCTGGCTCTGCTTGGTCATGCTCTACTAAGAAGATAGAGCCAGGTAAACAGATGTGTGTAGCTTACCACATGAGATCAAATCTCTTCTGAGGGTGGAACATATAGCAATGCCTGCCTGAACCATGGTTGTGGCATTTTATTTATATTTAAGGTTCTAACTCTGTGCTTTTCTTCCCGCAGTGACACAGATGTAGGGATGTAGATCTCTGTGCTAGTTAGCCTTAATGGCCATTCCAGGCAACATTTTCTGTGTACTGTCGGTCAGAATCAGAGTGTTTGAAATTATTCACGTAGGAGGCTCACGCAGCTTTCCATGATATTTGTTGTTCGGCGGGAGTCCTCCTTACAGCATCTGATGCATTAAAAAAAAAAAAAAAAGAGGAAAACATGAGTAATGCCTGTGCAAAATACCACATTTATGACTGGATAATCAATCTGTGCTAAAGTGAAAGTCTCTTTTCATTCTACTCTATATAGCCTCCCATGGGAGCCCAGTGCACACATGTCCGGTGGGTTTTTATTACTCTTCTGTCTATGCAGAAATCCATGCTCCATGTGTGCTAATTAAAGATGTTGTCTTGCGGAGGCGTCAATGAGGTAGTGGCTTAACACTGTGGCTTTCTATCACAGCGTACAGCCTGGAGTTTTCTAACATATAAAAAAAATGTTTGAATCCCACTTTTTCCGGTTGATGATATTTTTATTGAGATGACATAGTGAGGTTTCCCTAAGGGCTTCACAACAGACACTTTTCAATGGGATTATCGTTTAGGGAAGACTAATGGCTGTGTATAGTGCCGTGGATGCTTGGTCAGTTACCTAATGGATGTGATGGAAGTGGAAGTGTATCTGTTGCTTGGATGACTCAAGGGGTTTATTTATAGCACACATGTTCACCTATAGCACGCATCTTTACTCAAATCTCATATCTTTTGTTGTCTAATCTCCCTTAGTATTTTCTTGCATTCTGGCAATATTTTCTATTCTCTCTCTTCCTTATTTCGGTATTTTAGTTTTTATAAAAAAATAAAGCGCACACACTGTTTGATTGTCTGCCTGGTTGTTAGCTAGCAGGCAATCACAACCATTAACAGTGACACAGTTTTGGTACAGTTTTAGCATTTGTCCCTTTTTAACTACTACTGAACTACTACACTTTCTTAAAAGCATATAATCTTCTACTGTCTATCACTGTTCATTTTGATGCTTATTCTGATACACAATCATTTTCTTGACATTTTATATTATTAAAATAACAAATTTAGAGGATTGTTCATTCAGTTTTTGACAAAGGTATGCACTCTTTCAGTGCTTTTTAGTAGTCAAGTGGCAAATGTAATTAGGGCAGAGCCATTAAATGGGACATATTGTGGAAAACTCACTTGTTAAGTGCTTTTGCAAATACTTTGGGTATCTGGAGTGCCTACCAATAAACAATATGTAATATAAAGCAACCCAGTCAAAGTTTTATTTTGTGGGCTGCCTAGATCAGAAAACATGGCAACATTTAACAAGCCATTCAGATTTGGCGCCAGTTCCTATGCCGCATGCAGGCTCATTAGAATCTAGTGCCCCCCATCTGAGTATTAGATTGGACATTTAGAAATTTTCCTTTGGCTTCACAGACATGCATACACTTAAGACACTTAAATATTTCACAGACATTCCACCGTGGGCTAGAATACATGAGATAAAAAAAAATAAGTAAAGTGGGCCATAGGGTTGGGATAAAAGTGTGGAAATATTAACAATTAGTTCATCTCTTAAATAGACATTGTCGAAATCAGCAGCAGTGACTACTACCTAATACAAGTGATTGGTTTAGTATGATAGCAGAGGATGGAGTAAAAGATCTCTTAACAATGTTTCTCGTTGCCGTGGGTACCCTGCATCGTCTTACTAAAGGGAGTTTTTAAAATGTATTAAACAAAGGATGTGAAGGGTCCTGAACTGTTAATGTTGCTTTCCTCCTGGTTTGTGTTGTTTACAGCTCCACCAGCTGTTTCTGGGGATTCTGTATAATCTTGCTGTGAACTATTGTTGTGAGCCTGTTTTTGCTTCTGGCCCCTACATTTCAGTACCAGCATGTGATGTCAAAGCTATTTAATTTCCTTATAAGAAACAATCTTCCAATCAATTACCAGTAAGAAATCATTTTCAAAAAGGTAAAAGTCAATTACTTGTTCATGTTTGGTAATTTTATGGCTCAAAACAAACCGGCCTGTTCCAAGGTAAAGCAAAGTGACACACAGTTAGCTTGTGATTAATGTAGATCATGTAGAACAGTACCTGTTTGCTACCCATTTTAGCATGAAATTGTCATTATTGTGTGACACCCCCCAAGTTGTGGTATAATGATGCAGAATAATGTTCTCTGCATACTTAATGCCAGACAATGGAGGTATTTCTTTAGTTTACAGTTTACAACAGTAGGTAGGGACACAGAAATTACAAGTTTGTTTTTTTTGTACATAAAACACTTCTGTCCTGGAGCCTTGCTATGTAGCCTTTCTGAGGACTTGTCAATGTGAATATATCGTGACTACAACACACATTATGTAATGCAATAGTGTCCCTCTGTCTGTTTATCTTTAATAATGTCTGTTTGTCCAGTCAGTGGAAAGCAATATGACGCTCTAAAACTTGAGTATAAAGAGTTGCACATTCTGCCAGATGCATTTCTGTTATTGTGTTCATGTCATTCACTTGCCGTCATTTTATAAACCTTGTCCAAAGTCAAACGGTAACTTCTTATGCACATACCAAACAAATCACAATATTTGGGGCGTGTGATTTTGTACAAATTTTTGTGAGGGCCAATGTGAGAGTTAGACCTTGAGAGGGAGGACATTTTGCCCAGCCCCTACCTCTGCGAAGGGCTGTTTGTTTGGGGGTTAAGACTTGGTTTAATGGCTGATGTTAGTATTAGATTTAGGTTAAGGTCTGGCTAGTCCACACAACATTCCGGGATGGGAGAAAAACTCTGCTCTGGTTTATTGGTATTACTTTAAAACACACTTGTCTTGGGCGGTGCTAAGCGCCGGACACAACTACGGTGCCTCTGCAAAACAGCATCGGGAAGGAACTTGTTTTGGTGGAACGTGCATGTAGGGAGGCAGGCTCTGGAATTAAAATATGTGTGATGAGAATTTTACAAAAACAAAACAAATAATATATAAATATAATTTGATTGTCTGTTCTAGCTCAGAGGATTAAAATGAGGGACATACCTCTGGCGGTACCGGAACAATCCAGTAAATGAAACGGCGTTGATATATAGATAGACTATGATAGAAGTTTTGGGGTTATTTATGTAGTACAGATGGCTACGGTTAGGAGCTAAAGGGAATTCAGTGTGTCAGTGAGGGTCTTCCGAAGCAACTGTTTCCAAGTACAGTTTCCGTGGGCAGCTAAAATCAGGTCAATTGTTTATAAGTTATAATTTAATATGCATGAATTAATGCTCATGTTTAATCATGATGACTAGGATTTCCTTGCTCTGTTAATATGTGTTTTCTCATATTGGCAACCCATGTGTACAAGAAGAGATAGGTGAAGGTATTCTTTGTTCATGTATAATATATGTCGAGACTTGTAGCTTAATGCTTGTGCAATAACAGCACTTTAAGAACAAAACATTAAATCAGTACTGATGGGGAAAAAACATGAACTAAACAGAAGACGTCTTAGGCCTCAACAAAAGTCAACCACCATCTATTAATGTCATAATAATTGTAACATATTCTGAAAAGTAATATCTAACAGTGTAATTACCTCCAGCAAAACTCATACTGTTTTTATTCTTCAATGCATTAATAACCCTTAATAATTCCCACTTAAGGAGATAATTTCTATCTCTCTCTGAGTGTAACATTCACACACACAATTATAATCTTATTAATTCTACAAATGATAGCTCTCCCACCACTCAAATTACAAACTCCATACCTGTGGCAGCATTTATTATTGAAAAACACTAGACCTTGTAACTGCCTATAATACAAAAACCTGATTATATGCCTTTTGTAACTACTACTTTATACATCTGCACAATGCTGCTTGTCGTCTTATCACAGAACCATTTAATCCTGTCCAAACTAAATTAAAAGCCATTCTCCCTTTATGCCTTTGTAGCAAGTTAATGAACGTTAAGTGTAAAATATGTAGCTGTTAACAGCAAAGCAGCTGCCGCAAAACCAGACAGAGGGCAGATAGGTGCCTGAGGGGAGGTAAAAGTACATTTGAAAGCAGTGTCGTCCTGAGATATGACATATGATATCCTTAGTCAGAGCATTAGTCAGAGCATTACTCAGAGCGAGACCAGATGAGAGTCCTAGATCAAGGATATGTCCTTTGACATATAGCAGGACAGTGTCACATCTTTTACCTGTTGGCTCTGTACTGCTGGGTGTAGAATTTGAAATTAAACAAGACTACAAGGTTAAAAGGCCAACTGTCAGCTTAGATTTGAAGTTGACCATGAGTCAGGTGACTTTAGGGTTTCTGCGAATACCATTTTTTGTGCTTTGAAGCTTCAGGACCAACAAAAGCGATCACCTGTTGTGTTATTTCACCCCGAAATGAAGCACAAGTAAACTTTGAATTTCACAATAATTGTTTTCAGTCAGATTGTTTATATATTGTTTATAGATTGTTTACAGATCTCAACATTTCCGACCGCACTTGAAGGCACACAAACTCCTAGGCAGTTCGGTGCTTGTGTTTTTTTAGTTTTTAACTCTCATAGTGTTTTAGAACTTTCTTGTGGCAGCGATAGAGAAAGTGATGTCTGATCACCGGTTACATGACAGGCCACCGCAACTTTATTACAGTATTTAAAGGAAAAACAAAACAAAAAATGAATATTCAAATCACAGAATTTAATATTGAATACCTGCGCAACGAACGAATATCCAAATATTAAAATTCAGCCCTAGAACATTCCACTCTTTGGCTATAAAAAAAACTTGATGACCATGCCTGTATGTTGAGGCAATATATCGATATTATATCGATATACGAGGCTAGATATCTTCTTACATTTTGGATATATTATTATCGTGATATGACACAAGTGTTGTCTTTTCCTGGTTTTAAAGGCTGCGTTACAGTTAAAGTTAAAGTGATGTCATTTTCTGAACTTACCAGACTTAATAGCTGTTTTATTATTTCCCTTTACCAACTTAGTCATTGTATCCACATTATTGGTGATTATTTATCAAAACGCTCATTGTGTTCGTATTTTGTGAGCACCAATAGTCAACCCTACAATATCGCCGCAATATCGACATCGATGTAGATTTTTTCCATATCCCCTGGCTCTAATTGTAGGACTATATATAAAAAGGGGCCAAAAGTCCCAGGCTTTTCACACAATATGGATATTAGTCTATAGCCACGACGTTCCACTTCTGGGATTGCTCCAGTGACGCAGGAAATTCCGCCGAATGCATGTCTTTTCGCCGATGTCCATTACCTTCCGCTTCCTTTGTGTTAGAATTTTAAACTCCGGTCGATTTATGAGGACTATGGTTAACTGCTCCTCAGATCTCTGTCCAATCTGAGTTTTCTCTCGCAAACAACTTTTGAACGTACACGTTCCACCAAAACAAGTTCCTCCCGAGACTATTTTGCAGCGGCTCCGTGTGGAACTTAGCGCCGCCCATGACGAGTGTGATTGGTTTCAAGAAATGCCAATAAACCAAAGCACGTTTTTCTCCCATCCTGGAATGCTGTGGACTAGCCAGACCCTTCTCCACAGCGCTGCAAAGCGAGACTATATGGATATTAACACCCTCAAGCAGACCCTGTAATTTGTCGTTGCATTTACATGGATTGTAAAGGTTAAGGTTGCCATTGATCCAGATGACAAGATATTTATATTCATAGACTCGCTCAATACGGTTTCCATCAAGAGTAACAAATAAAAATCAAGACAAAACAAATCTAGAGTGGAGGGTCATGGAACCCTTCAAACCTTTATATTTCAGAAAATTTTGTGGAATAATCTGAATAATCAATAATGTCAAAGTCCTGGCATCTTGACCCCTAATGGATTCTGAGACTCTGGCACTACCATTACCTCAGTCTCCTTCTATATTAAACATCAATATTCCAGTGGATGGAGGATTGTGAAAACCTCTTAAAGTGGGGAAAGGTGTGGATGGAGTGCTGGCAACTCTGCAGGGAAAGTAAGAAATGTCAGAGAATGTCTCACTGTGAAGTAGAAAAGATCCAAAATGTTTCTTTGATAAGAAAAAAAAAAATGCAGCCAATTTACCTTTGCAAAATCAATAGGGGGTCGATGGGGTCTTGCAAATGGTGACACATTTTCAAAGCTGAATGTGGAGGGCTTGTGCTCCTCCTGAGAAATAGTACTTTGATATGATCCTCTGAAAGTCTTTAACTCCTTAGAGTTCTTGGTTGTTTTAGCCTGTTGTTTTTAGTCTCTTGGTTTCTGAACTCTAAACAGATGTTTAGAATGTTGGTCCAGATGTACATCATCCTTGAGAAGTCTGTGTTCAGAATATTAATGTTTCAGGTAGCAACATATCAATAACGGCAATTTGGCAGAAACCAACACTGTATCTGTTATCATAGGAAAACTAAAAAGTGTGGTACAAAGTATAGTGTAGATTGTGATTCTTGTTATAGCTCCTTTAACAATAAGTACCAGTATTGAAGGAACCAGAAAACAAGTCTTACACTGCAGCCATTATTCCATTTTCATTACTACACAAGTAATTTTTCAAAAGTCAGTATTTTCTTTCATGATGTTCTTCTGAAGATCATTCCTTTATTTAAATCACCTGAGAGTTTTCTAATTTAGTTTTTTCGATGTATATGCTTCTGGTACTATTTAACAAAGAACTTTAAATGATTTCTCACATGGTAAATCTGTTTGAAAGTTGTGAATCCCTTTTGGTCACAGAGGATACTGAATTTTTGATTTTTCGTGGCTTATTTGCATATAACATCAATGTGACTTCACCAAAATCCTTAAAATTCCTTTCTTCTCTCTGTCTTATATTCTCTTATAGGTCCAATGCTGTGTGATGGACGACTGACACACCTCCTCTTTCCTCTCCTCCTCCTCTTGCGAGCTCCCCTGCTGTTCAGCTTTAATGAGCGCACCTGTCCCAATAGCTGCCGATGTGAGGGGAAGACGGTCCATTGTGATTCTGCTGGCTTCTTAGATGTCCCAGAAAACATCTCTGTAGGCTGCCAAGGCCTCTCCCTGCGCTACAATGAACTGCACACCCTGCTGCCATATCAATTTGCTCACCTCAGCCAGCTTCTTTGGATATACTTGGACCATAATCAGATTTCAGCTGTCGACAGTCGAGCATTCCAGGGGGTCCGTAGGCTTAAAGAGCTGATACTAAGCTCCAACAGGATCACATCCCTGCACAATTCAACATTCCATGGAATTCCCAATCTTCGCAGTCTGGACTTGTCCTATAACAAATTGGAAATCCTGCAGCCTGGTCAATTTCATGGCTTACGGAAACTGCAAAACCTACACCTACGCTCAAATGGTCTCTCCAACATCCCAATTCGAGCGTTCCTGGAGTGCCGAAGTTTGGAGTTTCTGGATTTGGGCTACAATCGAATCAAGGCTCTTACCCGTACCACCTTTTTAGGGCTACAGAAGCTGATGGAGTTGCATCTGGAGCACAACCAGTTCTCACGGATCAACTTTTTTCTGTTTCCACGCTTGGCCAACCTGAGATCACTCTATCTGCAGTGGAACCGCATTAAGGTGGTCAACCAGGGCCTTCCATGGACTTGGTATACACTGCAGAAACTTGATCTGTCTGGAAATGAAATCCAGACCCTGGACCCGGCTGTGTACCACTGCTTGCCGAACCTTCAAGTCCTCAACCTGGAATCCAACAAACTGTCCAATGTGTCTCAAGAGGCGGTGTCAGCATGGATCTCATTGACCTCCATCAGCCTCGCTGGGAACATGTGGGATTGTGGAACTGGCATATGCCCACTTGTGGCTTGGTTGAGGAATTTTCGGGGAAGTAAAGACACCACTATGATATGCAGCAGCCCAAAGTATCTCCAGGGAGAAAAAATAATGGAAGCCACAAGGAACCATGGTATTTGTGAGGAAACTGATTATGTTCTGACTGAAACACCCTCACCAATGTCAGAGCTCATTTCTGAAGCTACCGGGGAACCAACCTTTGCCCCTACTAGTGGCTCTCCACCTATGCCACCAGCCAGCACCTTTGGTCCTGTCCCACCATTCAGACCTCGACCGATTGCTCATCCTACCTTTCCAGGGCAAATGAGCAAAGACCCAAGAGACTCAGTTGCTAGCACTCGACCCACTCTCATACCACCCCCAGAGTTGGAACACATGACTCTGCACAAAGTGGTGGTAGGCAGCGTGGCACTCTTCTTCACCATGTCCCTAATCTTGACAATTGTCTATGTGTTGTGGCGGCGCTATCCAGGTGCAACCAGGTTGCTGCAGCAACGATCCATGGTGGGGCGGAGGCGTCGTACAAAGAGTCCGGAGCCAGAGCAGAACCTGAGCTCCCAGCTCCAAGAGTATTACATGAGCTACAACCCTGCTGCCACGTCAGAGGCATTGGAGGTGTTAGGAAATGGCACTGGTTCCTGCACATGCACAATATCTGGCTCCAGGGAGTGTGAGGTATGATTCATCGCATCAGCCAAACAATAGAAACTCAAAATCAAAATACAAAGGCTCAACAGAGAGGTAAATCCTTTATCAAGTATGCCCTGTAAAAAGACACTGTTGAATCACAGTTAAGCATCCTTTACCCTTCGTTCATAACACGCTTGACTTCAAATGTAAGATGTCTCCAATTATTTAGGTTTTACTTTTAAAACCTTAAATTGGAAAATAGAAAATAACTAATCTGATCCAAAGAAAAAACAGTAGTCTCTTTCAGAGGACTAAAGTATAGTAATAATGCAGTACTGAATTTCTTTGTTTTCTAAGGCTAATTGAGTGTGGCTTTATTCATCTTTATAATAGTTGTTATCTAAATGTTTATTTTAAAGCTACACTTTTGCATACAGTATGTTCTTCATGGTATGCCGACATTGAGGGACCATGAATAATTGGACACTGTCTAACTATTGTGCAGACACCACATCAGCATGGCATGGCTCAATCATGTTTTAATTTATTTGGCGTGTGTGTTTGCACTGCGTGTGTGTGTGATTTGTTGTTTTGCTATGACATGGTAAAGTGAGGGGAGTAGCTTGAGAGGCCTTTATTGCAACTGAAAAGTGAAATGTGTGAACTTGTTCATTACAAGGTTGAACAGCTATTATAGGTACTAAGTCATGTATGGTCTTGTGTATGAATGTGCACTGTAACTGCCCTTTATGTTAACCAGAGTGTCTCTGGAACAGGGCACACCTCCACAACTGTTTGGGGAGATTTATGGTAATCTGCACAGAGGCGAGGCACTGGGGTAATCCCAAAGCTTATGATATGGCTTAAATGTGGTTCCGTCTGCTCTGATAAGGAGTATATCTATAAACCAGGCTAATTACAATCACTCACCTGAAAACTGAAACAAGAACTGCAGGGGTTGTCTTTGTTTGATCTCAGGAAGCATGCTTTGGGTGCACACCTATGACAGATTCACTAAGGGTCCTACAGAGTTTTTTTTAAAGAGCAACCAGGGCACCCCGGTCATACATAGTTTAGTACATTCTGTTTACCTTTTGGTTGAAGAAAGTGAAGGGGGTTAGCCACGGAGCTAGCGGCAACTTCAACAAAAGCACAGGCTAAAAAAGAAAGGATTTATTCGGCATACTCGATTACAAACAGCACAGGATATGTGTTTTATGTGGGATCCGTCAGCATTACTGCAAATAAATATAAAGCAAGTCAACCAAATCAGCCCACTCAGTATAAATTACAGATCACTGGATTATGACAATAGAGCAGTTCCAATTTTTATCTTCTTACATTGACTGTAAAAGTGTTCTCAAGCTCCTATGTGCAGTTACAGCAATTTATTTATTACATCTTTCCACACACACACTGTGTTCAGAAGGAAAGCTTGACAGTTACAACAATGTAAGTTTACTTAGATGATAAGCCTGATCGTGCTGTATTAGAATTTTATGTAGCATATAAGCAATTTTAAAAAGGCAATGGCAAAGCACAAAATAGTATTGTGAGATCAAATTGATTTCTGGGTGTCATGATCCACAACTGAAAGATGTTTTATTCTGCCTCGCTGAGATGTTTGTGCTAGCAGTCTGTATGCATATGTTTTTTAAGGCAGCAGCTAAGAAAGCAATCAGAGACTGGCAGCGCATCTCACTTTCCTTAAATTGCATCCCCGGCTCCTCCACTTGCCTCCCTTCCTCGAGTTGTAGTCCCTCCCACCGAGGATACACGGGAGGAGAGAGGGAACGAGCATATGTGTTTTAGAGGGAGGACACGTCCTTTCCTCTGAAGCATCACATGAATTCATCAGCTGTATGGGCGGAGTTAGCAACGGCTTTCAGCTGCACGGCTTCTGTGAAGGCTGCTCTCATGTATCCTTGTATAGCTCCTCGATGATCCCTCCTCGATGCTCGGTCCTCGGGGTAGAAATAAGGGATTTAAGACGGCCTTCACCCGGGAGGGACAGAACACCTTCCGGTTCAGCCAAAGACCGAGGAGCTATCAAATAAGGGACATGACATGCAACCTGGGACTGTCTTTAAGTTGCTCACTTTAAGTGTAGGAGCACTTCAGAGGCACAGTCCATCGTGCGAAACCAATGTTAAATCTAAATCCAATTAGGATGCTATTCATGCAGAAAGCTTTGACTCCTTTCATACATTTAGAAATTCTACTTATTCAATTTCAACTGTGACTAATGTCTCCATGGCAGGGCAGAGAGGTTTTGATTTCTTCCCCAAAATGTTTGCTGAGAAAAATTAGATTTCGTACCACAAGATTAGTCACAGCTTCATTTAGCCAACTCCACTGTCATCCAGAAACTATTAAAACACATAATAACAATGTGGTTTTGTAAACACAGAATCAGGTCTCTGAGCATGCTCAGTCACATCTGCCCAATACTGAGCTTGTCTTCAGAAATCCAAAATGCAGTTGCAGAGTTTTCTCAGGTTAAACAAATCTGACAGTGTGCATGAAAAAAGAACCAAAATCTCTGTGTACATTGCTTGATATGTGACCTCGCAAGAGATTGCTAATCCTGCTTTAACACCAAACATTGAAGTTTGTGCAGTGTCATGCCATTATATTCAGTGTTTGATTTTCTGCCAGGTTTTGCAAAGTTCAGTTATGTTTATTTTTGACATTCAGGCATCGACAAGAGAAGTTCTTACGGGAGAAGAATGTTTGAGAACTTATGTTTGTTTCCTAATTCTGTTGAGACTGGTAAAAAATCTCAAGGGTGACAGAAAATTGATATTGTGAATATTTACATTCATAATTGAGCTGTAGTTCCAAATACAGATATGTTCCAAACCTGCCATTTATGTATAATATATTTGAAGCTGCTGCCACGATCTATGCTAAATATAATATAGTATGTCATAAACAAATTCAGATTATGGCATACCCATTTATTTTGGGACCAGAAAAGGTTTGAGAGACTCAGGCTTAGGCGGTGGTATGTACAGCCCTGAGCCTGCTGTTAGTCATACATCTGGCACCACTATGCAGCTTAACTCCACTTTGCCACAAAACAAAAGCTGTGTTCTGATTCTCTCTACAAGAGCTGCAAGTATTTCTGTAGCAATCAGCGTCTCTCTTTCTCTACGTAACCATAATCCAAATGTCATCATCTCAAAAACAATCTCTCCTTTTCAACATCACTGACAGGTTTCTACGGTAGTTTGTTGCAGGCGGGGGTTCTACGCTGTTGCTTATTTCAGGCGTTTAATAATTGAGAGGCTGTCGAAGCTTGGTTTAGTTTGATGAAAGAGTCATATTGTTGGCCGGCAAAGCTAGTTGTGCCTTTCATTATGGGTCTGTGCAGCGGCAGCAGTCTCTGTGGATGGCAATGTGAAAGAACATAACACATTTACCCTGCTGTGGTTAGGATTCAGTGAGGTATCATTAAGACCAGCATAAAATGGTGTCAGAGCCCAGCTGGAACTGTACACTGTCTCTTTTACTTTGCGGCTGGATACATACTCCTAACCTAAATCCCCACGCAAACCCAGGCAGGTATTATTTACTCTGGCTGATTGGACTTCTACTCGAGTTGAAGTTGGATGCAGCTATGCTGGGAGTTTGTTGAGATCACCAACATCAATTCACTAATGCCACATCCACATCATATTGTACAGAATGTAATGTGTGCAGTTGAATGGAACATACAGTTTGTGTCGCCTTGAGTAGGAGTTATGGGGAATATCTGACAGCTACAATATGTCGTATTGGAGAAAAGAACTACAGAAGTGTTATCAAACTGGTACCAAAATGACTGCTCTGGCAAATCCAACACTAACATGAATACAATCAGCTAATTTAAAGGTAGACTATACTGTTTATATTTGGTAGGGCTGAATACTTTTCAAATTGCCAGAACTGCAATTTAAATTGTAACTTCCATAACTAATAGTGCCTTAACAAGTCTGGGTGAGAGGGAAAAAAAGGTGATTAAAATAAGACTTAAAATTCTTGTCATCTACAATTCTAAATCAATCTAAGTCATAGATTCCAAAGTTAGCATAGTTTATCTTCCAAGAAAGCCAGTGTTTGGGCACATTTTGGATTTAAGAACTTGATGAGTAGCTTTGCTAGATGAAAGTACATCATCACCCAGAGACTAATGTTAAACAGTGGATCATTAAACTCCAGCACTAAGAAACGAGGCAGCCAATCATCACACATCACACCACCACAATTCAGCCAACCATGATTAGACAAAGAAAATAATTAATTTTGACAGACTTGCGTCCATACATGATGGATTTCCCTGAAACTAGCCTTGCAGCACAGAGGGTATTCTTCATTCAGGTTTGTGTCCAGGGAGGGACCTGGGGGGCATGGGCAAACCCACCCCAGGTTCCACCCCATTGTCTTGAACTACTGTATGAATGGCTATCTTCCCAGTCAGAGGCAGGACTTTAGGCTTATTTATTCAAATGTTTCATGGATTAAAAGTATGGAAGCTTTATATTACATTTGCATGGTGCCACTATTGTGTTATGTGTGGTAGGTATATTTATAAGTAACTTTAATCACAGGTATGTAAGAAACTCTAGAATACTGTAATGTTAGTAAGAGACCTGCAAGGCCACCGGCGATCATCGGTATCATATGAAACTAGACTATTTAAGGCATCCATTGGTACCAACCATGTGGTGCTAGCTTGTTGGAAAAGGGTAAAGGCTATATCACTCTCCAAAGTTAGGCAACATTTTGGAAGGGAAAAACTGATATGGCCATTTTCAAAGGGGTCCCTTGACCTCTCGCCTCGCCCATTAGTCTCCCCTTTACAGAAATGCCCACTTTGTGCTAATCTCACCAGTTTTTTGGCAAAAAGCACATGCAGTATGAATGTGCTATTTTCACAATTTTTTTAAATTATGTATTTGAATATTTCTGCATACTGGAGTCCCTAAACACACTTTTTGCATACATTGGGTAAGACTGGAAGGCTGAGACTCTTGTGGATCCAGTTGTATTCATGTGTGATGATGTTAGTCCCCATAGTAGGTATTTTATTGTAGTGCAGGAAAAGCAAGTGAAAATACACGTGGGGGATCCTTGTTTAGGAGCTTTAAAATACACCAAATACACAATTAGTGGTACACTATATAATGGTTGGAAAATAAGCATTAGCTGACACTATTCTATAGTCCACTACTCAATTTTCTATAAAATGACTGGTTACTAGTTTGAGGTTCACTCTGTGTTTTTCCCTTTTTCAAGCAAATACTCTTCACAAACTGTAGATTCTTCTTTCATTATCTGATAAAACACAGTAGGATGTGCTTTTGAACTGATAAACTAGCTTAGTAGATAAAAAAGAGTTGTGTTGTTTTCAGACAAAAATCTCCCTTAGAAAGTCATGGCTGCATTGGGAGTTGTGGGGAAAAAATACATTACATGGCATATTATTCTTCAGCAATATAAACTGTATTTCAACTACAATTATACTAAAGAACATTGTTTGGTATTATTGCTTTTAGTAAAAATGTGTCTTATTGTAGAAGGTTTAGATTAATGACTGCATTCTAACTTGAATGTTTTTTTTTTGTTTTGTTTGGATGATAAGAACATATATAGTGGCATTTTTTTGCTGTGAGTGGGGAAAAATGGTTGCAAAGAAGCATATTTAACCAACGAGTCCTCCAAAGTAAACGATAGTAACATATTGAAACTCCAGATTCTGTGAGTATAGGCTTCGCTCTCTAAGAGCTGTTGGTATATTGGGTTTATCTCTCGTGCATGCACAGTCATGAAGATTTCTTTCGCGCCCTTGTGCTCTGCACGGGCCTCTCTTATGTCCGCAGTTACTGTATGTATATTTATTTATTTATTTAACAGGGACAATGCTCATTAATCAACAGCAAAGCAACTGTAAATGAGCCAGCTTGCCAGTTAATGATGTTTGCCATGCATAAAACATACTGAGATAACACGCGCACTGGGCAGACTCGGTGATACGCTTATACCGCTTCTCTGTAATGAGGCGGAAGGAAGAAACCCTCAAGGTAAGAAATTCTCTGCCGAAAATAGTTCGTTTTGACCTTTGGCATGAATGAAGGATTTGGCTGTAAAGTAGCCACGCTCCCGTTCTCTGTAATAGAAAAGCAGGACGGTGAGACCGCCAGCGTGCATAAGTCACTCACTCTCCTAGCCGACGTCAAGGCTTTGAGGAGCGCTGTTTTCAGGAACAACATTCTGAGAGAGATTTGTGCCAGATGTTCAAAAGGAGAACTCTGAGCCCAGAGCACTAGGATTAAATCCCATTAAGGTGCTTGATAACGCACAACAGGTTTCTGTCGTCTGATCCCCTTCAACAAGCGCTTCACTGAGGGATGCGCAAAACCACATCTCTTTCCACAGTCCTTGTGGCAAGGTCGAAAACGCCGCAACATACACTTTAAAAACTTAGCCAAATCCTTATCCAGCAGTGTCTGAGGGTAGGTTAACACGAGAGGCAGAGGACGCAAGGTGGTGTCCGAGCCTTTCTACACACACCAGTGCTGGAAAGCGGACCGCCGTCAAGCTTAACACGCTGAATGAATAAGGCCACTAGTCATTCTGTGACTTCACATACAGCATATTGTTTCACACATTGGGCTCTGCTGTTTCAGATCAACATACCCGATTTACCCGAGTGGAGCTGTTGTCTAAGTAGCGCAACGAGACACCCTAACGTGTCCAAGTGCTCCCTTTCAGCGGCCAGGGCAACAGCCGTGTGCGTATCACTGCGGGGTGGGAGATTGCACAGTCCAGCTGCGACAGTGCGTCCCCGTGCCATATGGCAGCTGTCATGATGTCCCCCCGAGTTGGGAACCATGGCCATGACCTGCCACTGACGCCACTGTTTGCGAGTCGGCTCAGGGGTGGATTGGACCAGGTGGGTGCTGCCCACAGGGCTTTATGGGCGTGGGGATACCACCGCGGGGGAGGAGGGCAGTATGGTGGAGCTGGAGCCGGGGCTTGGGGAGGCACAGCCACAGCCTGCGGGGCGCTGTCTCCTCGAGCTGACATATTGGTGCCGCTGTTGTGGCCGAGGCGCCGCTCTCCAGGAGGTGTGTTTCCGCATCCCCTCCACTACCTATAGCTTGTGTTGTCCAAACAACCCACCAGGGGCAATGGGACCGTCCAAGAGCACATGTCTGCTATTGGCTGGGAGTTATGACCTGTGCAGGCAGATGTTGATATACGCACACAGGTGTGTGTGGTCAGTGAAGCGGGCATGGACATGATCCCGGGGAGATGGCGGTGCGGGCTTCCGTCGACTGAAATAAGTGGCCTTCAGAAGCAGGATGGAGGCCGCATGGAGGGACCGCAGGGAACTCCGTTTCCGTGTCGCCTTGGACCCTGGTGAACGGTGCATAGCGGGACACTGGCGCCGTCCGTCTCCCGGGTTTCGGAGAATGCTTACTCAGCATTCACACAGGTCAAGAACAAAAACCTTAGCGGTGGGCAGGGGGCCCACCTTATGCGGAGGAGAAAGCCCCTGATGCGAGAGACAGCCGCAGTGGTGGGGCTCCGTAATCCTCTTCTATTTCAAGCTCCAGTTCTCCCAATGGGGAGGAGGGAGAGCCGGTGCCAGCTAGAGAACCATTTCTGGGGGGATCCAAGTCAGCAGACTCTTGCCCGCCAAAGAGATCCCCTTCCCGGGATGTCTGGGTGGTATCCTTACCTTACCTGACTGTCTGCCAGGCTGCCATCGTCTACTGCTGGCAGCTGTTGGGGTGCCAGCCCGGCGAACGGAGCTAAGGCCAAGGAGCCAAGGAGCCTCGCAGCTCGGGTGGAGATCTGGCGTCAGGATGTAGCTAGTCCGTCAATCGGTACACAGGCGGACACCGCTGTTCTTTGAAGTCTTCAAACTGCTTGTTGCTGAAGAAAAATAGGCAGCAGATCTCTGGTCTCGCAGCTGTAATATACAGTAACTGCGGATGTAAGAGAGGCCCGTGCAGGGCACAAGGACGCGAAAGAAATCTTCACTGCGCATGCGCAAGCGATAAACCCAATAGCAAAAGCTCTTAGAGGGCGAAGCCTATACGAAATAGAACTGCAAAATACATGATTTGTAACTGTCCTCCAGAATGGCACATACAGTAAAAGCTATCGGCAGGATGATGTTGGAAGATTTTCTGATGCCGAGGATGAATCAGTGTATTATCAGAGACGATGCCATATAAGATCTTCATTTCGTTAACAAAGATCTGAGTTCAAGTCTGCAGACAAAAACTAAAACTTACTGTGCAGTGCAACAACATTATGAACTGTAAAGAATGCTAAAACACACGTCATCCCCCTCCTCCCAGCCTACAGCTGTTGGAAATCGTATCATTTAAGGACAAAAAAACAGTTCTGGAAATAGGTTGTTGCGCTCGTCTCATATCCTGTTATTGCATTCTTCTATGGTATGACTTATTTGGAAAGACTTTTTCAATATGATACACAGTATTAGATTTCCTGGCAATTTACTGGTTAGATGATTGAAATTGAGCTACAGCATGTACAACTGTAAAAGGACTAGTAAATGGATGGAAACACTTTCATGGCATAAACCATCACTAAAACAGCCTAAGAAATCAGCACTAGGTAACTTTTATTCTGTCTCTCATAAGAAACATTAACAAGCTCACACTAAGCAGTTCACAGTTTATCTCTGGTCTTTTCCTCACGCAGTCCCTGCCTCTTGGAGATACTGAGTCTGTACACCCCCCCCCCCCCCCCCCACCCCCCTCATACAGCTTTAAAGAGAGAAGGATGTCACACAGCCAGCCACAGTGCTCACTTTGCATATCCCCTGGCTAATTTCCCCTCCAGTTGCGTTCCACTTGATCGGCGTTCCTCCAGAAAACATTTAGAAGAACACTTTCATTTTATGCTGCCTTAACCCCTTTACCTCATCAGTTTTAAGGAATCATTAAGAGCTTAAGTGCAATCAGGCGTGTGCCACGAGAGAGATCTCAATGAATATACAGTAGGTCTAATATTCCAGATTTCAGTTGTCATTTGCTTTCCCTTCCAGGCACACAAACAGCAGCTTTTAATGTGTGCATCATGAAATCCTCTCTGGCCTTAAATTATTAAATTCATAATTTCTGCGATCAAGCAACATGGAGTTTTAAAAGATTTAATTATTAAGAGGTTTTTATAGTTAATAGAAAGCTTTATGTTTCGGTTCAACGCAGTGTCTAAACTCCCATTATTTTACACTCCAGTGGGAGCGAGATCATGCTGCTGTTAATAAGTGAACAGCTATAATGGCAACTGGGGGCTAATGAGGGCAAGATGTATGTTTTTCTCTGCTTGGCTCAAGTGTGTTTTTGTGGTTGACAAAACAGAAACACTGATAAACACCTTTTTTTTATCATCATTTGGAAATGAGGATGGTAAAAAAAAAAAAACTGTCCGTACAACAATGCCGGCAAACCTCTTGGTGAGAAGCACTTCCACTTATCCAGTGCAACAACCTCTTAAATATCTCACAGGGACAATTTCATGCCCTCTTCCCTCGATTGCTGGGTCACCCTCAAAAGAACTTCTCCCTGCAGAGGCTGTACTGGATGATGATAGATGTACTGAAATGTAAATGTGGCTCTTTACCCCAGGCTCTCTTCCCTATTGCACATGCAGAAATACAGTCATATGTACTCAACGCAAACCCCAATGAACCATGTATTATTAGCTGCATCTGGAGCTTGACCCTACAGCAAAGACAAATAGGCACCCTCTGTTTTACTGGATAGCACAACAAAACCATAGAGAGAGAAGATTCTACAGCAGATCTTTGAAAGTGTGTGTATGCATTTGTGTTTGTGCCTTAGATCGAAGAAAGGGGAGAAGAGTTCAGTGGCACCTTATATAAAAAGATCCACCCCCTCAATTGTCCTTAATTGAATTTTATAATGTCTTCCCCCCCTACACACACCTTTTTCCTCTTGCCACGGGCTTTGGCAGCCCCTGCGTGCTTTATCCTTCAATAACAGTAGCATCAACCCACCCACCTTCACTTGTTCTGTCAAAACCCCACAAATGTCTCATTCTGCCACGGTTTTTATAACTGCTAAGCTGGCACGAATACATAACCGAATAATAAGTGGATAGCAGTCTCATGCCAGTACTACACTGCAGTGTTGAGTGTAATTAAAGTCAACAACACTCATGCATACGTACACACGAACACACAGTATCTTTACAAAGTGCATTCCTGCAACTTTTCACATAGGAAGTAGTAAATGTGTAAAATAGCGCTCAAACAATTTATTGATTAACTGATTAGTTCATCACACACAAAATTAATTGTAAATACATACACATGCCATGTGTTTGTTGAAAGAATTATCAGTTGCTGTTATCGGTCCTCCTGTCTTGACTGTCAAGGGATAGATAATAAATCAGCAACTGATAAATATATCTTTAACCATCTCACAACCCCTCAGATTAAACCCTTGGAGGAGTTCTGCAATCCAGGTTGGGAACCACTGGACTAAATGATTCATATTTAAAAAATAATCAGTATTGATAATTGAAAATAACATTCTATTCCTGTAGGGAATGAACATACTGTACACCTCCATCACCCCATTTTTCTTATTTAACCTTCCCTTGTGGCACCTTTGATTCCTCTTTTGCAGTTCAATCTGCAACTGTGAGCCAGCTGAGTTCAGACGATGAATGAAAATAAAGCCAGTACTAGGAGCTACTTCCGCATAGCCCATAGGGGGTTGGACTCCAGCATTCTCCGAAATTTCACGAACCAAAACGACTGTCAGCCATCTTAAATCCTCGCGTAGCTTAGTGGCTTCTCAGCATCAAAACTTTAGATAGATAGATTTATTCATCCCGAAGGAAATTTTAGAACAAAAATTGAATTGAATTGAACAACAATTATGTGCATTCAAACTACTACCGGGATACATTGGTACAGATCGGAGAATATGCAGGACACTTTATTACAGATGGAATACTCGACACAGCTTCGCCCGCCTGCTATGGAGACCAGCGTTGCTGTTCGAAGCCTCTGGCCGGTGAAGGGACATCATCAGCGGGGAACGTTGAACGCTAGTCGGCCACCTGTTCCATCAATCCTGCTTGCAAGTGTCCGCTCATTAGACAACAAACTGGACTACATCCAACTTCAATGAAACTCCCAATGCGAGTTCAGAGACTTTTGTGTTTTTGTTGTTGTGGAAACAATTGCTGTATCGGACTATCCAGCTACGGACTATCAAGCTACCAGTCTAGCTACTCTACTAGCTCTGTCACCGGGTAAGACTAGCTAGTGGAGGTGAGCTGTGTTAACACGGACTGCCTGGTGCAGAAATGGGGGTGCTTTTATCCAACTAACTGCTAACTGCTGGTGGAGTTTGGTCAGTATTTAACAGTTACATTCTACATTACACGCAAATTTGTATACTCGGTGATACAGTCTACCAAGCGCTAATGCTAGTAGCTAGCTAGCTATGTGTTAGCTGAACTTTACGGAGCATATCATGTGTGTCCATTGGAGGGAGGGTCACAGCTAACGAAACCCCAACTGTTCACAAAAAGTCATTAAATTGAAATCGAACACCATTGTTGGCTTTATAAGACCTTGGGGTATATGTTATGTAAGTGGCGTGACGAAATTCAAACTGTAAATATACGAAAGTTATGCCGAAAATGAAGCTAGCTAACTAGCTGCTATCTGTACACATAGGATTTGAAAGACAGTTGTAGCTAATGAAATCCCAAATGTTCACAAAAAGTCATTAAATTGAAATCGAACACCATTGTTAGCTTTATAAGACATTGGGGTATATGTTATGTAAGTGGCGTGACGAAATTCATACTGTAAATTTACGATTTACGAGTTATGCTGGAAGTGTAGCCTAGCTTGCAGCTCCGGAGCTCCGCAGAGCCCCGACTCCGAGAAACGGATTTGGGGTCTTTCATTCACATTAGCCAAAAACACATTTTCTGGCTTTTCTCGGCCTAGAAGGCACCAATTTCAATTTATTTTTCACATTTATACTACATAAGTGACCCAATTTAAAGATATATTCAGCTTTCCAGCTGTGAAATATCCCTTTAAATGTATACTCTAGTGGTGAGGTTGGCTACATTTTTTACAAAACTGCTTGAAATTCTCTCTGTGATGGTGAATCCTTGATTTGGAGTTGAGGTTACCAATTATGGAGTATTATCTAGCCCTGGTTATTTTACCACAGTTTATTAGCCGGATTAAATATATATATATATTTATTTATTTTTATTTTATTTTTTTTACATAAGTCCACCAAATGGATTCCCTGTGTTCTTTAATCAGGTCTTTTAAAAACAAATGATGTGAGAAAACCCTTTAGGAGGTAACCCATTATGAACTTTACAGCCTGTTACTCCACACAAGGCGCACATATGCTAACACAACACCATGCAAGGGCTATCCACTTACATAGTAAACACATGTAGATTAGCGTTCAAGGGCCAGTCTGAGGCAGTACACTGCAGACCTACTTGGGGAAGGAAGTAGCACTGAAACTTGCTTCTAACTTACTTTTAGTACATGTCATGACATAACGATTTTGCTGTTATCGGTCCACCTGTCTAGACTGTCAAAGGATAGATTATTAATCAGCAACCATTTCGATAATCAGTGAATTAATGTGTATGTACTCCTCGTCTCAAAAGCTAAACGTTGCTGTTGTCCTTCTCTGCGGTGGCATAAAACACATCACTCGAGCTGCTCCGCGCAAAAGTCGCCGGACGTAAAGTTCATACCCATTATGAACTGTACAGCCTGTTACTCCACACAAGGCGCACATATGCTAACACAACAACATACAGGGGCTCTCCACTTACATAGCAAACACATGTAAACGGCAGACCTACTTGGGTAAGGAAGTAGCGCCGGAACTTGTGTGCAGAAATACTTTTAGTACATGTTATGACATAGTTTTTCCCAATTTATGCATTTAAGTAGTTGCAGTTCATAGGGAGTTGGTGCACTCCGTTTAAACAAAAAATGTACACTGAACAGTAAATCAATCATCATCATTGTATTTTTCTACACGGATACAATATTTTCCAGTTTCAGGCTTTTCCATTGTAATAAACTGGGATTGGTCTACATCCTGATAGTGTTTTTATACCAGGGAGCTTGAAAAAGGTCAAGGTATCGCATTCGGTATCATGATATAATTTGCATTCCATTTTCTGTTGAATGTCACATTACGCCTGCTATGTAATAACAGCTAAGTATGACACTGTCACTAGTAGTTGCAGTAGGAGTGCTAATTGCAAAGTTGCACCCTCTGGCAAGTGTCAACAGCCACTCCAGTGGGAAGGGGAGGAAAATGAAAAAGATGTCTCCTTCAGCTATTTGGTAGTTGTTCAGGTTCACATCCTATTAAATCAGGGAGTCACAGCTGATTTGGAACATATGAACATAATTTGCATGAAGAACCTTTAACAAAGGATATGAAGACAACAAACCCATGCCTTTTAGTTTCCACTGGTGTCCAAAGACACTAAACACTGGCTCTGCTTCAGCATCAAGTATTGTCATTGTATGAAACAGTGAAGCATCTCCCCTGAGCCACGTAGTAGTGTTTAGCAGTGTGACTGCTTGGGGAGGGAAACTGTTCATCATTCTGGTAGTCCTTGCTTGGAATGATGTGTATCTTCTTCCTGAGGGTAGGAGGTCAATCAAGTGATGAGCTGGATGTGATTGGTCTCTGATGCTGCTGTGAGAATGGTGCAGGAGGTGTAGATGGTGGTGATGTCAGGCAACATGGCCCTGATGATTTTCCTAGCAGTCTTTATTACGTCCTAAAGAGCTTGCTGCTCCGCCCCAATGCAACTGATGAACCACACTGACCCGCAGTATGTCAGCACACTTTCAATGGCACGGTGGCAATAATTTACCAGAAGCTTCGGCGCCAGGTTTGCTTTCTTCAGGTGCTGTTGAGCTTTCCCAATCTTTGAGGGGGTATTTGTGCTCCAGGACAGATCCTCAGTCGCTGCCATGCCCAGGAACCTGAAGTTGGCGACCTTCACCACTGTCTCGCCATTTGTGTAGAGTGGGGAGTGGTTGAGCTGACTTCTTTGGTCTTTTTGATGTTCAGAGCCATATTGTGACTGTTACACCATACTGCCAGTTTTTGTACTTCATCATGGCGGGGTTCTGTCTGAAATAAAGGATTAAGGCTAGAAGGGACACAGCTACGGCGACAACAGTTGACTTTGGCACCAAAATGACTAGTTAAGTTTAGGAAAAAGATCATGGTTTGGATTAAAACACTCCTGAGGATACTAACAAGTGTTTCCTAGGTGAAAGTATTTAAATTAGAGTATTATTTAGATTAGATTTTGCAAGATTCTGCGTAGTTTTGTGGCCGCAGCTGTATCCTTTCTAGCCACAACCGAAATTCAGCTATAGTGCGGTGCCCGTTTGGAGCGCGTGCCTGTTCGGAACAGGCCTGATTGCTTGGTTCCCAGACATTTTAAATTTTAAATTTGCAAAACACGTGACAGAAAATGCAGTTATAAAACGCTTGGTTCCCAGTATTGCTGCTCGCATCTTTACAATTTGGCTCTCATTCACCCATTCACATACAGTACACCGATGGTAGTGGAGCTGCCAGGCGTCCGCCCACTTCATGACGTGCCGGTAGGCTCGCTGCTGCACCTCTGTCAGAAGTGTGGCAGAGAAGATTTGGCAAATTTATCATGGGCCCAACCCACATACTCAGCGCTGCTGCTCATCCCACAAATGCATGTTCCTTACAAATGGGGCACCATTTGAAAGGGAACTAAACAGGCTATTCAACGGTAAAAGATTTATTGCCAAAAAGCATTGTTACCACAGAGAAATAATCTACCAAACACACATTTCCTTACGTTTTGTGCTTAGTTTAGTTGGATTAATTATTCAAGCTAAAACTATAAAAGTTAAAGGTTCCATGGCATGTCAATTTCACTTTATGAGTTTTTTTAACATTAATGTGAGTTCCCCTGCCTATGGTCCCCCAGTGGCTAGAAATGGCGATAGATGTAAACCAAGCTCTGGGTATCCTGCTCTGCCTTTGAGAAAATTAAAACTCAGATGGGCCAATGGGAGTCTGGAATCTCCAGATTGGAGGTTACCTCCCTTTTCTCTGCTTTGCCCGCCCAGAGAATTTGGTCTGCCCATGAGAAAGAGAGAGACATCATGGCTTGAAAACAAGTGAAGCATGGCAATTGGTCAAGGCCACACACCCCCCCCTCCACCTTGCCCCCCCCCCCTCCCCCTCCACCTCAATAAAATTTAAAGCTACAGACACAGAAATGGCACATCCTAAGTAAAGCTCATTGTGCCTGTAGTGGCTGTAATTCTGCACCAAGGCTGAATTTCGGGAAAGAGACTTCAGATACAGTATTAGGTGACCAATAAGGCCTATATAAAAGCATCCAAAAAGCAGCATGTCATAGGACCTTTAACTAAACATGCTTGTCCCTTTGGCAGATCCCTTTGGCCCACATCATGCCTCCACCAACCCTTAGAGACATGTCATTTTGTATGATATGAGTTTTAGAGTGTCATGTTTTATCCCTTCCTATCATGAACATTTAGCCCTCACATTACACAACACATTAAAAGTGACATCTATTTCTGCAATACTGAGATTCAAATTATACATCATCAAAGAGAGAGACAGTTTCATGAAATAAATGATACATTCCAACCCTGATCCCTATCTGTCCAATAGAAATCTTTTGACGAGCAGCCTTTTGATCAAGGTCAGGGCCGTTTCAGATACGAGGGTAGGTAATTGTAACGCTCTCCTCCTCTTTTTACAACTACCACAAACACCACTGAATGAGGCAGTATTCACTCTGAACCTGGTCCCCTGTCATTCCATAGCATCTGCACCATTATGATTAAATGCAAATGCCCTGTGTACAACAACAAAAATCTGGAGTGAAAGGATCACATGTACGAGATGAGTAAATACAGGTTGAATCGGTACAAATTTGACATTTTTGAGTTGAGCTAGTGTTAGAAGCTATTTATAGACTAATACATGAATAAATCGTATTCATGAACTACGAGTGAAACAAAAGTTTGATCAGTTTAACCCTTAAAGCAACACTAGAGAACTTTTCCCGCTTCGGTCCCCCTACAGGTTGGAAGCGGAATTGTCCATTACTGCTGTAATAATGTCTCATTATCTCTCATTTGAACTACAGATCTGCTACCCAATCTGGCAAACTTGCATAATATGATGTAATGGACAATTCCACTTCCAACCTGTAGTGGACCAAAGTTTATGATTCCCATAAACAACCCCAATGTGAAAGCAAAATAACGTTTTAGCCTACTTTTTTTTTTTTTACATAGCATACAGGGAGGTGGTATGCCAAACTCCTTACCTAATTTTTATCTTTGGGACAATTTTATGAGGCTGTAGCAAGACCCATACAGCCAGCAAAGCATCCACAACTATTGCTGAATAATGTTGTTTTTGTGATGGCTGCTAGATAATGACTCCCAAAAAGTTCTCAATATGTTGAAGTGAACAGGAAAACCCATCTTCCTTCTTGAATTACAAAGTCACAAAATCTGAACATCTGACACTGAAGAACTAAAAAGGTTGCGTGGTTAAAAGTAACTAACTTTGGCTGACGGGTACAGCACACCGTGGAAGGTACCAACTATACATTTCCAAATATCATTATGAATCGTTATCACAGCTACAGTAAACATAATGGTATTTGACTTTAGTCAAGTTTTAATTTCACCACAGGTCAAATCACAATTAATCTAACACACAACTTGTGGACATAAACTTCAAAGTAGGCTAGTTATATTTAAAGTATTTCATTTTAAATGTTGCCCATTCAGCTGCACTTTTTCCATATGTTTTACTTTATCTACAGCCAGCTTTAACAATGCCATTAAAAAGCTATCAGTATCCAGAATTTTCCACTCACCAACAATCAAAATTCATTATTGAAGACACTGAATATGCAGTATATAAGCTACAGCAGCATTGCATTGTGAATAAACAATGACCTGTTTGAAAGGCTTAATTTGAGTTGACTGATTTCCATTTTAGTTCTAATAAAATTGTACCAATATTTGTCCAAACAGAATATTGTTAATCCCCTAAAAGCTTTTGATCATGATGATAACATTGGGTCCATTTTAATGTACATCTTCTGTTGTACTGATGCTAAAAATGCCCTCATGTAACCAGTGGCCAAAATACTGTCCATTAGAAATAATGGAATAATAAAAAAACAGTCTACACCGATTCTATCATACTTATTCATATTCAAATGCATTGTATCGCATTAGGTCAGGCCTGAACAGGATTTAATTAAGTGCAGATTTTGATTCCATACAAATATAGTCAGTGTCAGAGTCGGTGTCAAAAGGAAAGATGCAAATCCCCAAATAAGTGAAATTTCCTCACATCAACACAAACTGAGAAGACTTGCTGCCGCACATTTTGACACTATTCTATATGAAGTCATGAACCAACAGTGTGCTGTTGGTAATAATGAGTTATTAATGCTTATGAAATGTTGATTAATTGATTTTTGTGACCACAGAAATAATACACACGCAGTGTAGGGTGACTTTTTCTTTCCCCGATAACTTATTGGGTAATTTCATACAGCAAGTCATTACGGTCTGTCAAAGACAGTTTAACTTCCAATGTTAAAATAAAGGTCAATAACAGGAAATTAGTAAATACATTTCAGTTGTGTGGCACCTTTGCAGCTAGGAGTAATAACAGTATATTGATGCCTTATTACCAGTGTTGGGGAAGTTACTTTTAAAAAGTAGTGTTTGCTCGTTACTCGTTTTACTTCTTAGAAAAGTAATCCGTTACTTTACTTAGTTACCCCCTATGGAAAGTAACTTTTTACTTTACTTGTTACTTTTACGTTACTTTTAAAAGCAGGGGTCTCTGGCAGAGACTGAAGTTAATTATACAAAAACTATCTTTGACCATATAAGCCAATCTCTGGTTTATCAGTGAAGTGTCTGAACTCCACTGCAGACTGGATTCTCTACTCACAGAGTGACGGCTGATTCATTATGAACGAGTCCAGCGCGGGTTAATGCACATCAGCAGGTCATCGGCGTTACACGGTGTTAGTGTATCCTATGTAATGTCTGTATCGACTTGTACCGGTCGCGCAGCCACGATGGTCCGTGCATTGTCGTAGACACATGCAGCCTCTTTTCTGGAAATCCTTGCGTGTCCGTGCAACCGACACCAGTCCACAGCGGTCCGCTGCGTGTATGTACGAGGCCATCTCCACCGCGTCCATCTGTGAGGTTGTCATCTTTGTGTCTGCCTGGCTCAGAGCGCCATCTAGCAAAAAACCACAAAGCTTAAAACGCTCTCAAAAGTTAGCTTTGGCTGCTTCTCGCTTGCCATGATTACTCTGCTACCAGCCGAATTGAAAAAGGAACTACGTTTCGTTACCAAATTCTCAGTAGTAGCGCGTTACCCTACTTTTTACCCGAAAAAGTAGTTACATTACTGTAACGCGTTACTTTGTAAATTGGGTGTTGGGTGTAACGTATTACACCCAACACTGCTTATTACCTGTTCAGACATAACCCATTATTCCCAAATACAATGGGGATGGCCTTGAGTCAAGAGGCCAAGAGAAGATGGACATTTGTCAACTGCCAGAGATTTTTGTACAACCACAAAAAAAGCATTTTTGTAGCCCTAGTCATGTCAAATCCATAGTTAAGTGCCTAATAAATGTCTTGTTCAAGATAACTGCACATTGTAGCGTGAACTTGAGTTGCCACCAGCCCAAGGCATACCTGTGTAATATTCACCATCTTGAAATACTGTAGCACACCTGTGAGACGGAAGGAGAAGTTCTCACTAACACAGACTTCAACTAAATTATTAACAAAACTTGAGAGAAAAACCCCTGCAGAAATCCTTCAGAAAAAACGCAGCATTGGCAACTACACTGCAAAACAAACCAAAAAAGGAAGACGGACTTCTCAAAAAGAGAGTCTAAAAGAAAGTCTGACAACACACCCAATAAAACCCTTGTCAATATCAGTAAAAAGTTTCAGAGGTATAGAGAAAAGTAGTTTAGCTTTCGGCTATTGTAGTTGAGCTTTAGCCGCAGTCGCAAGCCTTTGGTGGCGGCTAGCAGAAGGCTTAACTATTGGCAACGTTTACTCTCCATTTGGAGACAAAATGGGAGTTCTTTCGGATCCACTAATTTCCTCAGCTGCATTGCCTTGCCTTTCTCTCCAAGATGTTTGTGTATGTGTACCATGTCAGATTCTCAGTGATGTAAACTCCAAGGTACCTGAAGGTGTCCACCCTCTGGTCCTCAGGGTTGTGTAGTTCCTGTGATGCTTTTTCCCCAAAATCCACAACTAGGTCCTTGGTTGATGCTGTTTAGGAAGAGGTTGTTGGCCTTTCACTATAGTCCACCACAGGTCCCCCACCTCTTCCAGGTAGACCTTCAGATCATTGTTGACGTCCATCCTGTTACTATAGTGTCATCAGCAAACGTGACGATGATGATGTGTTGAATCTGTTCCTGGCCACATATCTTTTTTTTTTTTTTTTTAATTAAGTGGCTTTCTGCATTGCATGAGAAGAAATGAAAATGACTTTGATCCAAAAAGGTAGAGAATGAACACAAAAGTTTTTAACTTCAAACATATCTGCCAACACATTTAAATTAAACTGATAAGCAATACAAGGGCCATTGCTGATCTTAACCAAGTAACTTATTTGCATGTCCTTCAAACCTGCAGGAGAGCTATAGGGGAACAGCAAAGGAAAACGCTGAGGCTGACATGTCTTAATAATTAAGAGATGGGGAGAGTTCATAAGTTCGAGTGAGAGAGAGAAAGTTGGAACGGGAGAGTTAAAGCGTGTGTCCTTGTGTGTAATATTGGAAGAGAGTTGGAGAACAAGGGAAAAGTTGGAAAGACACTCTTTAACATCCTGTTGTCCATTATGCAACACTATTCTGTATTCTCGTCGTGAATTCATGATTTCAGAGCAGATAATTACTGAAGCTTTGTGTGATGAAACTTTTTTCAAAAGTCGTTCAAAAGAAAAAAAAAACTGTAATCCCAGCACAGTCATGTAGTTGGCAAGCTGATATCAGCCCTTTAATGTTTGGCTAGGCTACATGTCGCCTAGCAACACAAGCAGCAGGAATTCTATAGCACAGGAAGTATTTGTGATATTTATAACAAAAGAGTTAGATCAAAAATAAGTTAGACAACCAATAACAACAAAAACATAAAAATAAAATTATTTCAGGAACTGGGTATGGTATTAGAGGGACAACACATATAATGGATGACACTCTGTCCACGTCTTCCATTAAACCTGCAGAACGTACCTCTATGGGTTTGATGCCTTAGATGATACATGTATTCTAACAAGGGTAAGAAATTATTTCTTTCTTTATTTTTTATGTTTTTTGAATTTATTGTGCACCACATGCTACATATACAGAGAAAGACTTGAAAGGGCTGCTCCTAATGCGGCCAGCCATCACCTTCATAAATCATAACGCTCAGGCACAGATAAACATGCATGTGCCTGTAACATAAATATCCATACACTGAGACCTTTCGGCAGGAACGTGCTCAGTTTGTTCCCAGCCACAACACACTGGGTCAGATTTCCTCAGGGAGATCTTTGAGCTCTACCTTTACACTACGGTTTGCATCTCTTGCTTAATGCGTACACTCACAAAATCACTCTCTGTTTAACTTCCAATGATCCTCTTTTAGAACAGCTTACTCTCGCTAGCCCACTTATATATGGGTCACTACAGCGGGGCTTCTAATGAAATATGGTGTGTGTTGTTCGACACAGGGATAGTGTAGAGGGTGAACACACATAAGCTGAGTTAAGCTTGTTTTTTTTCTTTCAGATACAATAGTTACTCAACACATCATAGAGACTCAGGCATAATAGCATTATACATTTGAGTTGCACAAAAATACTCATTTTTGAAACGGCATTTGCTAGAAGTCCATTATGGCTGGTACAACTGTAGATGTTCTTAGTTTGAATTAGGTGATGAGGTCATTAAAATAAGGTGTTTAACTTCCGTTATCTGTACATCTAGTGATTACATGCAGGTTGTAGTGATGCGTTTGTGGTATTATATCCATACAGTTTGCTTACCATATGTTTTCCTTTATTGGTATCCTGTAAATGTCTGAATGCTGTCATTGCAAAGTTTGCATTTTCAAGCTAATAAAAAAGTATGGCTGGAGGCAAAGTATTGCACTTGCTGACAAGATGTATATACAGTATTCATACAATGATGCTCTTAGCACCAATATTAAATGGTACATGTTATTTATGTATTCAAAAATAGATGGGTATGTATTTCAAAACTAGGTACACATTTTGTGCCCTCTATTAAAGGCAGGGTTGGTAACTATTTCCAATATACACTTCTTTTATATATTGTTTGAAATGGTCTTTCCACCCAAACAGCAATAAATAAATGATGGGCTCTTAAAAAGCAATCACTGACTAGCGGTTCGCTTGGAAAGAACTAATGGAATGCGTCCTTGGTCCGCTGTGCGTACTCTACCCCTCCCGTGTGCGAGCCTGAGCTCAAAGCGTGTTGTCGCCGCATCGCTAACAGTAGTCATGTTTGTTTTAAAGGTCCAATGTGTAGGAATTTCTCCCATCTAGCGTTGAGATCATATATCGCAATCTACTCTCTCGCACCACGCAGTTCAGCTACGGTAGCCTTCACGCTTCAAAAAGCTGGTCTCTTGTTCTTTTCAATATCCTTTTTCTTTTTCTGGGCGAAGAAGAAGACTCCTGTTCCTGAAATTTGGATTTTAAATATGTGTGGTCCTCCATGTTTCCTTCTTCAAACTTGCCGGGGCCGGGAAGCTACGATACCCATTAGCAGCACCTGTGAGTTTATCATGTGACAGCGAAAATGCGAAAGGCGGAGCAGTATGTCCTGTATGTCCCTTAAACTCCTAACGTATTTCAAGATGGCGCATTAATATGGAGCGTCTACTCCAGTTCATGCGAAGGCAAATGTAAAATTTCAAGCCAAAAGGAATACTTGGAATTGATGGCGGTGGTAAATATTCATGAAAAAGGACAAGTTTGTGAACGGGCAACACCGATTTTGATAAACACGTTACACAGTGGACCTTTATACTTTCGGTATGATAATATTAGGTGTTTGCTTACCGGTGAATGAGACATGAAGTAAAATTGCGGCCTATTCTCCGCTCCGCTCTGAAACACCGACGCAGCAATGCTCGTGCACATCTGTGTGTGGGTCAGAGCCCCGAGGAGATGCTGCTTTCATATCTTGCCAGCTTTTCAACATTACCAACCCTGCCTTTTATGTGCTGTGTTAATAGTCCGGCCTGAATGCTGAGAACACAATTAGAATTGTGTTAAACCATTAACAGGAAATCTATTCATTTACCTTTAATTTCCACTGGACTCTGTCTCGTTATCGAAGAGAGCATCCCAATTTCTCCAAACCTACATCTCCAGACATTTACCGACATCTTTGTTCACGGTGGTCTATCGACCGATGCATTCTTTTACCGGCTACCGAAACATCAAATAACAACGTACCCATACTGCACCTAATTAAGACAGAAATATCACTTGATCTTGGTTAAATCACAGGACTGAATATGTGTTTGTGTGTCTGAGAGAGCCGAGAGCTTAAGAAGAAATGTAAGGATCTGTGTTGCTGAGATCAAGAGCTTATACAGGCATCAGCTCCCCAAGAAGAGCGTCCTCATCAATTGTTGTTTTTCTCTAAGCAGGAATAAGCTTGGTCGTGATGCTTTGATTCGCCGTCCTTTGTCTGTATCGTATGTGGAGATTACAGCTCATCCATGTCTGCCATGATCTCATTTGACAGAACTGTGTGAATATAAAACAGACATGACAATACCCACGACACATATGCACATACAGTACATGATTACAAATGAGCAGCTTTGTAAAATACATGCATAGATACTGGAAATGTTCTCCAGACCAAAGTTGCAGTGCACACGTATTTCAATTGTCCCATTAACTTTTCACACAGAATTGACACATTTGGTCCAAATTTCATTGCCTGCCTCTCTTTTTATGGTCTTTATGGAAAAAGAAAGGAGCATGAAACATCACTCTAGCACACAGGCAACGGGGTGGGGAGATAGAACAGGGTAATTGGAGCCCTGAATGGAGTAAGAGGCATGTGATCCCTTTGAGAGTAGCTGGCATGTGTCTGTTTCATCCAGATGTCCTAACTGAGAGCGAACTAATTACATCATGTTTTTAGCCTGCTAATTAGCATCCTAATTAAAAACACATAAAGGCGTCAGAGGGGGTGGAAGAATGTAGGGACAGCTCTAGACATGTAACCTGCGTTCTTGAAAAGACCAGAAGTGAAGTCTAAGAAGTGTTTCCCCTCTGGAATGCCTAGATAGGCAGGTGAGAAACGGCATTTATAATCATGCAATTTTTAATGATGTTGTACATGCGATCATTTCAAAGCAATGTGGACAGACCAACACAACTCGGTTATATGTGTAAGACTCATTGTTTTCACAGATATTCATTTTCAGCAGCAACATCTAAATGTCCCAGACTATGACTGTACGTATAGTTTTACTGCATATTACTGTACAGGGAAAGTCAGCTCAAATGATATTGTAACACATTGAAACTCCTCAGAATGTTCCCTGACTATGACCATTTAAATTCAAATTCCAAGTTAGTTTACTGTACAGGTTGTTGTTTTTTAATTAAAAGGGAAAGTCACCTAAAAATATGTATAACATAAAATGTCCTCACGTTGAAACTCGTTTGACATTTTAATGCAATCCTGTTTAGGATGATCTTGACTAAGACAATAGATTAGTGGGAGTTTTTACCAATAATATCGTCCAAGACTGTTCATAGGATGTAAGAGGGCCTTCTATTAATTAATGAAATCCTTTTAGCCATCATGAAAGGGGTACTGCATGTTTCCATATCAGTGCACACTACTCTGGGGGACCGTTCTAGAAACACAGTCCAGTCCCTCCAACACATGGATTTCACGCCCTAGGTTGGACGTTTATCCCTTGTGACAGTGTCTTTGGGGACTGACCAGCATGTTGGCTACATCAACCAAGTAATCTTTGCCTAACAAGGGGAAGTTTCCAGTCTAAAACCGCTAGAATTCCTGCCAGCTTCTCATGTCTTACTTTTCCAACAACTAGAAGCTCATGCGGGGGAAGAAAGGCATAAAGGGGCCTTTTTTTTGTTATAGTGTGTGTGTAAACACAACACTCCCCAGGGTAGATTGTTAAGGGGTGGTCCAAGATCCACAAAGGACAGTGGGTGTTTGTCTGTGAGGCAAACAAATGCTCTGTCTCTCTCCAAAGTCAGACTAAAATTTTCAGGATGTATCTTGTCAGCTATATTGCCTTGTTTCTGGAAATCACTTGAGCCCTGACGTTTCATATGCCTGAAATGTCCTCTGAGGCAGATGAGATTTCTTATGTCCCAGTGGCAGGTTCTGTGAGATCAAGCCAACAGCTACTGTACGCAGTCTACTTTTTTGTAGTGAGTATACTGTGATCTTTCCCTCCCGGCTTCATAATCGCCAGTCCCAGAGCGACAACCCCATAAGTATTTTATAACGTTATTGCGTATAGCATCAGCCTTATCTGGCTCATTTTCTGTAGTTTCTGTACCGTTAACGTCTGCTGCAGTGTCACTCGAAGCAGCAGTGTAGTTTAATGGGCAGGCTTACCCAAATACTGTGTAGTTTGAATTAGCTTTTGTTTCAAGTGTGATTCAGGTGATTCACATTAATTCATTTCAAATTTGCACAGAGAATGACTGCCAAGCAACTGTGTTGTTGTTCCTACGCGACTCGCAATACAAGCCGGGTGAATTTATGAACGTAAGTGTGAAAGTTCTGTCACAAAAAACAACCGTTACGTATCGTTATCCTTGCGCTTTTGTAAGTGGGTATATGGAAATCCTTGACTTTTCCTAGTGGGTATATGGCGTATACCTGTGTATCACATAGATTACACCACTGACTGTATGCTTCTACCACGTGCTGCCATGCTGCATTGGTGCGAAGGAAGGAAGGAAGGACCCATGACCATGGTGTTTGCCAAGTTTATCCTGGGCCCTTGCCAGCTCGCCTTAGCTCCCACTTTGTCTTGAACCAAGCAAGCTTCCTTGGCCTTCCTTTTAGAAATGAAGAAACTCCCATCATTTTACGTTGTGTTCATGAGAGTAGAAGCAGCATTTTCAAAGGCTGCCACACGCATGTGGAGGAAGACAATGCTCCATCAGATACATTAAGAATGTAGCTCTGTTGTGAAAGGTCACTGATTAAATGTTAAAAAGACCAAGGATGGGACGGCCTCTAGCTCACCCAGTAAGAGCGTTCGCCCCATGTTGGCTGAGTCCTGCAGCGGCACGGTTCGAATCCGACCTGCTGCCCTTTGCTGTGTGTCATCCCCCATCTCTCTCCCCCTTTCATGTCTATCCACTGTCTGTAGACAAAACAAAGGGAAAACCCCCCAAAAAAGTATCTTAAAAAAAAAAAAGAAAAGACTATGGATATGTGTATGGACTTTAGACGTCATCACTCTAACCTTGTCAACACTACAGTTAATGGTCGGGATGTAGAAATTGTTGAATCATGCAAGTACTTAGGCACTATAATTGATAATAAGCTGAGCTTTGAATGTAACACTAATACGTTGCGTAATAAGAAAAAGGCAGCAGCGCCTTTTCTGTCTGAGGAAGCTAGCAAAGTTTGAAGTTGACAGATCCCTGATGACTTTGTTTTATAGATCTTTTATTGAGTCGATTTTTACTTTCTGTTATCTGTTGGTTGGCTTCACTTATTCTAAAACAGAAAAATGCATTAAAGGTGAACTACTGTTTTTTTCAACCTGGACCCTATTTTCCTATGTTTTTGTGTGTAAGTGACTGATAGGAACAACAGTCTTTGAAAATGGTCAAGTATTCTGCAGGGTAAATCCAGACAGCTAGCTAGACTATCTGTCTAATCTGAGTTTTCTGTTGCATGACTAAAACAACCTTTGAACGTACACCTTCCACCAAAACAAGTTCCTTCCTGAGGCTATTTGGCAGCGGCACCGTTGCTTTGTCTGACGCTTAGCGTGGCCCAAGACAATTATGATTGGTTTAAAGAAATGTCAATAAACCAGAGCACGTTTTTCTCCCATCCCAGAATGCTGTGTGGACTAGCCAGACCCTCCTCCACAGCGCAGTGGAGGAGGGTCTGGCAATGTGAGACTACTGTAAGTCTTATCGTCTCGTCACATGATCAAATAGAGGCTTGACATTGGACAACATCACCATACATATTACCCAGCAATCATCACTGCATATCTTTATATATCAGATATACTGTACCAAAGGAATTATTCATTTCAAGGGTGCAAAGTTGCCACCTTTCAGTGAAAATCCCCCCCTTACAATAATATTATAATAATATAATAATAATTAGGCCAACATTAATTCTAGGGTTAGCTTCCCCCTATCTTCATGCTAAATGCGAGTCCACACAAAGCCTTTACAGATTGACTGACTACTTAACTAAAAAGAATTAAAACTATGACAGCGCTGGGTTGCCTTTTCGAGGGCATGTACTGTATAGCAAACTCCACCTTTTTTTAATATAATGTGAGTTCTTTGAACACAGGTGTATTTTCAGAGGTAGCAATCTGAATCACTTGCAAGTCACTCTCACTCTCTGCCCAACACATTCAGTGCATTTACATGCAGTTTAAAAAAAAACAGATTATATTCAGGTTATGGCAATATCCCGCTTTCTAAAACACCATGTAAACACCCTACTCCGGTTAAAATCAGAGTTCTCATAACCCGGGTTAACAGACCTAGAGAACTCCTTCAGTTACCAGGGGATTCCTCCATGTGCATACACCTTAAACAGGGCATGAACGGGTTAAGCGTCTGGGCATGCTTCAACTGCCCCTCCCCACTCCCCTGGAGTGGTTTTTTAAACCGTAACTAATCGGTCGGCGCTGTAACTATAACAAAACAGCTATTCATGAATAAGTGGGCCAGCGGCAGCAAAGAGCCTGCGGTCCATCTGTTTTACTCCCCGCCGAGGCAGAAGCGGACACCGGGAGATGGCTAAACAGATTGTCTATCTCCACTTGACACTGGTAAATGTTACTGATATAATGAGCTCAAATGTTGTCAGTCATTTGGCGAGAACACTGTGCGTTCCTACGCTGTGACAATAGTGTGTAAATGAAACACTTTACGTTGTTAAATTTTAATAATTTAGTGGCGGTCAGTATCATTTTGACATTTGAAGAGAAAGCCAGTTGTGCGTTGCAGAGCGCCACCTAATGTACCGGAGGTAGAGTTACTCCTGTCATTCTTCCCATTCTTCCCAGCTCATGTATACGCGAGAACTGGCATAACCTGGTTATTCAGTTAACCGGGGTAAGATACCCCTGTTAGTGCTGTGCATATAAACACACTAATGGTTGAAGGGCCCGCACTGCCTGCACAGTCTATATTTAGGCCCCTGGCAGCGATACTTATTCCTTGCCGTCATGAAGGAAGCGAGCGGCCAGTCTCGAATACCGGCAGCAGAAATGATGAGGATTGTTGTAGTCTAAGGACAAAAATATGCACAGGCATCCTGTCCTTTCATGCAAAGTGATGTAAAGAAGCACCATCTTCAACTTATGGCTGAAAGCCATCAGATGATGATTGGCTGTTGGCAATGCAAGTGTTTAAAGTGGTGTGAGAGGCAGAGTGAATTACAATACTCCTCATTAACTAAGCACTTAAAGAAAATCATGTTAAAGGAGCATAATGAGTTTTCGCAAATAACCACTCAGCTGCTTCCGTGACGCAAAACATTTTAGCTTTGCTGAATACATTATGACAGCAACAAAGCTACAGAAAAACAAGACAAGGAACGTTTTGCTCTTGTTGTGAAAATGGTGGGCTTTTGCATAATGAGCCACATAACAGTTGACCACTGTCTTACAAGAAATGCACTCCTGCACTCAGTCAACAAGGTGAGTGAGGAACATCTCCTGAATTCCGATGTAAGGGATGCCACTGCAATTACTTCAAATTGCTGCCATGTCACTGCATTTGACCGCACCCTGGATCGATTCCGTTTCTACAAAGCACTGCGTAAAAATGATTTTGAGCCGATGAACCAAAAACAGAAAAACTCTTTGTAACAGGCAGAATGTTGGATAACATGTAACATGTCAAGGGATTGTGACCAAATGCTAAAACCGACTATATAAATATATATAAACAGTATATATTGTGATTTGTGCTACTTACATAGTCTGTTACTGTATCTTATCTAATTTCCACACTTATACCAGGTAAACAAGGCTGTCAATTCCAGCGCATGCTCCATTACAACAGTTACAGTTGCAATTAGGCAAAACTGTTATATTAAATACTGTGTAATGATAACATTTAAATGGGTAGATAATCAACTAATTTCATCAGGCTAGTCTTTTACCACCCCCTGATAGGGTTGTGTGTGTGTGTGTGTGTTTGTTAAACTATATTTGTGGGGTCCAAAAACCGGGAGTCCAGTATACTTGTGGGGTTCCGACAGCTTTGTGGGGCCAAAATGCTGGACCCCACAAGTTTAAAGGGCTGTTTGAGGGTTAAGACTTGGTTGTAGGATTAGGGTTAGAATTAGGTTATGGTAAGGGTTAAGGTTAGGCATTTAGTTGTGATGGTTAAGGTTAGGGTAAGGGGTTAGGGAATGCATTAAATCAATGACAGGTCCCCACAAAGATAGGGCCACAAACCTGTGTGTGTGTGTGTGTGTGTGTGTGTGTGTGTGTGTGTGTGTGTGTGTGTGTGTGTGTGTGTTAGAGCCCTGCACGGGCCAAAAACTCCAGCCCTAACCTGGCCCGTGGTGTTCAAGCCCTACCCGACCACAGCCCGACAACGCCTGCAATTTTTTCAGCCCCAACCCGACCCGACCCAAGACCAACATCAATCACTTGTTAAGCTCTCTCTGAGCTCTCTCTGGCGCGCGCTGTCTCTGCTACACACGCAAACACACACATGTCACACGCTACTGAGACGTAAACTTTCATACACACTTTGTGACGTGTGCTCTGCTGCACGAATATTATGGGCACAATGAGGAGAGAAGCTAAAATAAGCCCGAGTCAGACCCGAGCCCGATCTGTAAAAAGAAAAAACGGCCCGAGCCCGGCCCGAATGGGCTTAGCCTGTCGGGCCCCGTCGGGTCCGACGGTCTGACGCCTGTTCAGAGGGGTGCGTGTGCCTCAGCTTTTGTGTGTGTGCTGCTTGCTTCAGAGTTCACATCGAGGCACATGTGTTCACAGCAGCAGCCTGAGCGTCTGCTGCGAGTTGTTTCTGTTTGTGTTCTCTGGTGAAATTGTCTAAGGGATGACAATGTGTGCAGCTGTCTTCCTTTCACTCATATCCACCTGAGAGGTTGATAAAGAGTTGAGTGAAGGCTCATCAGCCCATTTGATAACGTTTAAATAAGAGTTGTGCTCAGGGCATTCTCGTCTGACCCCTGTGTTACAGAGATCTGCTTCACACTGACAACAGTCTCAGCTCGAGTAGGACAAAGTTGAGCTGGGATAATTTTGCGAGCAGATTCTCAAAGCTTTAGGAATTGCTTAGCCTGGCAAAATTGCAGCAGTTGTGTTCTTAAGGCAACTTTACCTGTTTTGCAAAAAAGGCTACTTTAAAGGTTAAGTTGTAAAGTGGAGGGTTTTTTTAGAGCACAGATGCTCAGTGGCAAACTTAGATATTTGGGCGCTGTGTGTGTGTGTGTGTGTGTGTGTGTGTGTGTGTGTGTGTGTGTGACTGCCTCTGCCTCTTTCAGTGTCAAGATCAATTCAAAGCTTGTCTCTCACAAATTTCAACATCTCAACAAGCTTGAGTTGACCTAGGGGAAAGCGTTGACATTTAAAGGTCCCGAATTATTCACTTTACTGTTTCTAGTGATATGAATATGCTATGTGATAGGAACGGGCCTATTTATTTCAAGTGAACGTATACTGACTGTAGAGATGTGACCACACGTTGTATTGGGAATACAAGGACATGTTCAGGCAATCTATTTTTGCATTATTGAAAATGTATGAAAACATAACAATGATTTGTTTATCGCTTTACAGTATATTTCCATATGGCCATTATTTTTTTGCATCCTTTTAGCTAGTGAATAAGGAAAATGCTCTTTATTCAATTGTTGTAATCACAAAGTATCCTATTATATGTAGATTACCTTTTCTTTTAAATATATGTAAACACATTATGTAAAACTTAGGGCTGCTACTATGAATTATTTTCATTGTCGATTAATCTGTTGAATATTTTCTGAATTAATCAATTAATTTGGTCTATAAACTGTCAGAAAATGCTAAAACATATTGATCAATGTTTCCCAAAGCCAAAGACGATGTCCTAAAATATTTTGTCCACAGATCAGATTCCGTTTACTGTCATAAAGGGAGTGAAGAAACTAGAGAATATTCACATTTAAGAAGCTGGAATCAGAGAACTTTGACTTCTTTTCTCTTTTCTTTTTCTTTTCTAATTTAATACTTGACAACTAATTGATTAAACGATTAGTGTTTGCAGCTTTAATAACAATCCATCGGAAAACAAAATTCGGGGGAAAAAAGTACACTCCGTAGCTGGCCCGTGTCATGTTATTAACTTCCATACACTGTTGTGTATAGTTATATTGCAGCTATTGTTGTGATGTGATGCCAATCAATGCTTGACTAGAGGCTAATTGGAATATCTATTGTTGCACACACAGTGGCACAAAGTGACAAAATGTTTAGGTGGGCAGCTTCAATCGAACCGCTATTTCAAATTTAATTATTTCCGCTTAAATTAAAATTTCCAACATGAACACTTGTGCGAGTTCTCTGTGTTGAGCTTTCATTTTATATCCAAGAGACATTAGGGAAGTCTCTCCACCTCAGCCTTCCTCAGCTATCTAAGTACACGGGATTTCATCATCTGCTTAATTGCTTACCCTAATTTGCTTTGCTGGCACTGTCACAGCCCCATTGTACTGTTATCAAATCACTGGACACTGTAATTAACTTTACATTGTAACCACCACCTCTGTAACTGGCACAGACCAGCTGTTAAATGCGTTTTCACTTTATTGTCTTTTCTTCTTTTTTCCTTCCCTTGCAGAACGAGTACACGTGCCCACGCCCCCTACCCGGTGCCTGGCTGGGAGATGTGCCTACCATCCATTAACCCCTAAAAGGGACTTTGGATGGTGCAGCAAACCACGAGCATACAGGAGAGAGAGACATATACAGTGAACCCATCAGGATCCTACTCACACATTTCACATTCTAGGATACATTTAAAATGGTCCTCCACGCTAACAAGGGCAACCATTGACCACGACGAAGAGGAGATAATAGTTTTTTGTTTTTTTTTCTTCTTAAGATTTTATAATATCTTTTTTTTTTTTTGGTCTTTGGTCATGGGCTTTGCTGCATTCCGTCATGCTTCATCACGACACGTTCATCATACTGACATGGATGGTTGTGGAATTGCAGTCCCATGTTGAATAGCAGAGCCTTGGAAGTGCACCAATGGATGGTTAACACCAACATGGGAGCTTATTGTATAGACTATAATAGCGTATTGTCTCCATGAGGACAGCGTGGCATTGTTTTAAACACAGGGCGAAAGACTGTACACATTCAAGAGGCTTTAAAAAAAAAAGTGTAAACTGAGCAATGAATCATTGATAATGAAAATGCACTCAACAGGTGGCTCTGGCCGCTCTGCTAACACAGCTGTGTATAATTTAAAGTGAGTTTCCATGTTTTGATGCAATGGGGAGCATCATGTTATCACATTTCAATACTTTTTAGATTTTTTTGAAGACTTTTCAAAGGCTAGGATGGTGTTAACGTGCCTCACTGGAGCAAGAACATTACGAAAGGGGTTTGTGTGCACCTGTCAGTAAGGAGGCATCTGCTCCGTCAGGTGGAAATCAAGGCAGCAGCTGGAACATTGTTTGAACGCCGTGAAAAGCAAACTCCCCCAGCCAATGACCTTTGGTGATGTTTTTTTGTTTGTTTGCTTTTTTTTAAGAACACTTTTTCTAAGTTGTTTCTAATTGCAATCAAACCTCGACTGTCTAGTTTGATTTGAAGGACAGTAAGGGCAATCAGAAGCAAAAAGAGGGGGAAAAAAAGAAAAAGCTCCTATCAGGGGGGAAATGTAATTTTCTGAAATTATGATGTTGTTAATGTTGTACTTTATGAATATGTGTTTCTGCCATTTTCAACACCAAATACCAAAGAGCCAAATGGAGCATTTTTTGGCTCTCTCCCAACCATGGGTTGTAACAGATCCAGGATTTGCTCCCCTAAAAATAAATCCAGGAAAAATCAAAAGAAGCCTCAACTTCTCTCACGTCCAGCAGTGCTGCGTTGCCCAATTGGCTTCTTTTATTTTTATTTTTATTTTTTAAATGTGTGTAATGTGTACGTCTTTGTGAACAAATGCTCTTGCAACGACAGTCTTCATTGGTAAGATCTTGTCTGAAAGACAACTTCGAGCACTGCTTACAGTTTATGACTTCTGTTGAATACATGCTTCACATTCTCCCCTCGAAGAGACTGCAGATGTTGCTGTGTGCACTCCGCGTGTGCTTGTGTTTCATACGTTATGAGTTCTGAATTATATTTGAGATGCACTGAGTTGTGAATTGTTTGTTTCAACCTTCAGACATAATCTTTCTACACCGGAAAATGATAATTTTTGTAAATTTCTGTTCCCGCCCCCCCTTCCTTGAAATTTGTTGATATTTAGTATAAGCAGCTGTATTCTTTGTTCACTTTCAACAGTATGTTTTTTAATGAAAATAATGACTTTATTGGTGAGCAATATGAATTCGTCAAATTAAAATATTCATTAATCATTTTTTGGTGTTCAAGCTCTGTGTGTGTATGCACACTGTAATTTAAAAAGGCGTGTACATGTCTCCATTCACGCCTGTTGGAATCTTTTTCCCCACAGTTCTCAGGTGACGAGGCTGTCACATCAATATTAGCCTCATTAAAAATGGTGCAGGGTTAGTCTGGATCAATGACAACTTAATTGACTGGATAATTGGATGCCCCTCGCCTTGTAAAACTCTGTTCGTTTCGGGAAACGACAACAAACTTCGAGCTAGCGAGAAAAATGACAAGTTTTGAAGAAGATTTGGATTGTGCCACAAGGCAGGCCTGCTTGATTAATTCGGGGAATTATTGTAAAGATTAACAAAGATTATGTTTGCTGGTAGGATTGCTGTAGACGAAGTAACGTTATACACGGCGATACACTGGTAAGAGCAAATTGCATTTAACCATGTAACCAGCTAATTTATATAGCTCACGTTACTGTTTTGTGTGAAAAGTTATCATCTAATAGTGTATGTGGCGTTTTTCTTTTATCGGGGTGCAAATGTTCCACCTAAACAAGTTCCTTCCTGGGGCGGCCTCTAGCTCACCCAGTAAGAGCGTTCGCCCCATGTAGGCTCTAGGCTGAGTCCTACAGCGGCGTGGGTTGCCTTTTGCTGCATGTCATCCCCCATCTCTCTCCCCCTTTCCTGTCTATCCACTGTCACTATTCAATAAAGGGAAAAGCCCCCAAAAAAATAATCTGAAACAAATTCCTTCCCGAAACCTGTTTGCAGAGCTGGCGTCGCTGCGTCCAGAGCTTAGCGCCACCCAAGACGATTGTGATTGTTTTTTTTAATGAAAATAATGACTTTTTGGTGTTCCAGTTCTATGTGTTAATGAAGAATTTTCTCATATTGTATGTGCACGCTCGCTGCCCACTGTAATTTCATAGGCTTGTACACTGTTCCATGTCTCCATTCATGGCTGTTGGAATCTGTCCTATTCCCCACAGATCTCTGGTGCGAGGCTGTCACATCAACGTTAGCCTCATTAATTTAGAGAGCAGAGCATTGATCTCTGTTTGACCGTTCTGTTCACGGTGACTCTCACTGCGGGCCCTCTAATTACGCTTCTCATGTAATGTGTTGCATATCTCAAGAGGGGGCCGTGCTTAGTGAATTTGCTCTACGTTCGCTGCTCTTGGAACACTTCAAGCTGTCAGCTCAGAGGTCCAGATGGCCAATCTGCCTGGCACTCCCTGTGGTATTTTCACATCTCTACCTATCTCCCCTCTGCTACCACACTACTCCTTCTCCCATCTTATCTTCCTCTCTGTCGAGTGCCCACATCTCCCTCGCTTTCGGTTTCTTCATTGACGTTTTTGGTCAGTTTTCTGCATCTCTGTTGTTGTTGTTTTTTCTTCTTTTTTTCTGCTTCCTTCCTCTGTCTTAAAGAGTCAGTTCACCCAAATTACAGAAAGACATTTGTCCTCATCCTTTTTCTTATATAGCCATGCAGATTGTTTCAGTTTCACACTCACAACAAAACAATAGACAGTTTTCACCAAAAACTGAACATTGTACCCTTCATGAAGATGCTGCTCCCAGCCCAATAAAAACGGGGCTGAATAGCTCAAAGCATTTAGTTCCAGCGGGAGTGCTGAGAGTGAAGTCTGTGGGTTATCCAGAGTAACTGTGACATTGTTTCTGTAAAACATACGTTGCTGTAGAATTTGTTAACTGGGATTTCTCAAAGCACATTTTCAAACTCTTTGTTTTGCCTGACCAACAGTCCAAAACCCAAAGATATTCCATTTTAAATGATATAAAACAGAGAAAAGCAGAACATATTCATATTTGAGAGGCAGAAGTAATTTATCAAGCAACAGTTCCAAGTATGTTCTTGTAAACTGAATATCTTTTGGGTTTTGGACTGTTGTTTGGGAAAGAAATATACTTTTGAGGACTTCACATTGGACTCTGGGTAACTGTGAGATTCCATTTTATAAAATAAATAAACTTTTTTTTTTTTTAATGGTGACCAATCAATCCATAATGACAATAATCATTAGTTGCAGTGGTGCATCTTATTTTTTGTTTTAAATTTGAGTGAACTGAGCTTTACATATATCTTTCCAGTCACAAATATTGTATATCTCTGTCCTTGGTAGAATCTTCTGTATTTCTCTGTTCCCCTCTCTTTTTCTGTGTGTCTCTCTTATCCGCTGCTGCTCTCTATGATCTCTGTAACGCAGTCTCCGTCCCTAGCGCTGCATGTGCTGTGGCAGCACAGACAGGGCTGTATGCCTGAGAGCAGACACCATGCATTATTCATTTGGCTTGGGCTCCCTGTTGACCCGAGTCCAAACAGTTGGCTGTCTATAACACTTCCACAGAAAGGCCCCAAGATGAAGATGTTAAACTATAAGCCGACACACTGATGTCTCAAGCCACTGCCATGACCTTGCAGACAATGTCTCTATCCACCATCTCAGATTAGATGATCAGTTAAAGTGTATGAAAACCTTTGAAGCAAAGACCTGCACAAACAGGTCAAGCAAGGCAATGGATTACAAAAGAAAAGTTTAAATCAGATCTAACTTGGTTAGAGTTTATGGCACACTATATTGAAGATCACAACAAATGCAACATAAAAAAAATGTATCAAAATTGAAAATAGCCAGCTTCTGGTTAAAAGGGTATCCAACAACTAGCAAAGATTTCAACGACCCTTGTGAGCCTTGATTTTTTTGGATTGGCAAAGGCGTGTAAGAAAACAGAAAAACAACCCCTTTGATTCCCATGTTCCTCCTCCTCTTCCTCCTCGTCCCGTTCTTCACTTCAAACAAATGTGCCACTAATATCTTTGCCTAACCTCATGACGGCTGAGTCACCAACAAATCATGTTTCACATTTTTCATGTGAGTCATGCTCATTTGATTTGACACTTCAATGTGTTTCATTCAGGAGCAGTTGTTTTTTTTTTTCAACAGCAATACACATGCCTCTCTAGGAATGCTTCCCAGTCACTCATCACCTCATATAATCTCCAACTTGGAGTGCAGCTCACTGGGTGGCTTTCACTTGACTGTAATTATGACTGTCGGCGCAATTAGTCAGCGACTGCATGAGAGAAATTGGTTAGAAACTAAAATGCCAAACTTCATCATCGAACCGATGGCAACCCTTTATATAAGCACCAGTTAGTTATTTAAAAAAACAGTCACATCACTGCTTTCGCAACCCACACCACCAGGAGTGTTGTGTTTTAACAAATCATGTTCTTCAGCCATCTGCTCCTGACTGGGGACCGTAGGGTAGATAGATAAGAAAGAGGCTCCAGAAGAAAAGGAGGGTTGGTTCAAGGTTAGTCTGGATCAATGATTATGATCAATGATGATAATTTACCTGATAATCGGATGTCTCTCACCTTGCAAAATTTCAACAAACTTCGAGCCATCAAGCTAACCACTGAAAATGGCATGTTTTGAAGAAAATTTGGATCGTGCAATCAGGCAGGCCTGCTTGGTTCTTTTGGGGAATGATTGTAAAGATTTACAAAAAATGTTTAACGTTACAACATTTACTATCTAACTGGGACGTTTTGGGGCCAATTGTGGCAGGATTGCTGTGGACGAAGTAACGTTACACAGCGCAAATTACTTTTAGCCATTTATCCAGCTAATTTCAATAGCTCACGTTACCGTATAGTGTAAACAGTTAACTTCATTTTATATTGTATGTGGCGTTTCCTTTTGCGGAGTGCAAATGTTCCACCAAAACAAGTTCCTTCCCAAGACTTGTTGATGCACCCGGAGTTTAGCGCCGCCCTTTTTTTTCTCCTATTCTGGAATGTACGTGTGGAAGAGCCATACCTTACTCCGAAGCACTGTGGAGAAAGGTCTGGCAATGGGAGACTAGTTCAAGCTAGATTCACCCTGAAAAATCTTTAGAAAGGCGATACAGTAAGTGTTTTATGATACCAATTAAAACAGATGAGAGAGGCTTTGTTAGGAGTTTTTACAGAATGGAATGTAACATATTCACAACATTGAGTGTACAGAGATTAATTTTTGGTGACTTTGAGCATGTCACTCCCTGCAAAAAACACACCAAACTCAGTGCAACAGCGTGACATTAAACTGTATTCCTACATAACATACAGCTATATAAAGCTATGCTATGGAATCTACTATTTGTTGGACAGCAGCACCTGTTACCAAGTGGCCATTTCCCAACAAAGCATCTCCAGCCATTGCAGGGAATATCTACACCATCATGATAATAATCCACTTGATATACAGCAGCAGCAGGCAAAGACATGTCAGCGAGCAGATGATTATCAATTTGAGGATATTAAAATCGTACATTTATACCATGCAGCAGATTAGTACGAACTTAAGATGGCCTGAATGCAGCTGAGTAGAACAGCCAAGTAAACCATCAAATTGAAGTTGAAATATGTGTGTAATGTTTGACTGAATATAAATTGTGTGAAGAAAATGTGAAAATGTGTATACGTCTCTGATATGAGACAGCTGGATTTTTCCATTGAGCCAATAATGGGAAATAATTATGTAAATGGACTGTGAGCAAGACAGCTGTCATGTTACACAGCCAACAGACATGTTCTCTATTACAGATCAGAGTTTGCATTGAGCCAATAGAAAACAACAACCGGCCCATAACACTCAAACATGAGTGCTTAAAAATGTAAATAAACCAGCATACAAACATCACAATGCTCCTGACAATCATTAACCAAGATAAATATGAGCTCAGTCTTCACAAGGAATGAACTCACAATCAATACCAATACAAAAGCAGCATCTGAGATTACAGAGAGGTAAATCCCCCCCCCCCCCATCCAGTGGACCAACATGGGACGTTTCAGAAAAAATATGTACACTTGTTAACGAGAGACAAATAATGAGCCATGAATTAGACATATGATGTTTGTCAATTAAAAAGATGTCACAGCCCTTTCTGTGACCTCTAGACTTCCTCAGTGTTTCCTGTCTGTCTTTCCCAGTTGGGGAAAGCAATTCTCAATCTCAAGAATGCAAAGAACGGACTTCTTGCTGGTTGTTCTTGGAAGAATGAACTTGCAAGTTCACAAGCACAAAAAACGCTGTTAACAGTTTTAGACGATGCGTTCTTGCTGGTTTTGCGCAACACTCCCAACACAGAGGCTACCTGCAGTGCTCCAAAATAACAGAGTCCGATCAATGAGCTAGCGGCCCCGGCAGGCGCTAGCTGGCTGTCGCGTCACTTTATGGATCTTCTCAACTCGGAAAACTTTGAAGCAAATTGTCAATTTGGCAACAGTTTTCGCAAGACTGCCTATATTCGAAATCTAAACTTCATTTCTCGCCTAAAACGTTCTCAGAAGTGAATTTAGTGATGACTAAGATGGCGAAAATTGTTAAAATTGTCCTGTTGTTGGTCTGTCTATGTACCGGTTGAATGCCGAAATGAATGTTGGGATACGGGTGCTCCCAAGTTCATTCAAGTTACCAACCAATGCATCCTCGGTAAAATGGTCGTGTCACAGATTGAGAAACGCCATATGTCTGCGCCTCTTTGTGTGCGTGTGTGTGTGCGTGTGCGTGTGCGTGTGCGTGCGTGCACGTTCCTGGCATGGTTCAGCAGTCACATTCTGGCACACCTGTTTCTTATCAATCATCGAGCTCTGTATAAGAACCCCAGCTCTCCTCTCACTTGTTTCCAGATTGTTCTGCGCTCTACGTGGTAACTCTCCAGGACCTCGTGCTCTAGTGAATGAAACTTGATTTGATCTCTTGTTACTTTGCTGGAAAAATTCTCACCTGTGTCTCTTCCACCTCCAGAGTGTTTGCCAGAACCTGAGCTGAGTCTGCATCTGCTGATCACCTGCCATTACCTGCCATTACCAGCCACCATACGCAGCCTGCAAGTGCTTTGCAAGTACCAAGTTCGGTTTATGCCTACTATACACTACAGTAGAAGTACACACTATGCTTCCTGTTTGGTGCTGAAGGGAAGGCACCCATTGGTTGTTGACAATGTTCACATGATTTAACTTAACTACAAAGACTTAAAACTTACGATAATATCAAACATGTTTGATTTTGTTGGAACGTCAAAACGGGAAAAAGACAGACTTGGACTCAGGTTTATGACAACCTTACACCAAACGATTGAGACTACGGGAGCATGCCCCAACTCTAGCAAGATTCTCATGACTTCATTGGAAATTAGTCTGCGACAGGGGAATCACTTGAAGTCGTTTGGTGTAAGGTCGGCATTAGGCCAAATAAAGAACTTTCAATACTAATCCTGCGAATAGCTGCCCTGGAGTTCAAACAAAGCTCAAACCAAATTCTAACAGATCGATTTGAAAGTCAAGACAGTCTCAGTTGTCACAGTCTCATCGCTGCTTTTTGCAGATGATGTAGTGCTGATGACTCACTGGATCAGTTTGCAGCCGAGTGTAAAGCGGCTGGGATAAGGATTAGCACCTCTAAATCTGAGGCCATTGTTCTCAGGAAATCAAGTGTTTATTCCGGGTAGGGAATAAGTCCTTACCCCAAGTGAAGGATTTGAAGTACCTCAGAGTCTTGTTCGCGAGTGAGGGGACAATGGAGTGGGAGATTGGCCGAAGAATCAGAGCAGCGGGGGCGGCATTGCATTCACTTTACCACATCATTGTGGCGAAAAGAGAGCTGAGCCTGAAGGCAAAGCTCTCGATCTACCGGTCAATTTTTGATCCTACCCTCCTCTATGGTCATGAAGGCTGGCTCATGACCGAAATAACTAGATCACGAGTAGATCTTTGTGTTAACCCTTGTGTTGACTTCGGGTCACATTGGCCCGTTTTAAAGTTTTGTTTTATATCAGAAAATATTGGACGTAGAAATAAGCGCTGAAAATGTGTAGAAAAAAAATTAAAAAATTGTTGGAAAACGTTGGAAAAAGCAAAAACAAATTGTGAAAAAAGGCGTCACAAATGTAGGAAAAAAAAGTGTTTTTTTCAAGATTGAAACGAAGACAACACAATGAGCCAGTTGAGGTGATCCGGGCATCTGGTAAGAAAGCCCCCCTAGGGAGGTGTTCCAGGCACGTCCTGCTGGGAGGAGGCCTCGGGGAAGACCCAGGACAAGGTGGAGGGATTATATCTCCAACCTGGCCTGGGAACGCCTTGGGATCACCCAGTCAGAGCTGGTTAATGTGGCTCGGGAAAGGGAAGTTTGGGGTCCCCTGCTGGAGCTGCTGCCCCCGCGACTCGACCCGGGATAAGAGGATGACGATGAATGGATGGAAGACAGTCTCAGTTTGTCCTAAAACTGTTGAAGTATAAGACTGTGAGAATACTTAATTAGAAAGACTACACACGCCACACTCTCGCTGAAGCTTCAATGCCAGTGTGTAACGTTACATCCCGTTAACGTTAGTAAATGGATCTTGCTCGTTCTTCCACTTCCCGGCTGATAAAAAGACGCTGGTTAGATAATGTTTACGCTTACGCTTCAGGTAAGATAATGTTACATGTGTTGTGAAACATGGCTAAACTAGCTATCTAGCAAGCAAGCCAAGCAGCAAGCAAGGTATATTGTGCAAGACGAGATATGTAGTTCAGTGAGAGGTTTCACACAAAACTAAGTGGTACTACAACAAACTTGACTTGCAAAATTATCTTTTTAAATAAACATCTTGGGTCAATTTAAACAGGATCAAAAAAATATTTCTCTCCCCATCCACTACCATACATATTTCTTATGAAATAATATCCCATGGGATCCACCGGAATGGGAGGGACTTTGCGTCCTATAGCAAACCATGAGAGTAGAAATTAGTTAATTAGGCAGCACATACACAAGACATCAATGCCAAGCAGTGAACACACACTGACTAAACACAGCCAATGCATCTGATAATACATGTTAGCAGAAGCACCACTTGCCTTGTTGAAGTGAAACTGTGATCTCTGGCATGATCACAACCCCCTCTCTAAAAGGGGCTAAGAAAACTCCGCTTCTGGCTTGCAAGGCAACACAGCTGATATGACCCAACGGTCCTCCGAAGAGTCCTTTACCAGATGCTTGATTTTTAACTTCACAAAAATTTTCTGAAGCAAAACGGTGCATAGTTCAGCTCGACTCACGTGTTAAAAAAATGGTGGGTTTGTGCAGGATGTCCCGTGTCATGCTAATGATAGTTCTCTCTGACCAATAAGTAGTCTGCAGTGTTTTAACTCCACCTTTTAGTATCGGCTCAGCTCACTTAGAATCTCGACCGAGGTGGTACCAAAAAAAGGGCCAGGTAGGCCTACAAGGTACCATCAACAACTTTTGCAAATGGAAAACCAAAAAAGAGCGAGTCGAGTAGAGCTGTTTCGTGCATGCTTGAGTCTCACGGTCAATGCATGAGAGTTTTTTTTGTATTGGGTATAAATCTTCACCTCACTTTGTAAAGATTTTGTCCAAATGTATTTTTTTGCATATCGATGTATCGCCTTACAGTTTAAGTGAATCATTAAAGCCCAAATTTGTTCAAGCTAGTTTAAAGAAATAATGAAATTCATTTGAAACTTGACTGACAAATATTTGTTGTCTTCGGCCCTGAAAATTATTTAATTTAATTTGCATGAGTTTTAATGGCAATAGTTGTAGAGCTTTTGTGAGCCAAACATATTGATCCTGTAATGACTAGTACAACTAAATTGACCCAGTATCCATCACCTTTCTGTTATAAGCAGATGCCTGGAATGTTTGCTGAGTTACCTTGAACATGTGCTCTTGAGATTACCATGTACAATGGAAGTACATGTTGTTAATCCGTGTGTGTGTGTGTGTGTGTGTGTGTGTGTGTGTGTGTGTGTGTGTGTGTGTGTGTGTGTGTGTGTGTGTGTGTGTGTGTGTGTGTGTGTGTGTTTGTGGTATGTGTCCTGTGACATTCTTACTGCTCTCCAGAGTAATGGCTGCCTTAAGGATTTTTCTCCATAACAAAGTGATTTAAATGTTGACTCAATTAACCTCAGGACTGAATCTTAAGGGAGACTGGGATGTTTGAAATGGGAATAGAATTATTAAAATATGCATGAAAAACACACAGAAACTTTTCATGAAAAAAGCTTTGCATATTCCACTTGGATGAAAACATAAGAATAGCTCCGGTAGTTAAGTTAAAATGAAGTCAAGTTAACCAAGGTTGAAAACAACCATGGGCAATCAAAATGCTGTAAAAACAATACACCAAATACAAATGATTCACCATAGTTGCAATACAACGGATCACACATACGCAACAGAAACATTAATAGGTTCACAGCCATGCCAACTTGAATAAGAATACTTAAGAATTAAATTTGGTTTCTGCAGATTTAACTCAAAGAGGACTCTTCCACAGTCTAGGGTTTGCGACCTCAAAAGCCTGAGCTCTCTGCAGAATCACTTTGACATTTCCATGGGCTAATGTGAAAAGGTCTAGGCCATCCAGCACATTTAAAAACTTCAAAACAAGCGGCAGAAACCCTTTAGTCAACACGGGGTCTAACCGGAATAATGTACCATGATGAGGTCATGTCATCTCCCTGAGTAGCAAGAGCTGAGAGGCAGTGTGCTACGGCAGCTGTAGGCAAGACACAGACAGGAAACCAATAATGTTGAAAGGGTTAGTTACTTACAGATGGGAGAAGATTTAGGTGTTGGCACTACTCCTCCGATCACGATATTTATGACTGGTTGAAATTATCTTAACTATCAATGCCACGAAAACTGAATGTATGTATTTTCAATCCCCTAATGAATGTATATCATGTCTGACCCCACTTTGCAAATCATCAACTAACAATCAAACACATCATCAACTAACAATCGCAGAAACCTCTGGAATGTCCATCTTGGAGTGTCCCTGGATTCACATCTCACTTATGGAAACCACATACATACAAGGTCAGACCATATCTCACCCATACTGTCTCAGACACATACCTACATGCAATCACTATTTAAACAATACCCTACTGTCTTCCAGTCAACCAATAGCAAAGCTCTACAATAGAGCTTACAGGATCCATGGCAACCTTCCCTCTTGGACTTAAAGCGTAACTCTCACCAAAATGCAACCTAGGGTCTTTTTGTGAATGTACCCGGGTCAAACTTTTGTTTAAAGCATAATTAGAACAGACGAGTCACTTTTAAGATTGAGCGTATTTTCGTTTTCGGTCAAATGGACTTTTGAATGGGAGTGCTAGGGGCAGAACTGTGAACTGTGATCGTAGAGCTTTACTCTCCTCCCTGTTACGTTGCATTCGGCGATCGACACTTTTTGACTGGCTAGAAAATGGCAATGGAAAAACCAACTGCTAAAGTGAGTTGTTAAAAACCTTTCTTTTTTGTAAACTCTGTGTACACAAACAATGTTCTCAATGCTCGAGTTTATATGTAGAGCCCATGGTCATACTTTGAGCAAAGTTTCATGTTGTGTCGAGCCTTCTTAGTGTTTTAAAAATAGTGATTTTGATGCTATCATAGTAGTGCCCCTAGCACTCCCATTCAAACGGCCATTTGACTGAAAAACCAAAATATGGTCAATCTTAAAAGTGACGCTTCCGTCCTAATTATGCTTTTAAACGAAAGTTTGACTCGGGTACATTCACAAAAAGACCCTAGGTTGCAGTTTGGCGAGTGTTACGCTTTAACCCTTGTGTTGACTTTGGGTCACATTGGCCCGTTTTAAATTTCTGTTTTATATCAGAATATATTGGACGTAGAAATAAGCGCTGAAAATGTGTAGAAGAAAAATTAAAAAAATTAAAACGTTGGAAAAAGCAAAAACAAATTGTGAAAAAAGGCGTCACAAATGTCAGAAAAAAAGTGTTTTTTTCAAGGTTGAAACGAAGACAACACAAGGGTTAACACTGCACTGCACTTTCACACAACGCCCTGACTTTCAGAACTACACAAATAATCTAGCCATTACCACTTTGGATACCTGCTGGTCGCTGTAAAGTGCTATATAAATAAAGTTTGATTGATTGATTGATTAAATTTTACTTTCAGATCCAGAACAATAACTCCTCTGCAACACTTACTGACCTACTTCAATGACACAACACAAGACAGGAACATATCACTAGATCAATTTCGCGTGCACTTATTACAGTAACAATTATGGTCAGGGATCATTTTTTCACACATTAGAGCAATAACTTCTATTACACATTCAAACAGACATATAAACACTATTTCATAGAGGGACATACCTGCAACCAGTGATTCATATCTCATATACCATCTTGCTCAGTCCACCTAAGTCCACTTATCTGTAATGTCTGTGTATAGCTGTTCATGTTTGTCTTGTTTCCGTTTCTTTTAATCTTTTCCTTCATAATAATATATTAAATGAAATGTAAATACCTACATGACACTGGTCATATTCCACAGTGAGAATCGATTTTATCTGACCTTCACTGCATGATATATTGTGCCATCTACTGTGTAATGTTAACCAGGGGATTTTATACAATTGATTATCTGCTAAAATATGAAAGTTTTAAGGAGACAGAGCTAGGCATTTTCCACATAGCAATGATAATTTACCAAACACATTGGAATCAATGGATTGTGTCTCCTAAAGGACTTCAATTACAGATAAATTAGACCTAGAATTGAATCCTGTGAATGATTATAGCCTGTAATAGTCCACTACAGTAGATTCAGGGTTTTAATCCTATATGAAGTTGAGAGTCTGACCTGTGTGACACAAATGTTATGACAGTTTACATATAGTTGTATTTAGCTATTAAGTACCCTATAGGCAAAGAACTGAATGAACACTGAAAGTAGACAACATCAGCTGTCAACCAGACCAAAAAAGGCCACAGCATCGACTGGGAAGGGGTCTAAGTCATCGACCAAGCATCAACGGACGGTCGGAGAAAGGTCAAGGACTCCATCCAATAACAAAGAACATTCCTGACAGGGGTTACGATCTCCATTTCATCCCTATATATAACCACTTATCTTGTGACTGAACTCCATTTCCTGATAAAGATTGTTTGACGTGGTTGACAGCTCTGACAAAGCTAAGATTGAGATTATTTTGTCAATCATACTGTTGAACTTCAAAGCACAAAAGTACAAAGGGTTTTCAGGAATTAGATATAATTGTAGGTTACGTATAAGCTTTAATATGGCTTTTTTTTGTGGGAATTAACTGTGTTTTAAACGCTGTAGTTTGGCAAAATTACTTTTAAATTGCACTGATTTGAAAAAATCAAAGCCTAAATGCACTAAATATTGTAAACATAATTAACTTGATTCACTCTTGTCATCTCCAGGACAGGTTGTGCATTTTAGAACAAATAATATGAAATGCTTAACCTTTTCTCTCTGCCTCTCTCTTGGGCTCATATTCTTTGCAATTCTGCTTTAAAAATCCATCATCGATCCAAATGACCAGTTGTTATTGAACCAATTTTTACTGTTGCCTTTAAATATTATGTATATTATAAATGCTCAAATTAGTTATACTGAAAATAAATAAATGATCTGGTTTGGTTATTGCATTCTGTTTTTTCCCTTCCACCATTTTTTCATTATAAAAAAGTTGATAAATAATGGTTAATGTGGCTCGGGAGAGGGAAGTTTGGGGCTCCATGCTGGAGCTGGAGGACAGTCACACTTGTTTCAAGTGACTGCCGATGACACATTGGCAGAGCAGCTTGAGGTCATCTCCCCGCTGAGCTTCCAGCACCTCCGATAGCATGCAGATGAGTGACAATTTAGTTCATTTTCATACTCATCAAACCATTCAGTGACTCATTGCTTTTTGAACCCTTTTTCAAAATCACTCATGTTTTTGGCGTTCCACTGGACCTGCTCCGTGCTGTACGTCACAGACGGGATGCTAATTGTGTTATGCAACTGAAGCATTTGTTATGTTTCTCCAGTAATATAAATATCCTACAGCTGTACAGATTGTACCGTAGAGCTAAAGAAATCCTATGGTTTTCATTTTTGAGACTTAGGTTTTGAAAGAAGGTCAAGGCCTTTTGAGGCTGCCAATCTTTGTGTTTTTTTTTTTTAAAGAAAAAAAAGAATCTCTTTTTGTGTCCTTCAGGTTGTTTTATAAGTTTGCACTTGTGATCACTGCTCCTCTGCGCCAATTCAGTTTGATTGTGTTTGGAATGTGTTGTTATATTTTTTTCTGAGAGCGGTCCTCCTGCCAAACTACAAATTGCAATTTTAGGATTATTGAATGAAGCACCAAAAATCCTCAGCAACTATCTGCTCTTGTTGGAACCTCTACATTGTGTCATATCATGAAAAAGATGACCAGGCCTCTATTACAGCACTACACATCCTGCTAATTGGGATTAACTAGCCTATAATATAGCTGCCTTTGTAGGCTATTTTTCTGTATTTACAAGGGGCAGACAAAAAAAGGATAATAGCTTAGACGAAGTGCAATTACACCATCAGATCCGTAAAACAATCATTGTTTTTGTGACTTGTCACCCTTAATGATCAAATCAGTGAATAGTATCTGTGATTACCTGAGCCCTCCCAAAATAATTATACAGTGTAATACACATTTTAGATGCACAAATATGATAAAATGCTAAAACATCCCGTTTGAGCGTTTACACTGCAATCATTTACAAGAAGAAGAAGAAGAGCATCCTGTTTGTGCAGCTAGGCGGGGGCGGGACGATATTACGAATCCCAATATGGCCACGCCAAGACCCGCCCTTCAATAGCATTCACACACTACTATTGGCCAGGCGTCCATGTCATGTACAGGTCCTGACCAATCCCCTAACCTTAACCACTCGCGGTCAAATGCCTAACCCCAACCAATCGAGCTGCTTCTTAGGGCGGGTCTTGGCGTAGGCATATCAGCTAATGAGATTCGTAATTTTGCGGGCGGGACTGTCCAGGTGATAATTAATGTGACGGGAAGTGTATCACGCGCCTAAATTGAGGTTGCTATCTGGGTGGCGTTGAAAATGGACTTTGCTAAATGGTTTTCTTCCCAAAGTATTGACCAGCTTAAAGGCCAGACGCTGCTTCGTTTGACGGGACAGTTGGGACGCAAGATAGTGCAAAACGTGACTATTTTAGCGATAACTGCTACACAAAAGTTCAAGCGGGGCTAACACCTCAGCGGCTAACATTACAGTAGCGGTGGACAGGTGCAGCTCATTAATGCTCCTCCTCCACTTTCCTCGGCTGCTTTTACCTCGACTGTTGTCAATACCGCTCCATTTAGGATTTACAAGCCAAACCAAGATAATAACAGCTTTAGTGAACGTAGCACTGCTACCGGGGGAAGGGGATTATGGTTTACGTGCAGTTTAGTGTCACAAATTATTTTCTCAAAAACTGAGTGTCCCAGATGATGAGGGTCTTATTTGAGACAGGTTAGGGTTATTAAAGATAGGAGTGGGGTTAGGGTAGCACAGTTGGTTTAGCAGGTTCATAAATTAATGAAGGACATTGTATGGGGAATTTGGGACACTAAACTGCACGTGGGACATTGTATGGGGAATTTGGGACACTAAACTGCACGTAGGACATTGTATGGGGAATTTGGGACACTAAACTGCACGTATACCCTCGCTGAACACCATGGAGCCATGTTTACCTCGCGGAAGCCCCAGTTAGTGCAGCTGGCCTTCGAGAGAGAGAACTTCAAGAAGAGCACTATAAATGACTGAAAAAAAAATGTCATCGTCACACATCTCAGCGCAGACACTCGCCGCCTTCAGCTATTTTAAAGGTGAGTGAAGCTTATTTTTAATCCTTGGCATCACTGTGTTTTTGTTGTGCTTTAGATTAATCTGTACTTCGCTCACGTCCGCATGTCGCCTGTGTTTAGTAAAGTTGTCGCTGTCCTTGGTTCTGAATCGTGGATGTTATAAAATAGTTGTGTGTTGTAAATGCATAGGCAGTGTTTTTTTTCTTTCTTTCTTTCCGTGGTGTGTTGGTGTTTTGTATTCATGAACGTTAGTTCTGGTTTGGTTCGGAATGCCATTGAACGCCTGGAGGCTTGGTCATTTATTTTTGTTCAACAGCCTCTGAGACTATCTATCTGTACATCTTCTTGCTCATGCAGTTGTTTTATGCGTGACATGTGGAAATCTGAGTGGAAATCAGATTTGTTCTGGTGCCGACACTGCACTGTATATATAGAGATGTTGGGTTGTTGGCTTTGATTCAGCCTGGACTGGCTTAAATGAAACCAGGGAGAACAGACAGTAGATCTAGTCCAAGTGATAACAAAGACAAATAGTAAGCCATGGCGCCACACTACTGTTCAATGATCAATGGGAGTTGGAGATGCTCTCTAGGAGAGAAATGTGGACTGACAAAAATCCTTTCAATCAACTGTGCAATCAAGTGATAACGATTAAATCACTTTTTCTTGGGTGTTTTATTGTATGAGTGCTTCATGCAGTTATCAGGCTACAATCCAGACTACTTTATCTTGTTGTTCCCCTGTGAGTTGTCTTAAAGCGTAACTCTTGCCAACATGCAACCTCGGGTCTTTTTGTGAATGTACAGGAGTCAGACTTTTGTTTAAAAGCATATTTAGGACGGAATCGCCGCTTTTAAGATATATCGTATTTTCGTTTTTTGGTCAAATGGCCTTTTGAATGGGAGTGCTAGGGGCACTTTTATGCTAGCCTCAAAATAGCTATTTTTAAAACACTAAGAAGGCTCGACACAACATGAGACTTTGCTTGAAGTATGACCAGGGTCTCTACACCTTAACGAAAGCATTGAGAACATTGTTTGTGTACACAGAGTTTACTGAAAAAGGTTTTGAGCAACTCACTGTAGCTGTTGTTCTTCCGGTCGCCGTCTATCAAGCCAGTCAAAAATAGTCGAGGGAGGAGAGTAAAGATGGAAAGCTCCAAAAGCTTAGTTCCATATAAATGCACGGCTAATTTGTTGTTTTGTCGTTAGAGTAACACAATATTGACCTTGTAGTCTCATATAAGAATAACATTTCCTCCTATGGAGTCGTTAAGGTGCAGAGCCCCTGGTGATACTTCAAGCAAAGTCTCATGTTGTGTCGAGCCTTCTTAGTGTTTTAAAAATAGATATTTTGAGGCTAGCATAAAAGTGCCCCTAGCACTCCCATTCAAAAGGCCATTTGACCGAAAAACGAAAATACGGTAAATCTTAAAAGTGGCGAGTCCGTCCTAAATATGCTTTTAAACGAAAGTTTGACTCCTGTACAATCACAAAAAGACCCTAGGTTGCATTTTGGTGAGAGTTACGCTTTAATATCCCCTTCAAAACAATATGATCTAAAAAAAAATGAATTGTGCATCTGTACTTAAAAAAAAAACAAAAAAAAACAGGATACGTAAAATGAGTCCAACAATGTTGTAAGGGTACAATGCTAAATTAAACTGTTACTTTGTTGCCTCACTAGATAAAGAACACTGTTGAATGTTGGCATTTGAAGCAAATTGGTGCTGCAGAATCATAAACTGATGCGCCAGATGGTTTGTTACATAGAACCATAGAGAAGCCGTCATTGAAAACTGTTTAGAAAAAGGGCGGGCACTTTCAAAAAGTACTTGTCAGGTGATTGGATGAACCATCTGTAGGCCTGTAACAATTGTAATATAATTGTCTAGTCGCAATTTTATTTTTTCACATTATTACCGTTTCTTTGTTTAACCGCAATTAATTGCTAACATTAGCTAAGGTCCAGGAAACTACACAGTACTATTGTCAATTTTATGTTAATTTAAGCAAAAATAATAAAAAAATACAATGTTTTTATGATAATAAAGAGGCGTGGTTTACTTCATAGGCTGTGTACCTGTGTTATTAAATTATCTGGGTCACATGACATGATATATAACCAACAGCTGTATTCTGGGGTTCATTCAAAATGTTTAATTTGTTTGCAAAAGTAATACATAAATAAATATTTTTAAACTTGACTGAAAGAGACAATTGCATTGTTAATTGCAATTCTTTTTGAGACGCCTAATTGTACAGTAACATTTGGAATTGTTACAGCTCTAGCCATCTTGCGATTCTTGTGTGATCTTGTGATATGGCGAGAATCTAGCTGCCGTGCAAGGTAAGCAGAATCATGCAGTATGGACAACAACTTCTTTCCTTTTTAAACCGTCAAGTAACTCAACAAATGACTCATTAAGTTTGCAAAACGGCTTTAAAGATCATGATGTATATAGGAACACTGCTTTGGCCAAGAGGAGCAGAGACCATAAGTAAACCGTTAACATAAACTGAAAGGCACTTGATCAGATATTTGCATACAAATGCTACGAAAAGCAATCTCAACACAATTGCCAGAGTTGAATCAACCCCTTGCTGACATAATTCAGAATACATGAACATTATAAGCTTCACAAAGGCAGTATTTATTCCAGTGTTGTTGCAATGCATTATTGTACTCTTGCACTTGTAAGCTATAAGTCAGCATAACCTAGTATGATAGCCACATCAACTTAAACACATAGGGTCTGGTTCTAACTGAGGAAAGAGTTGTTTATGGTTCCAAAAATTGATTACACTGCACTGCAATGTATGAATTTTTAAAGTTGGTGCTATTGCCCGAAGGCAAACGCTAAGGCAAGTGCTACGACAGGTGTTTACAGAGGCTACAGTAATTACTTATGTAAGACACAGGCACACAAAAACACACAGTCCACTATGCAGGGTAGATGGTTGTTTTTAATTTATTTATTTCAGGCTTTAAAAATGTCAGGGGCTGAAATTCATTATTGCATTTCACCCTTATTTTGAGAGCATCAGAACACCGAGCATACTGTCTTCCTTCCTGATTCGTTATGAAACACAGCATTTCCTCTGTGATATATGAAAGGCTGCTGGCTGCTAGTGATGTGCTTTTTTATTTTTTTAAATACAATAAAATTGGTAAACATAGTAAGCATTCAGACTTCTTCAGGTTGTGTGTGTATAGCACCTTTTGTATGAAAACATGCAACCGATTAGGACACAGACATAAAAAGAGTAGCTTCTTATTGCATAAGTGGTGCAGGGCTGGAGAAGATGAGTTGAAAGTTGTTTGGGGCACGTGCTTGCGTGTCACCCAAGCAGTCAGCAGCTGGCATGCACCCTCGGTGACAAGAAGCAGAGCGCACAGAGCAAAAGTCTGTCCTGCTGCGCAGGCTCTCGACTTAGTTTACTTCTGTGCTCCTGTATCAGGCAGTGGCACACAACTTGCATCTTACTTTGCTTCATCTTTTACTATTTCAAAGTGCACCCACACTTAAGATTTTCTTTTCCCAGACATTTTCAGTTAAAGATTTAAATCCCTGCCGCCAAGATGCTTGGATCGGTCACAGATCACAGTTAGACTAGACTCTAGACTCAGTCTGTATTGGCTTAAATGAAACTGGGGAGAACAGGCAGTATATCCAGTGCAACAAAGACAAATAGCAAGCCATGGCGCCAATGGAGTCACAGACTACCATACAATGATCAATGGGCGTTTGAGATACTCCAGGAGAGACATGGGGACTGACAAAAATCCTTTCAATCGACTGTGCAATCAAGTGATAGCGATTAAATCACTTTCTGTGGGACGTTGTCACTGTGTGACTGGTTCATCCATCTTATGCTCATTCGAATGTCTGTTGGTGGTTTTGTGGGCGCACAAACGCATGTGTGGCTGTGCTCCAAGCCACTCAGGCAGGTTTTATGGCTCTCTGGGAAACATTGTAAGGCATGCTTTATGAAAGCTCAATTTTCCCACTGCAAAGTGGTTTCAACATGGTTGCTGTGAAGCCCTAAGCTTAAAAGCACATTCTAAATTGTAGACACAATTGTCAATGTTGAAAAGGCAAATGACATGAGGTGCAAATATCTCCAATGGATTTCTGTAGATATTGCTACAGAAAAGAATTATCATAATCGTTTATGAGCAAATGATAAAAGAAAAATGAAAGTGAGGGTCCCTAATAAAAATAATTGTATTAAAAGGAAAAGTAAATGTAAATCAACAACTCATAATGTAAATTGTTATACCGCAATATAATTGTACTGTAAGAAACAACATGGCAGAGAACATGCCTCAAATGCTTAAAGAGCACTTTGTCATTTATCTGCACACTCTAAGTCAATATTGAGCAATGCCACAATTTACCAATAGTATAATATGATTTAATATGGTACAATATAGGCCTAATGAAAATATTGTAATTGACTTTAACGTTCAAACTTTGCTGTGAAATAGGCAGTATGTCAAAACCAGAACAGTCAGTAGGCAAAATTGCACACCTGCTTTACAGGTCTGTTACAATAGGAACGTATTGTGCCTGGTTGTTTAAAATACCTTCGTCAAGGCAGTTTTGACCTTTGGCAATGCATTTTGATTCTGAGCCAGCAAGAGAGCTGCACCTATTGCTAGTGTTGCTATGACCATAGTCTTTTTTGTGAACTGGTACACACGTTTGGATGATGGTGTTTGCTTTTCAGCATCCTTGATAGTTTGACTGTGCTGCATTGCTTCCTGCTCCTCCTGGGTCAGGGTCATGGGGCAGAGTTCAGCCAGTACTTCCAGAGCTGCTCGCTGACCAGCTTGTACAGCACCACTCATGTACCCACACCACAGGGTGGCTGTCTCTGTGCCTGCCCAGTGGATTCTGTAAATCAAAGAAAATCAGTTAGCTCTATACTAAACACTAGCGGTGGAACGGTACATGTATTCGTTTTGAACCGAAACGGTACGGGCGTCTCGGTTTCGGTACATGAATTTACACGGAGAATACGCGGTATAAAAATAAATAAAACTTGTGTGCAAATGAATTAATGTAATGCGGAACTACTGTAAGATACGCGTTTCTTTAGGGACACCTAATCTATAGCTGATTGTCTTATTTTGTTTACAAGTTCCAGATGGAGTCTGGAGATGATGTGGGGTACTTATTGTTCACTGTTTACATCTACTTTACATACTTCAGGCTGTTGCAGCTAGCTCAGGGGAGAGAGGGTATGACACTAGGTGGTACAGCCTGAGACATGCACAATAAAAAAAAAAAAAAAAAATATTGCCTTCTGCATTTTTCTTTTGCTTTTCCCTCCATTGTACCGAACCGTGATGTCTGAACCGAGGTATGAACCGAACCGTGACTTCTGTGTGCCGTTCCACCCCTACTAAACACTAAGCCTTATGTTGCTGTTTGAAAATGTATTCATTTTATTCTCTTATTGGAGTAATTGCATTCCTTTTAGCTAGAGCTGGGCAATATATTGATATTATATCGATATCGTGATATGAGACTAGATATCGTCTCAGATTTTGGATATCGTGATATCGTATTATGGCATAAGTGTTGTCTTTTCCTGGTTTTAAAGGCTGCATTACTGTAAAATTATGTAATTTTAAAACTTACCAGACTGTTGTAACTGTTCTATTATTTGCCTTTACCCACTTAGTCATTATATCCACATTACTGATGATTTTCAAAAATCTCATTGTGTAAATATTTTGTGAAAGCACCAATAGTCAACACTATATCGTTGCAGTATCGATATCGAGGTATTTGGTCAAAAATATTGTGATATTTGATTTTCTCCATATCGCCTAGCCCTACTTTTAGCACATTTATATAGTGTCTTAAGCCAATAACAATCAGTTATCAGTTTACACATTCAAAGCTGTTGACTGATAGGATTTTTATTTTGACAAAGTGATACAGTTTTGCCCTCTGTTGGCTTTGACGCTCCATGTCTCTGTTCACTGATTTGCAAGTACATACTCAGCAAATGAGGTTGAGCCTGTTCAACCCTGTAGGGGTTGCTTTCTAGAAAAGAAAGAAAAAGCTATAACAATGCTACTTCTGCTCCATGTAATTAACACGACATCAAGGATTTCTAATAAACCTGTTACATTTCTGCCCATGGTGCCCACCTTTGTTGTCAATATCAGTTTATATGATGTGCCTTGGAGTTGAACGTACAATTAAACTTGAGTCGGCTTTGTTATTGGCAAGATGGTCTGGGATTGATTGTGCAACAGACATTCTCAAAACGCTGTAAAATTAGCAGTCTAGTGCGACATGAAATATAAGAGTCGAAAGGAGTCGACGCTTGGGAGGGGAAATGTGTCAGTGGATGTTGCTGCTGCCAACTGCCAGCACCCCAAGAGGTTGAAGACAATGGCTGCAGAACTGAAGATGATGCAGATTACAGTATCTTTTTACCTGTGGCACTGCGAAAACATATCACTACCGGGGATCGACCGATACTGGTTTTTCAAGTTAATGAAACGGATAACTGATTTGGAACTGATATGCATTTACAGTGAAAATGCAATATTTAATACATTTGAAACTTTCAACATAATACACAGTAAAGGAGTCAGATAGTGTTGTGGGTGGGACATTAAGTCAGACTCAGTGGTGAGTGAAGCAGAGGGACAGACACAGAGCTGTAACGGAGCCAAAGTAGTGCACTTTTTAATGAATTCATTGTATCGGTAATCGGGCAAATAAAACGCCGATACAGATAAACTGCGAAAAAACGGCCCAATAATTGGCCAGGGCCGATAATCGGTCTATCCCTAATCACAACCCACCCACCCACCCCCAGAGGGGAGCTTAGCTACTTTTCTCAGAGCTCCAGTCCATTGACCATGAGGCCAAGAGTAAGGGGAGTGGTAAAGAGATCATTCCTATAAACAATGTGGTGAAGAAAGGAGAAAACTCTAATGCTAGTCCAGCGAAAAGTAAAGGCTGCTGTTCTGGGATACAGATGGAGGGGCTGGTCTTTTGGCTAGTTTCTATGGCCCCACTGATTGGTGAGGTGGGGCCGAACTAAAGCCCAACATGAATGATGCGCCCTTTTAATTTTAGCCCTCCATAGGCTACTCTTCCTGTTGAGGACAGAGAAGCAGAGGTCATAACAAAAGTAGAATATGAAAGATTCCTAGCTTCTGTCCACATCTGGCTACCCTGGAGCCTCCAGTAGATATGGTCAAATGTGATGGCATGTTCTAACGGAATGGATGGACACTTTGATTTGTTATTCAGTAACTAGTGCTATTGTATTCTGGGACCAACAAAAACGGAAGAGTAGAATGATTTGTGCTCTTTGAATGCTTCTGATTCTGTTTGCCTTAAGGCAGGAGCGTGCTAACAATGTGTAGAGCATATGGAGAGAGAGAGAGAGAGAGAAAAAAAGAGGTGTGGAGTATAAAGTTAGCATCAACGCTATAGCTGTGAACGGGCCTAAACACTCTGAAAGCGTTAAGACACAAGATGTTCCACTAATTCACCATTCGAAGGATAGTGTTCACTTCTGGCAGATTTCTGCTCTTTTATTTACCAGCCCATCATACTGGTTTCAAGGCTCCTCTACTATACCAGCCCCAAACCCTGTACATCAATCAGAGGAATGGAGAAGGGCTTCCTTTTAGCACCTTTAATCTGGCCAGTATTCTTGATGATTAATTTAGGTTATCTGAACAGCAGAGTTAGGCCCCGATCAGACAGAGCATGTTTATAAGCCTGGGGTGGCTTTTTGTAATTATTTTCAATGAGAATGAAGCGTTTTACCCGCTGCTTTTGAGTTGCTGATCTTTTGCCTTGCTAAGCTTTTGCAGGAGCGCCCTAAACGCCTCAAGTTGAAAAAAACTTCAGAGTGGAAAACCAGCTGATGTCATTTAACTTCACAGCAAAATAACAGTTGAATGAGGACGGGTGATTCGGTGGTTGCCTAGCAAGAAGTACGATTCCTGTTTTGAAATCTACACGCTGTCTGCGGGGCCTTGGAGGCCTCAGCAGCAAACAAGCTTCGTCTGGACTCAATATACACACTCTGGTGCTGTAAAGCTCACCATGACAATGGACTTCACAAAGGGATGTTACTAATCAGTAAGCGTGTTAACAAGAAATTGGATGAGAGTCAGGAGTGAACAGAGAATCAGTGTGTGCCAAAGCTGCAGTGAGAAATGTTCAGGAACATTTTGAGTGTTCAGTCCAGCCTAAGAGATGGTACTTTAGACTTTCATCAGCAGAATATCCAGAAAGAAGCCCTCAGACTAAAAGGCCTTTTGGCAACATGTCAACAAGCTTGGAGTTGGTAATGGTAACACCACCTGCCCCTGAGAGGTCATGGGGCCTGCTGGGTCTCCTCAAACTGATCCTGCAAATGTAGTTTGTTGAAGTTGCCTAACGTCACCCCAAGTGTAAGACCTTTTACTGCAACACATGGTTATACACTTTTATTTGAGCGGCTCTCTAATATAGTCATACAGCAGTGACTCAACTAGGAGTGCGACAAAGCCAATGATCACTGAGATAAACAATATACAAATGATAATGAAAAAGGAAAGCAATGTATTCACCAAGTATGATAATAAAACAAATAAAACAGGGTTGTAGGGAGAACTCAATCAACACAACCATTACAGCGACATGCATAGCAGGTGGCAGTAAATGGTATAATGATCAGCAGCATTATACTGAGAAGAGCTTGTCAGATTAATTGATTGAACTTGATTGGTGTCTTGTTTAAATAGGTGGTTATAAGATGAATTAAAGCTTTAGTGCATAGTTTTTGTCTCCCCCATGAGGAATTCTAAGTAATGACAACAACACTGTCGGCGCGTCCACATGATACCAGCCTTCCGTGATCGCGCATGCACCCCCAGCCCTCCTCCACACACTTGCTAGCAGCTAAGGAGGACACGGAGGATTAAACAAACATGGACTCTTCAGAAGAGGTAATTATTTTCACTCAAATTTCTGCGCGGGAAAGTCACCGGACGACAAAAATCTTCTGAACACAGCCATACTGACAAATCCAGAGAGAGTTAGGCACTAAAGCTTTAAAGGCACCCATTGAAGTTATGCAATGCTTTTTTATAAAATTGTCGAGAAAGGTAAAACGTGAACATGGTGGACTACCATTTAAAGTCTCAAACATGGAGGATTTTCTAAAATGCACATGTATAGGATTACTTACTATTCTATTCCGTCATGAACCTTTCTCGCACAGTGACTAAAAGCATTCTCTGAAATAAACTGGTATTACTTGTTCTTAAATATAATGAAATGCCTGTGTATATAGAAATATGAAGTGTTGCATAAACTGTCTGACAGACTAAATTGTAGTTGATACTTAATTAATTTTAATTTTATTCCTCTCGCTTCTAGGCTTTTACATTCAGTAAAGAAGTGTCTGTAATGAATGCCCAACAAACTAAAGGTGTATAATAGCTGTCCTTGTGGTGACCTAATCAACAACAATGGTGGACCCTATTTAACTTGTGGTGCAGCCTGTTTTTTGCCAACAGAAAGCACCTCTGTGTTTGCTTACATAGCCTTTTAAACACACATTTTACACGTTTGGAATTGAGATCAGTTGTGATGTTCAATGTGAAAATATTCAGTTTACTGTCAGAGAAGTGAAGAAACTAGAATATATTCACCTTTTAAAAAGCTGGTATCAGAAAATGTTTTACTTTTATTTTTTATAAAAAATGACTAATCGATTATCTACTTTGGCAAATTATTTATTAGTTGACAACTAAGCGATTTTAATCAATAATTATTTGCAGCTCTAGATGTGCGATACCGTTGTTCAATATTGACGTGTGCATATTAGCTATACATTTCCTATATCAGCTTGGCTGTCTTTAAAGCTATAGTGCGTAGTTTCTGTCGACCCCATGAAGAATTCTAAGTAATGACAACAACACTGTCGGCACATTTACATGATACAGCCTTACGTGATCGCGCACGCCCCCCACCCCTCCTCTACACAGTTGCTAGCAGCTAAGGAGGACACGGAGGATTAAAAAATTATGGACTCTTCAGGAAAGGTAATTATCTTCATTTGTGTTTCTGGATGGGAAAGTCACTGGACAAAACTCTTCTGAACCTAGCAATAGTGAGAAATACAGAGAGAGTTGTGTGGAGCTGATGGTGTTAATTAGCTTTGTATCAACTCATTTGACAATGGCTTGAATGCAACGGACATTTGTTAATATCAAAAAGTTACGCACTAAAGCTTAGTAGTTAAATGTAACTAAATAATTAAATATAACTAGGCTAAATGTTGTTTGTAGAGCAGCAACTGTAATTTTTACGACAACAAAGTAACCAAAAATATAAATAAAATTCCTGACATTCTAAATACTGAGTGAAGTTTACAAAGAATGAAGATTAAAGAGATTTATTTGTCATAGGCAACAGTCAGTATCATGAAGGTCATTCATCCTGTCCTCTGTCCTTCTCCCACTGCTTAAATCTGATGATGTCTCATCTCTTTTATTGGGTAGGAGAGAAAGAAACCTATTGGTGATGTCACAGAGATTACTCCATATTTTATACAGTATATGTGAGGAGCAACGCGGCAGGCTCCATTTATAAAAAATATCCTTTTAAATGCTACATTGTCAGCAACTGGTCTTATGGTAACTCAAGAGGAAACGCGGCCTTTTGTTCTCTAATAAACTTTTCATGCAGTGAACACACTAGACATTCCTGGCATTTGCTTCTGGTGGTGTTCTCCACTGTTTTTGGAAGAAGGAAATTACGGGAGTAACAGGCGAACCAGTTTACAAGGATTTTGAAAAGTGTTAAATTTAATAATGGAATTTAGTGTGGTGTTTGTTACCTTGTAGGGCTATATTTAAAAAAAATTGTAAATTAGTTTGGTTTTTCTTTAAGTAACTTGCTAAATAGTCTTAAATACTGTGATAAGATTGTGATGCTGCCTGAAAAAAACATATTTTTTTGTATGTATATATATATATATATATATATATATATATATATATATATATATATATATATATATATATATATATATATATATATATATATAAAATGTTTTTAGAGTATTGTGCGGTGACGTTATGCTTAGCATATGTATTTGTGACAATCATTTCTTGCTGAGCTGTTTTATGTTAGCTTACAATCAGGCTTTCGATGTACATATTGGGGTGTAAACATCTGACATTGCCCTTTTTTAAAAAAGCTGTGAAAAGGAATATGAACATTGTGCACTTTTTTCTTCATCACAAGTGGGGCTCCCTGAGGAATCATTCTGGTGTTTCAGGATGAGGAGCAGAGTTGCTGCTGCCCTTCAGAGAAGGACTAATTCTGACATAGCTGAATGGATGCAAACTTCATGGTGTGGACACACAGAGATGATCTGCTAAGCCTGTAGACCTCTGATGGAGAGCTCCACTTGTAATTATCAGAGTTAGGTGCCATAACTAGACTTATGGCACATCATTTTTATTCTCTACACTGATTTCTGAAATAGTAAAATAAAGAAGTCCGATACTGTTACACAAAACAAAGTTCCCTTCATATAAAACTAACACCCCAGTTATAAAACATTGTAAATGTATTCTGTTTCACTCTGTATCATGGGTTGAATGAACTAATCCTTTTCTGTTGGTAGTAATAAGCCAAACAATGTGAGGAGCGGCACAAACAACCATTTTTTTGTTTTGAAAAGTTTCAGTATCCTACAAAGCAACTCTTGAGTCATTGCAGTTTATTCAGCATGCATTTGGGAGCTGTTAACTTAGTATAGTATTTAGAGTTCTTGGCAGCTTTTCTTTTTTCTTACTCATTCTTGTCTCTACTCTCTGTAACCACACCAGTAGTCAATGGCCTCTATGTAAAAACAAATCTCACATACTGAGCACTCAGGCATAGTATATCTAGCCTCGTGAGACCGTCCTGATCTTGCGAGCTCTAGTTTTCCACTCGCAGATCAGTCTGGCATCTTGAGAAAGAGAAAATTTGGAGCCGTTCTCCAAACGACCGACCAATCAGCGTTGGTTTTGAGGCGGGTTTAGGTGTGACGCAACGAGAAGCAACTGTTCAGTCTAAACAACATGGCGGCTTCCACGGATGAGATGAGCGTAGCTATCGCGCAAGTTTTATCCGAATAAGAAAGTATTCTTTCATTGAAAGAAGAGCAAAAAACGGCACTGGAGGCTTTTCTCGGAGGAAAAGATGTTTTTGCTCTTCTCCCGACTGGTTTCGGCAAGAGTTTGATATATTGTTGATCTGATTGGTTGGTTGATTATACCCTTCTAAAGACAATATATCATGAGACATTTCTAAAAACTAATTGTTTTCTAAAAAATAATGCACATCAGATGTCAGTAAGTCAGTCTGACATTTATTTCATGTGTATAGAAGTACATAACATGGATTTTCTGCTTTCTGTTTAGCTGGAAACGGATATGATGTAGTCGTCGCCGGTGGTACCATATAAACAGTAAATATTTAGGTGACTCATTGGTAAAAAAATAAATAAGAAATATCTATTCTGGTAAAGGAATTTTAAATGTTGCAAAAGAAATCACGATACATACGTGAATTGATTTTTTTTTTTTTTTTTTTTTTCTCCCACCCCTAATACCCACCTAGGATAACTACTGGTGTTATAAAAACAACATTGTGGTCAGTGTTAAGATACATACTAACCCAAACAAAATCTCATGATCCACAACACTCCGTCACCCCGGAATCCACCTTGCTGGTAAATACAACATGTTTGAAGCACCGGCAGCATTTTTGTCCACCAAGCATGGGCTTGTCTTCATAACACGTGCTGGATTTGTGTCACGGTCACAACATGTCCTTGAGGATCCATTTTCTATATGGGGTAGGAATGCGAATAAGGGCTACCGCCCCATGCCGCTGTTTGAGTCACGTTATGTAATCATCTTTCACCGCTCCCCACGGACTTAATGTCATTATGAAAATGCATTGCCTGCATCATCCTCCCCACCTCCTCAGCTGTGTGCATCCCCGAACAGGCCATAAGAAGTGGATTATAGGACGTTTTCCTATGAGAACACCACTGCTGCTGACCTCCTGCCATTTCTTTAGAACTGGACTAATGTGTGTCAGCGAAGGCATAATCACTACTGCGACTCATGTCAATGATCTGTAGGCATTGGTTGCCACTGAGTAATACCTGGTTGGTGAGGTGAAGTGCAGAATTTTTTTTTTTCCTGTGGTATAAAAATAGCAATATCATCCAGCAACCACAGTCAATATATCTCATACTGTCACCTAGTGTACAATGATAGAATTTACTGAACTATAAACTCAAAACTTGAGCTCTTAAAAAGATTTATATCAAAGATTTAGAAACTGTCCCGCCGGTTGGCTGAATGACATTCCTGTACACCACCATTTGTTCTGGTGAGAACCCGGAGGAAAGGTGACTCCTAAGTCTAGGGAGAAGGAAAGGTGTGACGCTGTGGTGTATTTGTCATCAGTGGGGTGATTACCTGCCACAGGGCTTCCTCAGGCTGGGGTGGTAATATGTTAGCAGACCTGGTGCCATGACATTAACAGGGCAGCCCCCGCTGTAGTCCTCCTTAGCCCAGTCCTGTAAAGCAGAATAGTTAAATGACATCAACATTCTAGTATTTCATGGCATAGGCCAAAAGCATGACAAACGAAATCTAATATTATCACATAATATACCCATTATAAATTGTATGCATTTATCACATGGCTTTATTCTAAAATGTACTTAAAAGTAAATGCAAGTATGTAGATGTAGGGCTGCACAATTAATCAAATTTTGATCACGATGTTGGCTTCCCACCATCAAATTCACATGATTGAGCGATATTTAAAATGCTTCATTCCGTTCATAGAATGCTCTGTATCAAAGTCAGCAGTGACCAGTGCTAGTTTGAGTCTTTTAGCTCATAGCTTTAGCGGCAGACTGTTGTACGTCCCACTGTTGGACTCCTCTACAGTGAAATACAGTCACACTACAACGTTTAGCTGTCAGCATTTTAGCAGTGTTCAATCCAGTTACTACTGTAGCTAACGGTAGGCTAACGTTAGCTGCTGTGTAACGTGTTATTAGTGTTTACTAGCGTGACATGCAGCGATGTTTCTGTTGCCTGGAACGTCTGTTTTGGAGCAACAGAGCGCAACGCAGACATTTAAGTGGCACTGTAATCCCATTGCTATTTCGTCCGATAGATGCCCTATTGGCACCGGATTTTAACACGCGCCATTAACGTGAACATAAAATTGCATTGGCTGTATCTTTTCACGCCAAACATGCATGTATGGAAAGCGGTCGCACCACAGCTGAAATGGCTCCTTCATATTATCCTTCAACAAAGGAGGAATGTAGCACAATATGGATGTGAAAGCAGTTATCATTAGCCTATGTGACAATAATTTTTTTTTGGTTAAAATCAACAAATAATCGTGATCAATATATTGATCAAAATAATCGTGATTATCATTTTGGCCATAATTGTGCAGCCATATGCAGATGAGTGGAATGAAACCCTTGTCATGTGGAAAGAACAATAATGGGATCACACAACAGAAATGAAAATAATGTTTGGAATTTAATCCAAATGAATTGGTAATTGGCTCATTAGTATTTCCTGTTCATAAAAAAAAACAAGTACAGAAATAATTAGTATAACGTATCAAGGAACTTACTGATACCCATTTGCCTACCATAATGAGGCCAAATGTGTCCCTCAGCACTTAACCATCAATTTATCAGCTTTTTTTGTCTTCACTCAGCTCTGAGTTGTTGTTGTTGTTGTATTCTATAAAATGATGTTCCCATTGAGTCTTAACAAAGTGAAATTGTGATGTCTCCCTTAACATCCCTACCTCCAGTTTCCTCAGGGCAATTTTTCTTTTTAATCTTGCCTTTCACCAGTGAAGTGAGTAGTCCGGGGACTCTCTGCATGACTAACGTGCTGTTTCACAGTCATCCTGTGTATGCTGTGCATTCATTTTAATGGAGCTGTGTAGCTATTTTGTATATGTGTGATGCATTAGGCATGTAAATGGACTGCACTTATACAGCACCTTTCTTTTTATCTTACTGGACAAAGACCTTTACAATTTGCATCTCATACACAGTACAGAAGATAGGCCTATGTTTTCATGGTGGTTCTTTTTTTGGTATGGATCATGTTATAAACATATATGGTCCACACAGCACGGTTAATGTGGATCAACAGTTGCATTGCTGGAATACAAATTCTAGGTAATAAAAATGTGATAATCGCAGGTCTTTCCTCAAACCACGAAAGTTCACGAAGGGAGGAGGTCAGGGTGGATGGATGGGTCCAACAAACACAGGAGGAGACCGCTATTCGTGTCCCGTGTGAAACCAAAAGTCAACATTAGCTTCTTTGAACGTATGTAAGTTAACTTGTAAGTTCAGTTACGTAAGTAACTGAAGTTGCGTAACAAACTTATTTTACTTATTTTAACCCAAACCATGATCTTTTCCTAAACCTAACAAAGTAGTTTTGTTGCGTAAAACCTAACCAAACTGTGACCGTTTCACAATGTTAATCATGTATTTAATCTTTTAATTTCGGTATGAGGACGTGTTAATCTCCTGCCACTGGTAAGGTATGCTCACTTAGAAAATGCTCCTGTGGGTTGTATTAGAGAATAGGAACAAATGACCTATGTGAGTGTATGGGTTGGAAGACTTGTTGCCTATAACTCTATGAATAAATCAATTGGGTTCAGATATGAAAGCTTTTGCAACACGAAATAGCTTTCCTCTCTGGAATCCAGGGTAAAAAAAGAGACCATGAATTTTGGCACTAATAAATTCTGCCCTGAAACCAATTTATTGTTTTATTATATTAGACACTGAGCTACTTACTTTCTCTTCATAGTGGAGGAAAGATGCAGCTTCAGGACCTAGGTATTTGACCAGACTGGAAAACACAGCTGTTCTTCTCTCCCCACCCTGCAAACAAAAGAAAATGCCTGTGCCAACATGGTACTTTACACTCGCTCATCACTCAGAAATATAACGGCAGGCTGCAAAAATATGAATGCATATTCAAGAAACCAATCCAAGCTGGACAAAAGAAGCAGAAGTCAATTTGAATAACTCAAGCGTGGTCAGCACATGCTCCTGGTTGGATTAGTTCACATGGTGAGTTATGCACAGAGCAGCTGAGGCCTAAAGACCAAAAGGACAGATCACCATAAAACATGCTGACAGATGTTGCAAAACTGTCTAAGATTTCTTATGTGCATGTCACTTTACCTTTGCTCTTAGCACACCCTTGTGCAATAATTTGAAGCTGAAACTCGTAGTCATTTAATACACTCCTTACAGTGTAACAAAGTGTGAATTAAAGCGTGGTGCCAAATAGGGTAAATAACCCTAACCCAAATTTTAAAAACAAAACAAAAACCTGTTAATTTGCTGCAGGACTGCTAATGGATGAAAATTCTATGAAATGACATTGGAAAAAAAATCCCACCGGTGCAAACCAAAACAATCAACAAGCCAAAAGTCAAACGCAGTAAATGTAAATCCAACCAAGTACACTATATAAGAGCCAAATTTAAAAATCAAAACATTCCTAAGAAACAGATATATGTATTTACAACTAATTCATACTTACACAGCACAAAAGTGTTTTTAATTGTAACCTTGATGTAACTTGCCTCACACACAGCAACACTATTTCCCTCTCTTTAGCAGTGCAGTAGCAAGTGGAGGTTAATTATTTAGCACTTTGTGCAGCATTGTACAGCAGGGAGACAGCTACGCTTGAGCTCTGTAGAAAGTCAAGCTAATGACTAAAATGCCAAAACAACACTAGACACAAGGCTTAATTTTATTTATTTTTTCAGGTTAAGGGAAAGCACTGGAACTAAATAAAAATGTCAACACAGAAGGAAAGCAAGGAAAGAGAATGTAGGCTCAGTGTGCGGAGAGTGTACGGGAGAGTAAGAGGATCATAGCTGTCATTGGTAACATTCGGTTACTGAAGTGTTAAGTCTCGCTTTGCCAGACCTTCCTCCTCAGCAGAGGGTCTGGCTACTCCACACAGCATTCTGGAATGGGAGAAGAACGTACTCTGGTTTATTGGTATTTCTTTAAACCAATCACAATTGTCATGGGCGGCACTAAGCTCCACATGGAGCCGCTGCAAAATAGCCTTAAGAAGGAACTTGTTTTGTTCGAATGTGTACTTTCAAAAGTTGTTTTAGTCATGCGAGAGAAAACTCAGATTGGACAGATAGTCTAGCTAGCTGTCTGAATTTACCCTGCAGAGATCTGAGGAGCAGCTAACCATAGTCCTCATAAATCCACCGGAGTTTAAAATTCCAACACAAAGAAAACGGAAGGAAATGGTCATCGGCGAAAAGACATGCATACGGCGGAATTTCCTTCGTCACCAGAGCAATCCCGGAAGTGTATAGACTACTGAAGTGTAGAAATGTGACCTCATCATTTGGCAACCTGGACATTAAGGGATATTAGGCCTGCATGAATCCTTTACCAAATAAGTTGCAGAATTCTTTTTTATCAACACTTGATATTGTATTATACGATAATACAATAACTCAGTCAATTTGAGTACCTCAGTGCCTCAGCAAATAGTACTGCAAAAAATGAAATTGAAAGATTGTAGCATTGAGTTGAAAAACCCATTTTCTATATTAGCCAAAGTTATAGTTATTAAAAGCTGGCAGGAGCACCCCACTGTTCTCCTCAGTCTATGTGCTGTGCGTTTCTCGCATACAATATTCATAAATGCTGCCACTGAGCATTTTTTGACACAATAACATAATTATGGCAATGCACACTATGTTGCATTTGTGTCCACATAAATTGTTAACCAGGCGTAACCCTAAACATGCATGATAAAGGGTTAGTTAAAATCCAGTACAGTAGTACTGTATATCCAGAAGGAGGCATAGTTTAATGTACACGTACTATATATTGGAATTTGAACAGATAAGACCTATGTCTAATAAAACTACCAGACTTCAGAGTTAAGCTATTGAAAACCATGACATCTCACTTGATAATAGAATATTTCATACCCGTCCACAATTTGGCATATCCCAGATGAAGCCATTATTAACCTCCATCTATCCATCTATCTATCCATCATCTATCTACCTACCCACCCACACTACCTACACTACCACTGAAAAGTTTGAGGTCACTTAGAAATTCCCACTCCATTATAGACAGAATACCAGCTGATCTGAGTGGGTGGCTGATCTTTAATGCAATATCTACATTGTCCATTATCAGCAACCATTCACCCAATATTCCAAAGGCACATTCTGTTTACTAATCTGATATCCTTTTAAAAGGCTAACTGAGAAAACATTGGAGAACCCTTTTTTCAATTATGTAAGCACATAATGTAATCTGAAAACTGCTGGCCTGGTTAAAAATAACAATGCAACTGATCTCAGCTGGTATTCTGTCTATAATGGAGTGGAATGGAAATTTCTAAGTGACCCCAAACTTGTGTGTGTGTGTGTGTGTGTGTGTGATATATATATATATATATATATATATATATTAAAAAAAAAAATAGTGTATGTTGTATATCGTACTGATGATGGAAAAAATATGCTTCAATTACCTTTTCCATTTCTATGCATTATGAATTATCATGAGATCATAATGAATCACAATTAACATACTAACTGATGGCACGAGACATTGCTGTGTTACCAGCATAGATTATAACCTGTTTAAATAGTAGATACATTCTTTCATTGTATTTACATTGATGAGCCATTACCTCCTCGGAGCTCCATCGAGAAGCCTGCTGGCCGGCAATGAAGCCTACCAAAGCAGCATTACCGCTGGGGCTGGTGGCATCAAATGTAACACAGAATGGACACTCACTGGAGGATCCTGCCACTATTTCTCCAGAGAAGCCCTTGTCCTTCCAAAAAGCCTGAAGAGAAACGGAGACCGTTCACAGCTTCATCATATTTGATTCGATTTCACTTACAGACGTACACTGTTACCCAATACACTTAATTTATCCAAACAACAAAACCATATTACAAACATATATCACATCAGACATTATGAAAAGTGGATGCAGTGCAAACAATTGAATCTCTCCGTTTTACATTCAGTGTTCAACTCCGGTACACTGATGCCTCCTTAGAGCCTAAACTTAGTAGTTTGACAAACTGTGGAACGAAAGAGTTCCTCAAACTGTGTAATCGAGCCTTTGGGAATCTGGACCCTTTTTTGTGATTGCAAAAGCTGATATTCTTTAAATAAATGCGTGCTTGTGTGGTAAGTCGTCTCCTTTCAGTTCACACGCTATATGTAGCCTGCTGGCAACCTTGCTGCCTACCTTGCTGCTTCATGTAATAATTTATAATGAACCTGCAACCAAGGCTTTTGGTCAATACAAACTGTTTGAAGAGAGAATCAAATGACCCTATACTGTGACATTTTTTATTCATGCATATACTCATGTTGTGACTTAATATAATATCAGCAATCTTTTTGTGGGTGTGTGTGTGTGTGTGTGTGTGTGTGTGTGTGTTGTTTGTTTTTACTATATTCGTGGGGTCCAAAAACCGTGGAGTCCAGTATACTTGTGGGGTCTGCACAGCCTTGTGGAACATTCTTGCATTATGATTTTACTGTACCATTTATTAAAAAAAATAAAAAATAAAAAAAGCACTCTAAATTCCATGAGATTTAGGACTGTTTGCTATGGTGACGCACCATCCTTTTTGTTTTATTCAAATATTTTCTTCCAGGTCAGACCCATCCATTGTATGTACATGACATCTGTCCTAAGATAACTGAGGCTAATTGAGGCTAATTTGAGTAATCAACAAGCGGAAAGTATTATGGCATACCTTCATCCTACTCTAGACCTTAGGAGCCACTCTGATGAGAAGAGGCACTTCCTGGCAATACACAGCATGCTGGACAAGGTTGTAGTTCTGCAAACAGTGTTCTAGTCTCAGCTGTCCCAGCTTGTCATAATTTGGATATTGTTTGAACTTGTTCAGGTAGTCATAAATGGATCTTTTTTACCTCATGCCAGGACACCTGCTGCTGTCTTTAACCTGACCTGTCACCACATAAAAGTCCACTCGTGGGTTTGGACGGCATGCACAAACGAGCTCCTTCAGGCTTTAGAATTTGCTGATTTTCAGTCTTTTACATCCAGTCTTCAGACTTATTTCCAGATTGAGCTATTGTAGATGTGCCCTGACAAATTACCCAGCATTGGTGAGCGTTGCCAGAGATAAGCGAAGGGACAGATGTGATGCCCAGCCTTAGGCTGCCTCTTATGACTTGGATCATGAGAGGGACAAGCTGGTGCTTCTAGGATTGTCCCCCCACTGTGGAGAATATAATCCAAGGTAGCAAAGCAGACTCAACTATTCATGCTGAAAATGCGGAGTCCATGGGCTTGCACAAGTGATGTGACAGGAGTGTTCCAGTGAACTGCTCAGTCAGCTCAGTATTCTCTTTCATTATATATTCTACTAGAGAGGTGTCTGCTGCCATCTGCTATCAAAGGGTCTCAGTGATTTTCATCAGTGTCCAGTAATAAACTCATTTTTGCTCTCCCCACATTTGGCATTACTCTCAGTTCTTGATGTACTTTAAATAAAGCTGTGCTATGCACTGCCGTTTTTATTTTATACATGAATAATTTCCATTCATCTAAACTCAGCGGGCCTGAGTGATGTTACACTCAGAGCTTTATCGCACACCTTTTACCTTTTACATGATGTCATTGTTGTTTTTATAGATGAGGTCATTTAAATCCTAGATTGACCCAATTCAGTGGCATTTTAAAACACCAACTACCCCAGAATATTGTTATGAACTGAAGTACTTTTGAAAAGTGCTGCAAAGATCTGTCCTATAAGGGTAATGTGATATTGTTTCTGCGAAAAGTAGAATCTTAGATCTTATAGCCCTAGATGGCCACTGGATGTCGTTTTGTTAGAGCACATCTCACGTCACCTTGTGTAATTCATACTAGAGTGATGGTTGAACAAATTTGTTCAACTATTCACACTAGATCACCAACTGCATTATTAAACCAGGGGGGGCAGTTTAACAGGGGCAGTGACGTCACCCTGCCAACACTCAGATTCCGACTGGCCACCATGGGCTTAGCGGATAAGGGTGGAACTGCACCCCATGGCCCAGAAAGAGCTTTCTAATAGACTTTGCTTGGCGAAAGAAACTTCTATATTTCAGCGGATCATTTTTTTTGGGGTGCATCAACTTACCAACCCGAACACTTAAAAGGTCCTTGTTTAAAACGTCACGTTTTTAACATTTACTAGTAGCCGAATCCAGAGTTATTAAACTAGGCATGATGAACGCGCATAATGGACGCAAGCAGACTGCACTGTGCATGCTCATATGGCGGTTCTCCTGAGGTCCTGTAGCTGTGATAATGAATAATGCTAACACTAATGGTTGTAATTCACCATGTGTTCTATTAATACATCCATGGTATGTATGCTGTAAAGCCTGTAACGTGGATGAGAGATGAAGCCATGGATGTTATTAAGAGAAGCTCTGTTCATGAAACTGCAGGCTAACCGTAGGAGTTAGCACTAGCTAGTAGCTAGCTAGCTAGCTAGTAGCACGACATAATTACATCTCTTTGGTTGTCTAAATACATCCCTCATTTATTTAGATAAGCATGTAAACGATCGGGCACAATGAAAACACGTTTACCGTTAGTGAATATTTTATACAATGAAACGGCGAGTTCCTGAGTTCGCCACTTGTAAGAGACACGAGAGAGAAGCTCATGAACGAGCATGTTGCTACAACACAAACTGTTGCTAGTGCGCATGTCCATTGTGACGTCATGGGCCAGTCAACGCGGAAGATCCGAGGTCCGTGTTTGCTTTACGCGCTTTTGATGACTCTCATTGGAATGAACGGGTCTTCCCGCCGAACACTGTATCCAGTTCTGTTAATACATCCATGCTGCAGCCGTCTAAAGCCAGAGAAATTAAACATGCTCTGTTTTTTGTTCATGATTAATGCTTTGTTTTTTATTGACGGGAATAAATGCTCTTTTTAATTTTTTGTTAATTTAAAAAAAAAAAAAATACAATGTTTTATGATAATAAAGAGGCGTGGTTTACTTTGTTGGCTGTGAACCTGTGTATCTGGCTCACATAACAGTGATATATGACAAAAGATGTATCCTGAGATTTATTTAAACTTTCATTTGTTTGAAAAAGTAATACAAAAATAAATGAATTGTCACTAAAAGAGACAATAATATTGTTAATCGCAATTTTTTCTGAGACAATTAATTGTCTAGCAAAATTTGGAATTTTTACAGGCCTGGTGACAATGGGGCTGATCTATTCAATTTAATTCTGTTTATTTTTTTATATATATATATATATATACATATACAGCAAAAACAGAAACGTCCTGTCACTTTCAACTGCTTTTATATTTTAAGCAACCTTAACATATGCAAATATTTGTATGAACATTACAAGATTTAACAGCTAACACATAAACTGAACAATTTTCACAAACATGTGACTAACAGAAATGGAATAATGTGTCCCTGAACAAAGGGGGGGTCAAAATCAAAAGTAGCCCTCAGTATCTGCTGTGGCCACCAGCTGCATTAAGTACTGCAGTGCATCTCCTCATGTACTGCACCAGACAGGCTAGTTCTTGCGGTTGTTGTTGCCATCCTGTACCTGTCCCGCAGATGTGCTATCCGGATGTACCGATCCTATGCAGGTGTTGTTACACGTGGTCTGCCACTGTGAGGACGATCAGCTGTGCTTCCTGTCTCCCTGGAGCGCTGTCTCACAGTAGGGACATTGCAATGTATTTCCCTGGCCACATCTGCTGTCCTCATGCCTACTTGCACCAACTGTGACCTTAATTGCCTACCGCCTGCAAGCTGTTATTGTCTTTTCGACCGTTCAACAGGTGCATGTTCATTAACTGTTTATGGTTCATTGAACAAGCATGGAAAACATAGTTTACAATGAAGATATCTAAAGTTATTTTTTATTTTTACAGAAGTATCTTTAAAATGCAGTGTCCTGAAAAAGGGGCATTTCTTTTTTTGCTGAGTTTACTTTATACCGTACATTATATACTGGAAGAATGGAATTCCTGTTCAAGTTTTGAACAATTTGTCCCTGCATATAAAAGGTATACACTAGAGCTGGGCAATATATTGATATTATATCGATATCGTGATATGAGACTAGATATCGTCTTAGATTTTGGATATCGTGATATGGCATAAGTGGTGTCTTTTCCTGGTTTTAAAGGCTGCATTACAGTAAACGTATGTCATTTTCTGAACTTACCAGACTGTTCTAGCTGTTTTATTATTTGCCTTTACCCACTTTGTCATTATATTCACATTACTGATGATTATTTATCAAAAATCTCATTGTGTAAATATTTTGTGAAAGCACCAATAGTCAACACTACAATATCGTTGCAGTATCGATATCGAGGTATTTTGTCAAAAATATCGTGATATTTGATTTTCTCCATATCGCCCAGCCCTAGTATACACTTGTTTACCGAGTTGCTAGTGTATGATTTATTAATAATAAATAACAATGTAGTACATAGCTGTCTATTTACTTGTTACAAAATTTGGAAAGCAATGTTTAGGTAAAACCTGATCACTTCCACACAGTGAGGCATAGAGCTTACTAATTCAGGTATGGGATCGGAGTTCGGTATCAGCCAATACCCAAAGCCCAGGCATCAAAAGTAGGCTCGGTGAATCCCTACTTTAGTGCGCTGGTCTGTAGTATCTTTGTGTTTCTGACCCTGCTTTGTCTATAGTTTCTGCTTTTCTTTCCATCATTGCCTCCCCTATTACAGGGGAATGATTACACTCATCCGCACTGCTAAACCCTCACTTTGCTATTTTAATGTGAAGGTACTGCATGTTTCAGTCACATAAGCCCCACTTCCTGTTTTACACTTTGCATAAACATGTCCTATTCATGACTCTAAGTAAGCTTTCAAATCATTTAAAATACTAAGAAATGGAATATCAAATGAACTACAGTGCCTTGCGAAAGTAATTTTTTGTGAAGAATCAACAACAAGTGGGACACAATCATAAAGTGGAACGAAATTTATTGGATATTTCAAACTGTTTTATCAGATAAAAAAACTGAAAAATTGGTCGTGCAAAATTATTCAGCCCCCTTAAGTTAATACTTTGTAGCGCCACCTTTTGCTGCGATTACAGCTGTAAGTCTCTTGGGGTATGTCTCTATCAGTTTTGCACATCGAGAGACTGAAATCTTTGCCCATTCCTCCTTGCAAAACAGCTGGAGCTCAGTGAGGTTGGATGGAGAGCGTTTGTGAACAGCAGTTTTCAGTTCTTTCCACAGATTCTCGATTGGATTCAGGTCTGGACTTTGACTTGGCCATTCTAACACCTGGATATGTTTATTTGTGAACCATTCCATTGTAGATTTTGCTTTATGTTTTGGATCATTGTCTTGTTGGAAGACAAATCTCCGTCCCAGTCTCAGGTCTTTTGCAGACTCCATCAGGTTTTCTTCCAGAATGGTCCTGTATTTGGCTCCATCCATCTTCCCATCAATTTTAACCATCTTCCCTGTCCCTGCTGAAGAAAAGCAGGCCCAAACCATGATGCTGCCACCACCATGTTTGACAGTGGGGATGGTGTGTTCAGGGTGATGAGCTGTGTTGATTTTACGCCAAACATAACGTTTTGCATCGTTGCCAAAAAGTTTGATTTTGGTTTCCTCTGACCAGAGCACCTTCTTCCACATGTTTGGTGTGTCTCCCAGGTGGCTTGTGGCAAACTTTAAACAAAACTTTTTATGGATATCTTTAAGAAATGGCTTTCTTCTTGTCACTCTTCCATAAAGGCCAGATTTGTGCAGTATACGACTGATTGTTGTCCTATGGACAGAGTCTCCCACCTCAGCTGTAGATTTCTGCAGTTCATCCAGAGTGATCATGGGCCTCTTGGCTGCATCTCTGATCAGTCTTCTCCTTGTATGAGCTGAAAGTTTAGAGGGACGGCCAGGTCTTCGTAGATTTGCAGTGGTCTGATACTCCTTCCATTTCAATATTATTGCTTTACAGTGCTCCTTGGGATGTTTAAAGCTTGGGAAATCTTTTTGTATCCAAATCCGGCTTTAAACTTCTCCACAACAGTATCTCGGACCTGCCTGGTGTGTTCCTTGTTCTTCATGATGCTCTCTGCTCTTTAAACGGACCTCTGAGACTATCACAGAGCAGGTGCATTTATACGGAGACTTGATTAGACACAGGTGGATTCTATTTTTCATCATTAGTCATTTAGGTCAACATTGGATCATTCAGAGATCCTCACTGAACTTCTGGAGAGAGTTTGCTGCACTGAAAGTAAAGGGGCTGAATAATTTTGCACGCCCAATTTTTCAGTTTTTTCTGTTAAAAAAGTTTGAAATATCCAATAAATTTCGTTCCACTTTATGATTGTGTCCCACTTGTTGCTGATTCTTCACAAAAAATACAGTTTTATATCTTTATGTTTGAAGCCTGAAATGTGGCAAAAGGTCGAAAAGTTCAAGGGGGCCGAATACTTTCGCAAGGCACTCTATGATAAATCAGTGACCAATATTTTTCTTTATCAGAATCCAAATGCATTTTGGCGAGGCACCAAGGCATAGACCCAAGCACTAATGACTTTGTGTTCATTACAGTAGACACATTTAATCTACTAACAAGGTGCGCAAGCATTTTGTTAATTAATTGTGTGGGTGTAAAGTGCAAAATGGAAGATATTAAACAAATCAAATTTCACATGCTAGGAGATTTTTCACACAGTCTTGAGATCTATAAAGACCTTGTTCCAAATGAGTTGACTGCTGTCTGCTGCCAGCTTTCTTTTTTATAGGTAAACAAATAGCTATTTGAAGACAATTTTTCCTCACTCCTGCTGACGACATTGCTGGGACGCAGTCTTGAATTTTACATGAAAGAAACGGTTGCATGCAGACGATATGATTTTAAATGTATTTCTGGTCCTAAATGGCTGAAAACTACAACTTGATAGTGTGGGGGTTATTCAAATATAGTGGCCCATTTCACCAAATTTGCAACATGAGATCATTTATTTTAACACTTTTCACTAATCAAAATGGCACAACGGAGCAGTTGCAATCCATGCATGAGCATATAATAACCCTGTAGGACTTACAAATGTAACTGCAATTTGCATGCAATAGTCAACTGTGCAATGTGACGCAGCAGCCATTGCGTGTAATTAATATTTGCGATGTGCTTTTGTAAAATGAGTGGTGCCCCAATGCTGCAACTGTAAAATATCAAATCTGACCAGCATTTAGTGTAATTAATTGTAATCGATTGTATTTAGTTTGCAATTCAGCCCCTTACAAATGCTGTTTACTGTCTCCCATGAATTGAAATAACTTCACATAACACACCACATAAGTATGGCTAATTTAATAATCCACTATAGTCAACCTTCTTCATAAACTAAATCACTTTTACACTTTTATGGAGTTGACATCTACCAAATTATTTAGAGATAAACCCTTTAGGGAAGAAAAATATGTAAATGCTGCAACAATTGTTTAGAAGACAACGAATGATTGATTGTTTAAAACAAATGTTTCTAAATTTGTATCTTTAACATTCAAGCAAACGTGGTTTCAATTGATTTATCTTCCGTTACTCACCGTCTGGTAGGTAATAATGAATTTAATCATGTGGCCCACAGGCATGTTCTGGGTAAGAAATTCTCTCTGGCTGGGCAGGGCTGGCTGGTAGTGGATCTTTGCTGTGGGGGGAAACAAGAGTACAACATAAATCCCCAGAAATGACTTGCTCTTTTTTAGTTCCATTTAATCCACCTACCCTGGTCTTACCTGGTGTACTTTACGTATACATGTTGAAAAAAAAAAATCTATGCTTTAATTAAAGACAGAGTAAAAAAGGAAAGACTGATAACACACTTGCGCTAAACCCTCTATTGATCAGGATGAATTTATCTTGAATCATTGACATTTATGGCCTTGCAAAGAAATCCCAATGACATGAATAGTACTATGGCTTTTGCTGTGCTGCAGAGTACTAATTGGAGCACTTACATCTGTAAAAGCTCCATCTCACTGATATGAGAGCAGTCAAGTAACTTCATCAGTACCGTTAGAGGTACTGTATGCCACGCATGCAGAGAAGCCAGACTGTTTCTGTGCCTGCTCTGGCAAGTGAAGTGACATCTGGCCTAAAGCCAGGCTTTTAACGAATGAACCAGTGGAAGATGTGAGACATCATTTAGAAACTGTCTAGAGCCTGTCAGCAACCTCAAAATAATGCCCTTAATGCTAAACAAAATTAATAAGGCCAAAGCAGTAAAATTGAAAAACAGTGACATGATAAGTGGCTCCAAACTAATTTGACATGGTCACTTAGACGTTCAAATGACAGCACGGTACGCATAACATAAGATCTGCCAAGTGGTGTCATATCTATAAAGCTGCTTGTTTTGAAACCAAAGCCACCTACGTTGATGGCAGGAAATGCCTTCTACCTCATTATTTGTTAAATTCTTGATGGCTAAATTAGACGTATTCTGGCATTTTATTCGTTTAAACACTAAAGTGCTCTATAGTGACAACACAGTCATCCACTCTAACATGCACAAATCTGCTGTAACTCTTTCGTGAAACTTCATCACAACTCAGCATCGCAGTTAAATCAAGATGATGTGAATAAACAGGTTCAACAGGATGGCAGTTCTTATAAACTATGTAAATAAGATTAAGCACACCAATTTGATACTATGTGCCCAAAACGTGGCTAGCTGATGAATAGGGACTGAGTACTGCTTATAAACAGACATCAGTGACAAAATAAGAATATTGTCATGAATATTGTCATGCAATATTGTCATCCAGCAATTTCCAGACTTGTTAAAGGCTCTTACTTTACTTTTGAAGGCACCACAGATTAATTACTGAGGATTTCTTTTCTGTCAATAGACAGAGAGGCACTTAAAAAATGACAGTCCTCAACTTCAATACAATTACTTTTGAGTTGATACCTTCAATCTGCACACACAAACATACAAAAAAAGGCACACGTGGCTTTTTCTTGACGCCTATTATTAAAGAAAATGGCAAACTTCTCTGAAGGTCAAGGCACCTTATTTATATAGCACATTTTATACAATGTAAGCTCAATGTGCTTCACACAAAACACTTCTGAACAAAGTAAAATAGAACATATTTAAGTATATCTGTACAAATGTGTCATCCCTGCCCACCCACCAACATAAACATACCCACCCACACATACCCAAAGAGAGTGAGAGAGAGAGAGGAATGGATTGTGGGAAAGAGACAGAGACCGAGATATAGAGGCAAGCTAGCTATAGGCCTGAGAGAACAGGCAGGTCTTAAGCTTGCTTTTAAAAGACAACACAGTTGTGGTACATTGTATATCATGAGGCAGTTTGTCTCAGAGAGTGGGCCTATAATGACTGAATGCACCTTCTCCAGACTTACTACTGATCACGGGTACAGTTAGGAGACCAGCGTCTGATGATCTAAGAGTTCTGGAGGGTTTGTTAGCAGTGAGCAGGTCATAGATCTAATTAGGAGCTAGGCCATTAAATGATTTAGAAAATAGCATATTCACAATTTTATCCATGCTAGTGATTGGAAGGCAGATTCTGATTGACAAGTCTTTTGATATGCAGACTAATGCTGCAGTAACTCGTCAATTATGTATGTTTACATTATTTATATGGTCCTACCATTTGGACCTTTTAATATGCAGGGCTAGACCACCTTTCACTTAGTTACAACCTATTCATTAATTTATGTATTTTCATAGCCAGCTTTTTTTTTTTAAATTTTAATTATATGAACAGTCTCTACAATGGCAATCAGTATCATGAATTATTTGAGTCAAAGAATCTCTGCTTTATAATTTCCTCAGAGGGGATGAAATGTGCAAGTCAAAAAAGGACAGGGTTCATCCTTGGATCTGACATGGAGGAGTACAAAGTTGCCCCTTAAGGACACTGCTGACACTATCCCCATCTGTGCCATTCTCTGAACTGAAGTACTCTCATTTGACAGTTCATCAGACTGCTTTTTGCATTCTGTCATCTTTGGAAAACAGCTGCAAGTGCAAGGGTGTCTTATAGCTCCGGAGCAATCTGCACAAGTGCTGGTTCCTGACCCTTAAAACTCTAACTAAGAACATGGCTTCCCCCTGAGTGGTTTCTTTTCAGTCTTTTTAACGCCTTTCTGTCTCTCTTAATCTCTTTTTACTTTCAGAATACTGTGGCATTTAAATTCTCTCTCACTCCATTGTGTGAATGCTCTCCTGGACAATGTTGACCTTGCTTTCTCAATTTCTTCTGTCACTGACCTGTGAGTTACATCTGTGGTAGCCTTTGGCTTCAAAATTTCCATTACTTTCTCACTCTGAACTTTCACCATAGCGCACAGGCACTTTCAGTGCCTTTGACTGTCAGAAGGATGAGAAAAGTAAAACATGAAAACCACTCAAATCAAGACATAACATCAAAGGGACAATGATTCAAAGATGCAGCTTGCGAATGGCAACTTATAAAGAGCGGTGCAAAGAAACTTTAAAAGGTATGAAAAAAGCTAACGCTAGAGCAGAAGTTTAGTTCATGGCTGTGCCTGCATATGCTGTGAAATTGGATCGTCTCTTTCATGCTAAAAAAACAGAGCAGTGCACAGCATATGATGTAACCGCCTGTTGTGGAGGAAAAGAAGTAATTACACGCACAGCCTCTTGCTAGGTGTGCGGCTGAGATAATGGTCATGTGAAAAGAGAAAAAGCCTTCACATTAGACTTTAATGTCAACGTTTTAATAAAAAAAAAAAAAAAAAAATATATATATATATATATATATATATATATATATATATATATATATATATATATATATATAAGAACCTCTTATACCATAACTGTGGACAGGTATCCATGTAGAGGGTCAATTCAAAAGGATGAGGCAGTAATGACAGACGGATACCAAAGAAAAAAAAGAAATGGTCCTCACTGTCATAAATCTGTAGGGCCATCAGAAATAGGCAGCACTATTCACTAACCACTTAATCCAAATGTTAAAGATGGATTCCTGTATCTATGGGAACGTTACATCACAGATCCTTTATTGAATTACGTACGTAGCCCCTTGACACTTATTGGAATTGAAGGGCTCGGTAGGAGCAGCAGACACCCTCCCCAATCTCCCCCCACACTGCAGTTCCGACATTGCTTAATAATTTCTCCTGTTGGTTTGGACGAAAATAGACTCAAAGAGATGACCCTTTTGGCTAAATTCCCCCTCATTAGTTTTAGAATTCATTTAACTGAGGTTTATTGGATGGCTTTTAATCTCCTATAAATAAATGGCCAATTAAATGTAGCTGGTGGACCACAAACAAAAGATGCATTTCATTTTGACTACTCAAGGCCCTGAAAAATCTTTCTTATTAAAAGTGATGGAATCTTACATGCACATTATTATGCTGCCAAAGAGTCGAATTGGACTTGGAAGCAGATTAATTGCTGTTATTCATTCATTATAGGGGCTTATTTTATTCTTATTATTCTTATTCTTATTATTATTATTAATTGTTGCAGTTTAGACACACCTCTTTAATAATACCATTAGTTTTATTTAGAAAAATAAAAAAAAGTCTGGCCACCAGATAGTACTAACAGGTAATATTCAAATTGTTTTGTTAATGTTATGTGTTGACATTAAAAAAAAAAACAATAAGCTGACAATACATCTTTATCAATTTCTTAGAACACTCTCAAATATCAATATCAGTATTGGCCTCAAAATTACATTATTGTCAGGCTCCACACAAATGACGAGCGCTTTATAAGAGTATTGAGCATGGTATGTCCTTTTTAAGATTTTAATATTTTCTATTGCTGAACAAAACATTGCAAAGGCACACTTACTATATTTGCCTGCTCATCAACACACGCATAATACACACAGCTCAATCCATTTCCACAGAGTTTAAGTTCAGCAAGATAAAAATCACATTACGTTAGTTATCTTCACAATCACTTCAGCTCCCACTTCATGTTTAATCCCTAAATGAGGCTCCATTAGCTTCATTCACAGCACAGCAGATACTGGCCTAGAATCCTGGCTCACAGTGTCACTTGGCAAATCAATGCTAATGCATTGCTTACCTGTTTTCTACTTTTGTAAACAAACCTCTGCACTAAAACGTGAGTGGCAGATGTAATAGTTTCCTCACCACTGCCCAAGCCTGCTGTCATAACAGCAGCTCCTCCTCTATGAGAAGATAAATGGCAACATCAGTTATAGCGTTGCTTAGCTGCCTGTCAGGTTCCCTTGCAATCAGATGAAATCCCCCTTTAGTCAGGTACGACTTTTGCAAGTGACGCCAAGAACTTTAGCTTCACCCACTTTACAATAAATATACTTGCACATGCCCACATACACACATGTGCACCAGTGTTGGGGAAGTTACTTTTAAAAAGTAGTGTTTTCTCGTTACTCGTTACTTCTTAAAAAAGTAATCTGTTACTTTACTTAGTTACCCCCTATGGAAAGTAACTTTTTACTTGTTACTTTTAAAAGCAGGCGTCTCTGGCAGAGACTGACGTTATACAAAAACTATCTTTGACCATAAATCCCATCTCTGGTTTATCAGTGAAGTGTCTGAACTCCACTGCAGACTGGATTCTCTACTCACAGAGTGACGGCTGATTCATTATGAACGAGTCCAGCGCGGGTTAATGCACATCAGCAGGTCATCGGCGTTACACGGTGTTAGTGTATACTATGTAATGTCTGTATCGACTTGTACCGGTCGCGCAGCCACGATGGTCCGTGCATTGTCGTAGACACATGCAGCCTCTTTTCTGGAAATCCTTGCGTGTCCGTGCAACCGACACCAGTACACAGCGGTCAGCTTTGTGTCTGCCTGGCTCAGAGCGCCATCTAGCAAAAAACCACAAAGCTTAAAACACTCTCAAAAGTTAGCTTTGGCTGCTTCACGCTTGCCATAAATTACTCTGCTACCAGCCTCTGTCACGTCCCGTGTGGAGCTTGTGAGCGTGCAGCTGAGAAGGCAGTGTCGCTGTCAAATCTGTCCCTGGGAAAAGTAACGTTGTGCCAAATTGAAAAAGGAACTATGTTTCGTTACCAAATTTTAAGTAATAGCGCGTTACACTACTTTTTACCTGGAAAAAGTAGTTACATTACTGTAACGCATTACACCCAACACTGATGTGCACACACAGCCACACAGTTAGCATGCTCTGCCAGGAACTTTCTACTTGATGCAGAGAGACAGAAAAACACATTGAAACAAAATGTTAATTTAGTAACTGCAGAGCTGTCTCTGTAACTACTGCTGAATGTTAGACGATACGCCTAATTGCATTATACTCCAACTGCATGCTGTGTAAACTTAATATATATATTTTTTTTACTATACTCTTTCAAAATGAATATACACTGGGCCTATTTAACAACTAATATATGCACATACTTCAACTACATCTTCAAAATTCAGCACATGGCCAAAATTCCCATTTCCAAGCTCATCCTTTTTTATGCATAGCAATCTCATATGCAGTGAAACCAAACAGTTCATAAATCATTGAGGTGAGTGAGAGAAGTGGTAACAAAAAAAGGATGGAAAAAAAACTGACGGAACTCATTATAAAAGATGGATGGATGAATGGGGAGATAAATCCAGGAGCCAGGAATAGGACAGACGTGATATATTGGGGAACACACTGCTCATATCCAGCATTTGCTTTTGTGTGTGTGTCAATGCAGTGCTTGGTGTCTTTTGATGCCAAGCACCTCTTGGACCCCAGAGAATATTAATCTCTTTGTTAATTCATCCATCTACTCATTCATTAATTACAAAAAGAAATTGTCTTGTGAATGAATCAGGAATGTCAGAAACAAACATCCGTAAAATAAGAAACAAAATATGAGAGGTTATGGATACTGTAAACAACGCTTTACACTTCAACTGTCCAAGGGAGGAATCCTCAGGAGTCACTATCAAAATTCAAGCCCTCTCCCCCCTAACTCAAAAGCTGCTCCACTCCACCCACTTCCGGAAAATTTAAAATGAAACGTGTCACACCGATGATTTGAAGCAGCAATCCTTCCTTATCCTTATTCCTGACTCTTTTTGGGAGAGGTGAAATCTTAATCACTGGCCTGACTTTGGCTTTTGAAAGTCCCTGTCAATCTCCCCACACTGATTTAAGGCCAAAGCGTGGCACTGTGGCATCCGAGCCAGAGCAATCCATGGTGCATACTTCAACACTGCTCCCAAACTTGTCTCATTAAGGATCCTGGCCATGGTCCATGGCTCTAAGTATGAGGCTTTGAGTGACAGATCTGTTGCCAGCTTAGTACAAACAGGCACAGATCCAGTGTAAGCCCCCAGCTTCAGATTCAGCTTCGGCCCCTTCAACCTGGCAAAAACTGGCCCCGGCACCAGCCTCGGTATCAACCAGCACGTCTTGGTATGTGTCCGACTCCTACATATGGCAAGTACCAGCCAAACAGTCGCCCACTATTTTACCCTGCAGTTGATAGTAAGTTGGAATGCAGGATTTCTATTTTCTGACCAGAAAAAAGTGGATTCTACTTGAGGGTTGGATATGTTTTTCTCAAACTCACTGGCACAACATGATGTCAAATGCACATTGCTGGCCACACAACAGAGTAAACACATATTTCCAGTAATGTATGCTGTTAAATAAATAAAAAGTCTTCAAAGTAGGGCTGTGCAATTAATCTAAATTTTTTTGTCTCCTAAGGATCACAAAAACAGACCTATCGAGAAAAACGATAATTTTGTACATTACGTTTTTTTACGGGAAAAGTATTAAAGGTCCTATGACATGCTGCTTGTTGGATGCTTTTATATAGACCTTAGTGGTCCCCTAATACTGTATCTGAAGTCTTTCCTGAAATTCAGCCTTGGTGCAGAATTACAGCCACTAGAGCCAGTCCCACAATGAGCTTTACTTAGGACGTGCCATTTCTGTGTCTGTAGCTTTAAATGCTATTGAGGAGGAGGGGGGGGGGGCAAGGTGGAGGGTGGTGTCGCCTTGACCAACTGCCATGCTTCGCTAGTTCAGAGCTCGTAGCTCCTTTTTGATGCTACCAAATGATCACCCGACGTTAGCATTCCATTGACTGCCATTCATTTTGACGTCACTTTGACAGCGAATAACTTCACATCTGAAGCGTCTAAAGACTTTATTTGTCTGTTGTTTATTTCTAAAGAAACACGACAATGTATAACAGGCTCCATTACCTTGTATCTCACGTTATGGCTCCGTAGCAGACGTTTTTGTAAAAATAGACTAACGATTGTGTCATAACCAAGCGACTTACTGTCGCATAGTAGAGGAATTACCGTACAGTACAGGAGAAGCTCCTTCACTGGTCTCCTTCCATAGCAACGGGATCTGTTGGTCCAGTTTATATACTGTCTATGGATGTCTCTCTCTTTCTCATGGGTGGGCCAAATTCTCTGTGTGGGCAGAGCAGAGAAAGGGGAGGTAACCTTTCCCCTTATGACAACATACATTTCTAGCCACTGGGGGACCATAGGCAGGCTAGGGGAACTCATATTAATGTTAACAAACCTCATAAAGTGAAATGTTCATGCCATGGGACCTTTAAGGGAAATTTCACAGTTTAAGGTGTTTTCACTGTTGATTTGTTTAACTGGTTCACTGTTTTTTAACTTCAATAATTGCAGTATCTTTCCAAAAGTCAATAAGTAATTTTGTTAAATAATTGTGATTTCAGTATTGACCAAAATAATTGTGATTATATTTTCCATAATCGAGCAGCCCTACTTAGAAGTTTGATTTTTAACATGGCATGCTTTAAATGCTACGTTAATTGGTTCATATAAAACCTTCTGCTTCTCGACAAAAGCAACACTTACTGCAGGGGGTCCATATTTTTCCCTCCTCAGTAGCTCGATTGCAGAGAGGTCGGTAATGACGTATTTGTCACTTTCAACTTCCCACAGCCAACCATAACAAATGTCACATTAGCCCCCCGTTAAAGTTTTGGCCCTAACTCTTGCTCTGGTTTAAAATCCAATCCTGGCAATTCCTCAGCCCATAGCACGACCTCAGACTGAATTTACTTCAACCGAAGTGACTGCCACACCCCAGAGCCAAAAAGATTTAGGAAAATCAAAGATGTATCTGCATGGATGCACAGTTTGCCACATTTGACTGACGTAGTGAGTGAGGTGGATATTTGCCTTCTGCATCAGTGAGAATTTCATTTGGCGAGTCGACCAGAGGTGGAAGCCGCACACTGACCTGCCAAGTGAGGGGGGCTGGTGACAATCGCAGCTCTGCACAAGAAGGTGTTGGTGGTGGTTGTCACCTTGGCCCACTCAGCATCCTGTTGAAACACATACACATAAATACAGTTTATTTAATAAGCAAGCACATCCTCTCTGGTGGTGTTGAGCTATTTATTAGTGTGATTGGCTGACTGATTTTGGACACAATTTATTTCAAATACGCTACGCACAAACTGTATTTAAATTAATTACTTTACATTACTTCTTTCCAGTAGCTGTCCCCATATTTTCATAAGTATCTTACTGTACCTATTTGAAATTAAATTGGCTAAATGATTACCTCTTCGGAGCCAAATTCTGCAATTCTACGTACAATTAATGCAGATGTGTGGTAATACGTTTATGCACGCATACCTTGAGCCTTTGATTAATTGATTCACGACAAGCGTCATTAAATACCATACAGTACATATCTAGACAGACTGCTGTGTTCATTAATCATGTATTTACCAGTGAAGGAAACATAGCTTCTTAGGAGATATTTATACATGAGGCCTAGTTTTATAATTTAATCTATTAGATTGTGTTTTGTATTTTCATGCATGTCAATTCTGACAATATGCTATAACAGAAGGGGATATTGTACTAATTAATGCAAATAATTTGGTAAAATAAACTTTAAAACGTGCTTAAATGACATTGTGATGGCAAGATGATCGACTGTATATTACTGGCTTTTAAATCACTGCAGAGCTCTTGTTTGCCAGCTCCCTTGGTCTCACATGCACTAAACTTAAGCCGCTGGTGATAATTAAAACTCACCCACCACAGAACATCACTGTGCAACATACAAAAGCTCCTATCCTCTGAGAGTGTAAGACAGCTAGATATTTTTGGATTCTGAAAATTAGAAATTAAATTTATTGTATTTTTAGCTCTCTTGACTGGATCCCTAGTTACTTCAGGATTGTTTAAAAAAATAGATCTTTTTTCACAAGGCATTAAAGGTCCTATGACGTGTTGCGTTTTGGATGCTTTTATATAGGCCTTAGTGGTCCCCTGATACTGTATCTGAAGTCTCTTTCCTGAAATTCAGCCTTGGTGCAGAATTACAGCCACTAGAGCCAGTCCTACAATGAGCTTTGCTTACGATATGCCATTTCTGTGTCTGTAGCTTTAAATGCTATTGAGGAGGAGAGAGGGGGGGCAAGGTGGAGGGTGGGGGTGTGGCCTTGACCAACTGCCATGCTTCACTTGTTTGCAAACCATGATGTCTCTCTCTCTCATGGGTGGGCCAAATTCTCTGGGCTGGCAAAGCAGAGAAAAGGGAGGTAACCTTTCCCCTTATGATATCATAAAGGGAAGATTCCAGATTGGCCCATCTGAGCTTTCATTTTCTCAAAGTCAGAGCAGGATACCCAGGGCTTGGTTTACACCTATAGCCACTGGGGGACCATAGGCAGGCTGGGGGAAAACAGCGAAGCCCCTCTGCAATTTGGAGTTCATAGCATCCAGCACTAGTGTAACATTCCTCCGCCCTTTGGAGCAGAGACAGTTGGCTTTTTCAAATTAAAAGGTTTCCCAGCTTCTTGAATTTGGACAAGCTTCCCCCAAAGTCTCAAAGAAGCTAAAATACTGGTTTTATATTTTTTGATTTGTATGTGCATCAGTGCACTATAGCCTTGCTGCACGAAGGCCCTGGGTGTGATTCCCTTTGGGCCGGCTGTGTGAAGTTTGCATGTGCTCCCTATGCCTGTGTGGGTTTCCTTTTGGGTGGTCCAGTTCAGCTAGTGCGAACTGGAAACTCTAAATTGCCTGAAACTGTGAATGTGAGTGTTTGTCTGTCAACATGTGTTAGCCCTGTGATCGACTGGCAAAATGTCAAGGCTGTGCCCTGCCTGCTGGGACAGGCTCTCCTCCTGTGACTCTGCACATAATACTCTTCTTTTTCTTCCCTTTCTCCTTCCTATTCTTAATATTACTGCACTGTACTTGGGAGTAGAGTGAAAATGACTTAATTTTTTAATATTAATTCATTTGATTTGTTTTTATTTAGTGCATACACTGTAGCGCTGTAACTAACAATTGTTTTCATTATTAATTACTCTTAAAAGTTTGGTCTATAAAACATTATGAAAAATTAAATTTCCAACAACACAAGGTGCCCTCTTGAAATAGCTTGTTTGTCCAAGCAACCAACAGTCTAAAACACAGATATTTACTTACTATCACGAAAATGTTTTTTAAAACAATGAATTGATAGATTATTAAGATAGTTGACTGTTCTCTTTCTGTTGATTCCCTAGTTCACCAATCAACTTGTTTTAGCTCTAATAAAATGTAAAAATATGAAGTATGAAAATATATTCCTCACAGTTCCCCAGAGCCCGGGGTGACAACTTTAATGTGCTTATTTTGTCCCACCAAATGTCCAAAACAAAAATACTTAGAAATAAACAATTTATCGAGATAGAGCTCTACACATAAGGGATGCATGGAGCCTTCTTGGTCTCTTAGTTGTGGATAAGGAAGACAGTCAGGCAGAACAGACAGTACCTTCACAGGAGACGGCCTGTTTCCCCACTGAGGAAGCTGTTATCTCTGTGTCGCGCCTCATCAATCCCTGAGTGAGCTGTTACTGTACTCTACCTGCCATATGGCTGTCACAGCAGAACCCAGCCGGACATTCTTCCACCCAACACGGTCTGCCAGACACTGTGAAAGCTGTTGGGTGCCTCCCTGTGGAGAGACAGATACTACACTTCAAATTAATTGATACCCTGGATGGGCAGAGTGCTTGAAATTAAAGGGTTTCTTCACCCAACTCATAAAAGCACAAACCCCTGGAGGTGTCTAGCCAGCCGTACAGATAATTCCGATATATTTTCCAAGGATTTAAATGCATTTGCCTCTGGGACTTTGCTGACACCCCAGTGCAATACGTTTTCTTTGTGGTGCTCAAGCAATTAGAACTTTACATGTAAAAAAAGAATCTCACTCTGGAAACGATATCCTGGTTATTCTGCATAAGCCACAGAACTGGCTGTGCAGTTTTCAGTCTGAACTAGTTTCTTCCAATGGTAGAAAATACTTTAAATTGATAACCGTTTGGCTTTTTGTTCAAAGTTAATGTGAGAAACCATATGTAAAAATCATGAAAACAAAATAAAAGGTGTGTGTGTGTGTGTGTGTGTGTGTGTGTGTGTGTGTGTGTGGCATAAAGGAGAAATACATAGAGTACTGACTTTAATCTAAAATTTCAGATAGAAATATATTCAGAAATTGTTTAAGGAAGAACAAAATAAAACAAAATTGCAGAGGTGAGTTGTAGCAGATAAGATTCTGCACATGTAATTGTTGCTTTTTCTGTGGTGTTGCTACACGTAATAATTCCTTCAGGATATATAGCTGGAATGCTGTAACAAGAAAATAGCGGCAGATGAAAAAAAGTGGAGGAAATGTGCAAATACATAGGTTTGGATTGGATAGTTTTCATCTTTTTTTTCACCTTCTTCACTCCACCACTCTAAGGAGACAGGTTCAGAAGCTATAACTCAAATAGGAAGGTATGGAACCATAACTTTTGTGCTGAGGGAACTCATAGAAAAAATCCAGAAAAAGTGTTTAAACTGTCCAATCAAGCGTCTAGGACAAAAAAGCAATGTGTTTGCTGGGACAGGGCTTGAATAAGATGTGCAGACTGGTTGTTAAGTCTAGAGAAAACATCCAATGGGGTCTCCGGTTTTGAAAAAGCACTCAAATCAGCAATATGCAGTCTGGGGAAGGAGATGAGCTCTTCACCTTTATTTTGAGCTCTTGTGCTGAACCTGGAGCACTCTCCAGCAGTTGCAGTACCCCTCCAGCTGCTGCAGCATACATGAGGAAGAATAGGAAGGACATCTGGGATGGCTCCATGCCAAAGACAGATCTGCTACACAGTCCCATCTCTTCTTTTAGTTCTGGAATTAATTAATATATACTGTAGCTCTCTCTCTCTCACACACTGTAATTATATTCATTCCTGTACAATGATCGTGTCCTGCCTAGTTTTTTATACCATTACATAGCTAACCACTATACAGTGCATTGTCTAAAAACTGCAAGTTATCCTGCCATGAAGGTCTACAATTGTACCATTGATCAGTCAATAAACCACAGACAGGGTATAGTTAACAGAGACACCTGGTAGGATGATTATTCTGTAATTATCTCATCAAATGTAGATGCTTTTGTAGTCTGCAGTCAATACATCTGATGCTGCAATGTATTTGGTTTGGCATAAAAATCTAGGCATGAGTAAAATCCATACTTAGAAATTTGATGCACAGACCACAAACTCCATTAGCTTTGCTCCAACAATGGCAAAACCACCTTGATCCACACTGAAATATCTCAACAAATATTTGATGGAAATTTGTAATGTCATGATATTTGGTACATGCTTTCAAGATTGTGGTGGTGATGGCGCAATGGATATGATGCATGCCTTTGGTGTGGGAGATCTGGGTTTGATTCCCACTACATCAACCAATGTGTCCCTGAGCAAGACACTTAACCCCCAGTTGCTGCAGAGGCGTGCGACCTCTGATATATAGCAATCATAAGTTGCTTTGGATAAAAGCGTCAGCTAAATTACATGTAGTGTCAGGTATGTAAAAAGATTCTCAGAAAATGAATGCTAATGACTTTGTATTCATAACAGTGTAACCAATGCTTTAGTTTATTACTAAATATCAGCAAATGTAATGACATTCTCATCGGCCTCAGTTGTACTTTGTGTTTTAGTTAGTTAATTTGCACACCAGCAAATGTTAGCATGCTAATAAGCTAAGATGGTGACCAACACTACACCTGCTGCATTGTGAGCTTGTAGGCATGGCAACTGCTATTAGGTTATGTGTACTACTACCGTTTCCTTTGCCATGACTGTTATAGATCAAAGCCAAAATTTGGACCTCAACGAATATTTATCTTCGTTTTTTTTAACAGCACCACATTTCTGACCTGCAGTCCAAGCATGTTGCTCCATGTACGAGTGCAGAGTCATGCTGTCCAGTTCAACCGCGTTGGGAGTCCTCGAAGGATCCTCGACGCACACTGTGGCACACAATCTGCCAATCTGAGAGCAAAGTACAGACACCACAACAAACCCACACATGATGCTTTACCACTGTGAAGCCAAAGCATCCCATTGATAACAGATAAAAACAAAAGATTATTTAGAGGCTGTCAGACATGACTCTGACAGGGCTTTCCCATTCAATTTCTACTTCCCATTGCTACTTAAAGCACTTCTCCTGGGCAGATAAATTTGCGGTACTTTGATGGGTAATAAATATACTCGCCTATCAATTCAAATGCACACTGCATTAATGTAAAATACCATTACCACATCCATTTGGAACTTTGTATTGATCCCAGCATGGTAAGGATATTGGACAACAAAGCAGATTAGGCTATGGAAATATTTTGTTGTAAAAACTGACCTGTAAAGACATACTGTACATACATCTGCTGATACACAGTATATGCTGTATATCATGATGTTCTTTGTAGACATGCAACAGGAAATTAATTAAACCACTCCAAAGCTTTGTATCATATTTGACCACTGGGAGTTGGGGTTATTTAGCTGATCCCTATCGGACATTTCTAAGCTTTTGGGAAGACGGCGCTGATTGAACATAGTCGGAAGTACAGGATATTGCTGTGTAAGTCTGCTGTCTCACCTTCCACAGAAGCTGGGTGAGGTCCATTAGCACCACTGGGGATAGAGCAGGGATACTTGTTCTGTAGGTGCGAACTTTGGCACCTGGCCCTCCCATGTGGTGCACCTTCTTGCCAACATTGAATTGCGGGAAGGTCTCTAAGCCCAGCTCCTTTATGAGCTCCAATATATGTGTTTGGGTGCTGAAAGGGAAAATAAGCCATTGCAATGATGCATATGTTTACAGTGATTCAGGATTTACTGTAATGTTATAACACTTTCAGTTGTTACAAAATAAAAAAATGCATGTATTCAGAGTTTAGAGAAGTGGACTGCAACATTGCTTGAGTGAGTCCTTAAACAACTGGAATATCTGCCAAAATATAGACATGAAGCAGCTGAGAGATGCTCTTTCCTCTTTCAATTAAACTGTAATCAAAGGGCTCTTGATCAATGCACTTCACATGTTCTCTTTTTCAGCTGTTCTGTTGCCAACAGTTGGCTGCAGGTTGTAGCAGACCACCTGGACCGCTCCTATACAAATATGTGAGAGCTTTTTACTTTGGTCAGAACAGTCTATGCCATGAAGTGGTCTGAATCATGACTGACATTTGTCATAAACATCCTTTCTCAAACAGGACTTCAGCTGAGTTACTGAACAACCATTCCTCCAAAACCTATGAGAAATGTAACAGTTTTGAAATGGGCTAGTATTTGGGATATAAGATAGGTTACTTCAGGTTGGAAGGTTGGAGCACCAAGGATACAATGCACATAACAAGGGGTGATGGGGACAAACTTTGAAAGAGAAGTGAGCATGAGAAGTGAGAACTTAACAAGTGTTCAACACTTAAGTTCTGAAAAGAAGCAAAAATACCATGTTACTTTCTACATGCCTGACATACTCTGTAGTATTTATTTTCTTATTGCTTTGGATCTCCATTGCCTGTTACTAGCTACTATGGCTGGTGTCCACAGGGAAAACGCATTATTTCACGTTATGTACATCAAACAAAACGGGAAAAAAGGATTACATACAGTGCACACATCCATAAGAAAATACATACAAATACAAACCGATTGAATAAAAAAGTTCCACTACTAGTTTGTAATATAATCAGCAGTACTGTGGCATACATTGCAATCAAAGGCCTTGGGACCATTGTATCAGCCTACAGGCACAACATTGAACAATACACATCCCCATTATATGCTTTTCACAATAATGGATATAAAACCTCTATTAATGAATGAATCGTATATCCTTGAATATATCTATTAGAGATGCACAGATTGACCGGCCGGTGACCGGAATTGGCCGATTTTCACGGTTTTTCAGTCTGACATATGCCGAAAATCGCACTCACGCGGGTCCCGTGAAATATGACCGCTACAATTTATCGGAAAATAGCGTTGGGCACACTGACCTGAGACGCTGTAAACAAAAAAAAAAAAGAGACGCTGTAATCCTCCGACACGCTGTATTAACGTTACTGTTTACGCTTTCCAGGTTAGTGGGGATGCATACCGCTCAAAACCAACATTATAAACGTAGTAATATTTAAAGAGTTTAGTTTTGTTGTTAAACTGTAAAATGAGCGGTGAGTTAAATCATCTGTTTCAGGTAACGGCACTCTAGGGTACCGTCTATTTGCTGGATTGTTCCGAGGTAACCGCCGGTGGCGAACGTTAGCAGATAAGCAGCCTGTTGACAGCAACAGCATTGTTCATATTTATGCACAATGACGCATAATGCAAACTTGCTAAAAAAGGAACTACACGCTGTTTTCCGTTACTGTTAATGTTCAAACAGGCCTGTGTGTGTGTTTTGAGAAATATCTTTATACTGCATTAAGGCTATATTTATTTTATTTTTATTTGTTATTTATATATTATTGCCATTACCTGTTTTCCCTGTTTTCATACATACAGAAGTTTAGTTTGCTAAATTTATCACATTTCTTTAGTTGGATATTGGATGTGAAAAGAAGGAAATGGTTCTTCCATAACATTGCACTTTAGATGTGTGTGAATTTCCCTTTATTATTATTTATATAGTTGTATTTTATAACGATCAATTATCTATTTAAAAAATGTTCTATGCAAAATGTAACATTTTATATTAAAGAAAAGATAGAAAATTTGTGTGTGCTGTAAAGTGGTTAGAAAAAATAAAATCGGAATCGGCTGGCCTAACTGAAAGAAAATCGGAATCAGCCTGGAAAGTTGTAATCGGTGCATCTCTACTATCTATGACTCTTTAGAAATCTTTTCAGCCATTGTCAGGTGATAATGTTAACCACCGCACCACCAGGCCGCACGTCAAGAAGTACATTTGCTACAATTATGTGGATGAAGCTCGCCTGTCTGAGGTCAAAATGTTCTGCCCTAGTGATTTCCTTTTAGTTCTTCTGCACTGTTGACTACATAATGAAAACGGTGAAATGTCTGACTGACTTTCAATTGTTTACTAGCAGCTCAGACTGATCTCATGAAGTGGCATATGTATGACACGCCAATTCGTATACCATTATTGGCATGTTATCAAGACGCATACTCTCTTTTTAGTGTGTTTATCAACGCCGGTTGGCCTCCAGTGACTTACATTACCTCGCGATAAAGTGTGAATTGACGCCATAGCGAGTAGTATGAAAGGGTGAAAATCCGCGTAGGGAGTTTGGTCGTAGAGTTTAGATTCTCTGACCGAGCCCGAACTGGACCCGACCCGACCCTTGGGCCGGGCCGATATTTTCCGCTGCTATCGCCGGGCCGGGCCCTTGATCAAGCATTTTTTTTTTTAATCATTACTTTATTAGCCTTATTCGGGGGGGGAGAAAGCTCCAGCTTCTCCCATAGCTTTGGGTGTATGTCCTGCACTGACTTGAGTGTGAGATAAACTGTGCTACATCGTGTCTCCCCCATCTGCAGCACTGGTCATGGCCAGCGCTTCAGCATGCAGACCGTGGTGAAGGACAGTATTAATTAGTTGATCGAGACAAGAAAGTCTCCTATATGGTTCCAGGGCTTTGATTATGTTGCTGCCTTGATCTGTTACCCACACTATTTGGCTGAGGGAGATAGGGTCTAGTTGTTTTTTTTACGTTTCTTCATTCAGATCCTTTTGCAATCCATTCCATTCTGAATAAACGGCGCAGTTTACATGCTTCGTCCTTGTTGCATTACCTGTATTTATTAAGATAATTCTAAACAGATTTCTGTAGTTTAAACAATTTGGAATTGTAGTTGAGAACATCCGTTATAACGGCCCCCACGTATTAAAAAAATTGTCGGGTTTAAATCGGGCTCATAATTACAGTTAATGTGGCTCGGACGCAACGTGCACGGGTAGGGTCGGTCTTGATTTTTTGGGCCCGATCTAAGCTCTAGTTGGTCGGGATGGAGGATGAGTCAAACACAGGACTTTCACCCAGGAAAGCGGGGATCGTGTCCCGCATGTGATGTTTTCTTTCCATGTTTGTTCTTTTCCTAAACCCAACTCCGTTCTTCTTTTCCTAATCCCAACCCGCATGTGACGTTTCCTAAACCCGAACCGTAGCCTCGCGATAACACACTACGTGGCTTTAGAAAGTTGCAAGTATGTTTACGCTGTGACATTGCAGACTGCCGTCCGCTGTATACAGCGTAGACATACACGCGCATAGCTCAAAATGCGTACAGATAACATACACGCCACCCTATGTTTACGCAATGTCATGATATCACGTTGAGCAGCTTGATCCAGAATCACTGATTTTAATTTGTCTTATATTTGGTGCAACTCTGCTGCATTTCAGTTGCTAATAAATGGTTTCAGTATCATAAACTAAGTGCCTAGTACAATTGAATAATAAATGTCCTTGTGATCTCAACTGGAGTGACTCTTAAAAGGTTACATTAGCGTGACATGTCTTGGTTTCTCCTCTTTGTTGTTCCGGTAGTTTTTGATCAACCTTACCTTCCTACCCACTGCCCTCCCATGTCCCAGCGATCAACCCCACTGGCTGCTGGTATTTCAGTGGACACTGTGCGACCTCCCACCCGATCTGCATGGCACATCAGACATGATTTAGTTAGAGCATTACCTCTTTTCAACAATTTAATAACCGAAGCCGGTATAAAATGACTCCCATTTCAGTGTACCAGTTGCTTTCATTTTTACAAACCTTTTCCTTCCAGTATCAGTATTTTCAACTTGGCATTCCTTTTTCTGAGCAAATGAGCTGCACTCAGTCCAGATAGTCCAGCGCCAACAATAATAACGTCCCAAATTTCTGCAGTCATAGTTGCGCCAACTTAACGTGTGCTTTCAAACCGTTAAGTCAGAAACAAAAATCCAACTTGTTTTCCCTTCTCTTCTCTGTATCAATTAGGTTATCTTGCAAAGCGTTGGCTGCTTTCATAATAGTGCTCTTTGGAACTGCGAACAACGGAGCTTCTGACCTACTTGGCAGAGAATCAGCAGTCTAAACTCCAGCAGTAAAAGCAAGGAGAAGGCTTTTGATTTTTTTAACAGTACAGGCCTTGTCAGATGCAAAGTCTTGTGCATTTGCAACCAATATGTTTTACCAGTATGAGTGGTAATTCTTAGACAGGATTTCATATTATTATGCTGTGACAGGTTTGAATAGCATTAATGTGAGTCGATCTAAACTGATGTAATCCTGGACTACACTGTCTTTTTTTAAAATATTTAGCTCCAAGACAAGTCTAAAGGAAATAAGATTTGTTTGTCTGTTGTTTGAAACGGAGTAAAAGTCTGATTTCTTTCAGTATTTACAATTAAGACATTTTATTTTATTGAGACATACTGAACAAACAACCATGACCAATTAAATTTGATACATAGATTGCATTGATTAATAATACATCACTAGCAAAATGATATCAAGCTGTTGCCAGTATGGCACAAGACAGTACTGTATAAATAAAAAATAAATGGGAGTCTGAGCTTGGAGAACATATTTAGAATGAAACATGGAAGAAAACCCTAATCCAATAGTAAATGAATTAATAGACATTTTATTACCCCACAAAAAATGGTAAAAATAAATCCAGAACTAACAGGAGCCTGCTGGAGGAAGGTTTTGGAGAAGAATCTGCAAGGTACTTGTATGTTTTTGTGGCCAAAGTTGATGAACGTCTAGGCCATCTATATAAATGATGTTCTGGAGAAATTCCTGCAAATGAATCCTACGACTGCAGTAGTGGGAGTAATCCCTGAAGATTGTAGACAGTCAAATGTTATTTTTGTTACAGCAGTGAAACATGGTGTCTGTGGTGAAGGTGACTGGTCTGTGGTCAGTCCAGGCACCGCACAGAAAGATCAGATGGTAAGACGTAGAATGAGAATGGTGCAAATCATACTACAAATGTATATTGGGGCCTGAAATATGGGGGTTTTAAAGCAGCATTCACTTGGACTTTACGCCAAGATACGTGTGTGTGTGTGTGTGTGTGTGTGTGTGTGTGTGTGTGTGTGTGTGTGTGTTAAATACCTAAAAACTGCAACAACAAAGAAAAGCATTTTTGTGGAAGAGAGCAGGACAGTAAAAATAGGTAAAGCCGGCGGAGAATACTAAATAAAACTGTAGACAGCGTTGCCGTCCAAAGGGAAAACATTTTAACTTTTTGTGGCCCTTTGCAATGGAATTTTCAACTGGATGTTACTTAGTTCCCTTACACAAAGAGAATACATGGGCAATCTGGACAACAAGAGCTAACAATTTTGGTGCGACAACACCTGGAGTTATATGATCAGAGCTTGAAAACCTACCGAGATATTACAAAAAGCTCCATGCATTGCTAGAATAATTACATAAAACATGTATGACTTGATAGACAGGAAATAACTGTATTATATTTTATTTCATTCTTTGTAAACACAATGTCACCATAGCAACATATTGTTATGCGTGTTTCATTTTACATTCTACCATCTGCCTGAATCCATGTGAATGCAGCATTAGACCCATTCAACAAAAGGAAATGCTAATGTGTCAAATGCAACTTGTTTTTATAGCAAAGATCTACTTGCTCTTATTTGGTTTTGGTGTTTTTAACGATTTTTCTTAATTTCTTTTTGCCTTAGTTTTGTTCTTCTTTAGCACTTTTTTGTCACAGCATCTCCGTAAAATGTCAGACCTGTAGGCGGACACGATATTAATGGTGTGAAGTGCAAATTGTAGTTTGACATAAAGCATCTGTGTTGAAACCAAGGTGGTACAGTACAATACATGACAAAAAGAGCTGTCAAATGTAATGTCAATCAGATCAGGGGCATAAAAGCGTCTTCTGTGGTCTAGAATTAATTATTAATCATTCAATAATTAACACCTTAAGTGTCTTTTGGTTCATTTTCTCTCACTTGCTTACAAACTGTCAAGGACATACAGCTCAATGTCCAAAGAACTGATTCATTTCTTTAAAAAAATGGTGAAAGAAGTTAGACTTATGTTTTTTCTAGGACTTGTGTATTAATCAATGCAGCACAACTCTGGTTTGCCTGTTTTCTTATGTCTTTGTTTATTTTTCTCCACTAAATCTATTATATTATTATATTAATCTAATATAAAAGACACTGCATAAGCTCAGCTACTGTGTGTTTATTTAAATATAGGTACACCATGTAGGCCTAAGAGATTGCAATATAAACCTGTATATTACTAGTAAGACTATAGCATACATCAAGGATGTATAAATTAAATAAACTTCAGCTGGAGTCAGATTTACCAGGGCAACACTGTTGACACATCAGTGATTTCTTTCCATTCCGCATTCTTTCTACAGCCTTTAATACCAGTTTTCAGGCTGCCAAATAGTACACACGTTAGTGTAAATGAACCTGAGATATCAGGGTTTCAATCTCCACCTCTGAAAAGTGCCGCTTCTTAGCCGGATTACGCTCATATCTGCGCTGGTTTCTACGCTAGGTTGATAAATGAGGGCCACTGTGTCCAACTACTAGGCCAAAAACATGTTGCACAAAATTGCACATATTTATGTTTTTATATCTTTTTTTAAATGATAATAGCAAAAACTGTTTCCAGGAAATCATTATATAGTAGGGGTGGAACGGTACACAGAAGTCACGGTTCGGTTCATAACTCGGTTCAGACATCACGGTTAGGTTCAATACAGTGGAGGGAAAAGCATAACAAAAATGCAGAAGGCAAAACATTTTTTATTGTGCATGTCTCAGGCTGTACCACCTAAAGTAAGATGTAGACAGTAAAAAAAGTGTACCCCACATCATCTCCAGACTCCATCTGTAACTTGTAAACAAAATAAGACAATCAGCTATAAAACTGGAAATACAGAATCTCTTATTTATGAAAGTGCAAATTACATATATAAACAATAATAACAACAACAAATATGTGGACGGGATAGCATGTTGTAACGAGGTTCGAGCACATGCAGCAAATACTTGAAGCCCTATTTGTCTTTAAAGGCTGGTTAAGCACTGTAGGGAGGAGAAGTTGGACAGTTTTCTTTTGTCTCGTTCCAGCGATTGGTACAGCTGGGTGATGGCGTCGGATATGCGCTAGCATGTTAGATGTATTTCCACTTATATACCCAACAACTGCTGAACAACGCCGACCAGGGCCTGAAGTTGACTTTTTTGACCACCAGCCACTGTGGCAGGTGGATTTAAAAATCCACCTGCCACAGTGACTTTTTATCAGCCATTTTTTTTTGTGAAAAACAGGAATTGCTGTGTCTCTATGATCCTATCCTGTCCTATTGATGGTAGCCTACTCGTGGACATTGCGCCGTCATCACATGCTGTAGGGGTGTTAGCCTTGATAATCCTGCATAGGGGTTGACATAGACAGTGAAAGTTGCAAAAAAAGTTTAAATTTTTTTTTGTATAGTTCTTTAAAAATGAAAAAGGAAACTTGTTTTGGGGAGAATAATAATTATTACTATTAATTAATTACTCTGGGCTGAGATTTCCTAGGAACCTTACCAAAAAGGCTCAGGATGCTGCAAATGTTGGTATAATATAAAAATGGCTGGTGGATTTAAGACAAAAAATAATAATTTATTATAATGACTGAATCAAATATGAACGTATCTGTCACCGTCAGTGGCTTGTTGATCTTTACATTGTTAGTTAATTTCCTAACCTGGTCTGGGACACACATTCATACGGTTTCATAAAGTACTTATTGGACTTTAACGTATCATTGCACTTACAATAACGAGCGTAGCTGTCCTCAATTTAGGTCATCCTGTACGTCTCATCTCCGGTTTTTCCTGCATCCACCGTGTGTGTGTGTGTGTGTGTGTGTGTGTGTGTGTGTGTGTGTGTGTGTGTGTGTGTGTGTGTGTGTGTGTGTGTGTGTGTGTGTGTGTGTGTGTGTGTGTGTGTGTCGCGGGGGGAACTCAGCAGCTGCTGACTTTAGAGTGAATAAACGTTACAGCGTACATTGATGTTAAAATGTATACATGTTGGCAGGACGGTCTGAAAGGTTTTGCACGGTCTTTCGCTGTACGTTTTGTTTGTAAATGTGAGATGTTCGAGTCACACACATGTCTCGTCTTCATATCAGAAACTAGGAAATGATCAACCCGTTCTCACTCCCGCTTGGTCAGTGGCAGTACGGGGACTGCTGGGATTGTCGAGAGTGATGAAAATGCGATAGGGGGACCCGGCTGTCAATCAATGTCTTCCAGTGATGCGGGCCCCTGATTGGACCAGGCCCGTAAGCAACCGCGTACCCTGCTTACCGATAGTTATGCGTCTGAATCACTCAATTCTCATTGGCTACCTGCCAATGTGGCAGGTAGATTGACAGTGTTACCCGCCAATTACAAAATGTACCCGCATTTGGCAGGTGGTCGGGTGTTAATTTCATGCCCTGACGCCGACACACAGTCCTCGTCTTATCCACCACTCTCTTGCGTGTACTGCTGTTACTGACCCGAAGACCGAAGTTTCCGATGCCGGGGATGGCACCAGGCGGGAGGGCATGACACGGGAGGCTCCAGCCTTCATCCATACAGTCTCGAATCTTAGAGAGGCCGGCGGGTCCTATAACTCTTGTGGGTCGCCACCACTCACCGTACTTGTCCTTTAGTGCTGCTATCTCTGACTCACTCACTGGACCGTCGACCTGCAAAAAACTGCATGTAGGCGGAGCTCGGCTAGCTTCAGAGATAAGGCGGGGCTACAGATTAGGTGTCCCTAGAACCCGCGTATCTAACAGTAGTTCCGCATTACATTAGTTCCGCATTACATTGATTAATTTGCACGCAAGTTTGATTCATTTTTATACTGTGTATTCTCCATGTAAAATTCATGTACCGAACCGAGACGCCTGTACCGTTTCGGTTCAATACGAATACATGTACCGTTCCATCCCTATTACATAGGTTTGAGTGGAGGGTGTAACTGTGTGCTCTTGTGTTTTTATTTTTTATTTGCAGCTACTGAGCTTGCTAGTTTATTAACTAGTCATTACCCTCTGAATCTCACATGTAAAGATTTTTACTGAGTGGTTTTTAAACTTAAGTTCAACTGTTTCAGCTGTCAGGAGTTCCAATGGCTTGTTTTGTTTGGGATTTTAATCGAAGTTGGTAAAATACCTTGAACAATTGCTTATTTGTACATTCAGCAGGGAAATATCTGGCTGCAAAATGCTCCGCTGTGTTCACCAGCTAGTTGAAGTTGCCACCTATCATGAAGAGTTTGGAGAAGCTGGTGTTGGCTCATCTCAAAACCAGCCTACCCTCCATATTGGACACCACCAAATGGGTCAACAGAGGACACCATATCCACAACACTTCACACCGCCCTGCCTCACTTTCAAAGCAACACCTGCATTATCTACAGTCTATTGATTTTAGACACTCCAAACTGGTCACCAATTAGATGACCTTGGCACCAACAGACCGCAATCTGTGAGGTTAGACAACCACACCTTTTCCACTCTGGAGCTTTGGCTGTCTCTAAAAGCACATGTATTGCCCTTTGAGCGACTCATTTGGGTACCTGTGTTGTAGCTGGCTTAGCAGCTTGTGTGTGTCCGTGTGTCTGTGTGTGACCGTGTGTTTGTTTGTGTGTGTGTCCGTGTGTGTGTGTCCATGTGTCCTCAGGATAGCACAGTAACTTCATTTTTCAGTTCATCAAATGTAATTGTAAGTGGTAATAATTGGCAAGGGACATATTTTCAGCAAGCAGATAATAAAACGCTGTTAATTTCTTTAATACATTTACAGGAAAGTAATATGAAATGAATTGATAGGCATGATTAGAAACACTTTATTCCCAGGTCCACCGTTTCCTGTTAAGTAGGTAATTAGCAAGCAACTTCATTGAAATTTCTTAAATTATAACTAAATAATTATATAATTATATTTGATTTCCTAATTAGCATTTAATAATTGGCTGGTGAAATTTAATTGATAGGCATAGTACAGGGTGGCATTAAACGTGTTTGGATTAGGATTGTTTGCCATACTAAATTATTTTTGTTTAACCTCTTAAAAGTCGGCTGCATTTTCAAGCTTTTTGGTCTAAACGACATACCAAATTAAAAGTGGTGCAGCTCCCATATACTTTGACACTCAGGGATGTGCCTGACATCATTGGGAAGGAAACACACTCAAGTTTTTGTTAAAAGTGTCAGGGTGATTCTAGGCCTTACTGACAGAGTTACAGAGGCTAGAATGAAGGGTTTTTATTTCCGTCCAAGTCATACATCTGTAAAATTATTAAAATACACTGCTGTAAACACATCTGGTAAGATACAGATACACCAATGCCATAGCCACATGTCTGAGCTTACTACAGAAACAATCCAGAAGCCAAAAGACTCAAAAATGGATTTTATATGAATTTCTTTCTACATATGTCTGTGCGTTTTTCTGATTTCCATTTGAAAAGTGCAAAGAAAAAAGCCAATAAAGTACAAAATAAAACACTTCTCAAATACACAAACACACCCACATCAATCATACACATACTTGAAATAACTATATACATAAATATATAGAAATAAGTCATTATACATTGCACAGGGTGCCATATGCTTATAGGAGGGCCTGTTTTTGCTTTGACACAGCTCCAGCCATGACAGGGTTAAAATTTCATGGGCACATTTGGTGTCTATCGACTCGTCTGCTCATTCGCTAAAAATGTAGAGGGTCTTGTAGCATTTAAATCTAACTGGTCCGAGCAAATGTCGCTCGTTTCCACGTGGGCTCACAACGCGTCAGAGACTTCTTCGACTTCCAATAGGGCTATCACAGGCAAACCTGCACCGATTGGCTTATACCAGGTATCCATGGAAACCTTAGAAGTCAGAGAACACACAGTAACAGTGACATCAAGCTGCTAGGAGCCTCGAGAGAAGAGCGAGACGCGATTTCGGGCAAAAAATCCCCGCAGTGGCAAAGGGACGCTGAATTGTTTTATTTTATTTAACTTTGTAGCAGTTGTGTAACTGCTATAAATCATCTTATGCTTTGTGTGTGGGCTTAATTTAATCATGAGACAAAGCTTTCAATTGGTGTGTCGCATGGCTGTATATTTTGAAGATTGAATGCTGTAAAGTTATAAAAACGTTTATGAATGGAGGTTACAGCGACGCCACAGCCACAAACTGTACCGTATATGGTACAGTGACTCTTAAGAGGAGTCCATATTATGAAAAAATCACTTTTTCTGGGATTTGGGGCGTTATGTTGTGTCTCTGGTGCTTACACACGCATACAAACTTTGAAAAAAAAAAAACATCCATGCTGTTTTGAGTGAGATACGGTTTCTGAATGTGTCCTTCCTTCAGTCTCCGGGTGAGCTGTTCAAAATCTGCACGGCTTTCTACGTAACTAGCCGGGACGAGGGGCCTAGGTGGCTAACCGCTAGCATGCTAGCTCATTCTCAATGGCAAAACACTGCTACAAAATCACCCTAATCTACAAAATAAATTGTATAGAACTACTTGCATGTCCCTGTTCTGCAGGTATTCCACGCAAAGTTGGAAGTCTCCCGGCTAATCCTGCCTTGTACAGGCCGAAGTTGCAGAAACAGCTAGCTAGCTAGCTCATGTAATCCTTACCTAGCTACTGCGCATGTGCGACTGACAACGATGTTACAGAAGTTGCTAGTTCTCACTCTGTAGCTAAAACAGAGACCTGAACACAGTGTGAAAAGAGGATCTGCAGCAAACCTATTCTGATACAATCTCAAATTAAAATTATGAACCTGAAAATGAGCATAATATGGCCACTTTAAGATTAACTAAAATCGTAAACCATTTCTTTCAGCTGAAAACCAATGTATACGGGTATTTACTATTTAGTAATGTTGATGGATTCAGGTACTGGCACATACTGTGTGCATCGACCCTAAAGTTGAATCTAATCTAACTTTGTCTACCTGCTGTTTTGTGCTTGGCAGGTAGCATACACTACAAAAGAACATCCTGAACAGTTTAACATGTTTTGCTTTTTTAAGGAATGGGATGCACTTGCTCTCTGTAATACCTTTTTTTAAATAAATTAACAGTGTAAATAAACTGAGTCGCTCAAAATTTGAAAAGAGTGGGTGTGTGGGATCAGAGAGGAGTTTAGCTGGTGTTTAGATGGATCTGGCTCTGTTTCTGACAACTCTACTTTATCAGTGGGTGGCTATAAAGAAAGATGTTTTTCAAAACAATTGCCCAAAGCTTGTGAAATAAATGTGGTGACTACAAGAGAAAATTCACATGAAGATTTAAAAGAAGTGTTTGACAGTTTTCGACAACTGCAGATAAAGCTTTTTATCACTAATCCATTTTCTGCATGTGTCTACTGAAGGACACCCCACCGTTTTAATTTATTCAAGGCTGTTTCCCTATTAAGACAATGTGGTGCCCCTCGGCACTATACCTCTAAATATAGGTGTCATGTGGTGACCCCACCCCCCCCCCCCACCCCCCCCTCCACCCCCCCCCCCCCCCCCACTGGTTGTGAATGGTTTGTGCCCCTGGGCACTGGTCCAAGTGCCCTTATGGATAATCCGGGTATGCCTGTAGATCTGGCTCAGAGTTAAGCACTGTACTTTCATTATACATCCTGTAGGAATGTAGAGTATACAAACCTTGCTGGCTCGTGTTTATGGCTGAACAACCAGTTTCATGTCACTTGAGACCTCATGCGCTCTCTTTGTCTTCCTTAATATTCGAAACCACAGACATCTAATAAGAGGTGCTAAAGTGATGTGTGGTTTTATTGTGTATGCAACAAATAAAAGGAGTGCATAATAGCTGTGAGTTTTCTTGTGCAGGTGGAGGCAGATAGTTTTAGTTTAGTCGGAAGTTAGAATGGAAGTACAACGAGGCGTTATCATGGAGATGATAACAGTCAGAGAAAATCTTACCGTGGTCCTCAAAGCGGCCGTTTACGTGACAGAAAAACAGAATGATGGGATGGCCATTACCAGAGCAGTCATTCAGCGGAAATATTTACCGTTCATTTAAATGTGACACTTTAATCTAAAAAGATATTGAAAATATTATTTTATTTCAAAGATGTTAAAAACCGCCTACCTTATTCAATGTGTTTTTATTAGAATAATTTTCAAATAAAATTATTTTCTTTATGAAAACAATATTTGGCTTCACCATATTTGAGGGGGGGGGGAGATCATCTTATAATCAGAGTCATCTTATATTCGGACCAATGTGGTAATTCAATAATTTCATTTTTTGTTTTAATCCAAATAATGAGAAATGGAGTTAGTGACTGATGGGGATATGCTTAACAGGCAAACAGACAACTAAATAAACAAATATGCAAGTAAATAGTAGTGACTCTAGACAAAGCAGCATTGTATCGCAGATGTTTTGCTTTCACTTCAGTTCTCATCAAATTGGCACCCTGAGTTTCCATCATGATAAAATCCCATCTAATTGTATCATCACTTCTCCAGTTTCACTTGTTAACCAATGGATTGCTTTGTATTGTTATTCAGCTGCCAGGGCACTGATTTCCTTAAGCAGTTTTCTTTTTTTTTTAAATCTCATTTGATTAAAATCTTATTTTACTTTATTCAGTTGTGGCGGTTGTGTTAAGTATAATTTCCAAATGGTTCTCACATACAGTATTTGGGAAAGTTAGAGGGTGTTAAAGACAATATTAACAGCTGAATGGCAGTACCAAGGAAACTTCTTGTAAACAGGTAAAACAGGTAAAGCAGCCATCCAATCAGAACAAGGCTTTAAGGTAATGAGGAAGTAAAGGAGGAGCTCTCTGTAAAGCGAGAGCAGCAGGCAGTACACTGCTACTTGATCCTTTGTGTTCCATTGTCAGGCATTTGGATGTAATATCTGCATTCAGGTAGTATCTATAGAAACTTCATCAACAGGTCGCTGGTTTACGTCAGTGCTTTGTTTTATTTCTTCTGCTCTGAAAATCCGTTTCATATATTATACACGTGAAGACACTGTACTGTCTGTGTGTCATAATCTTGTCATTTTAACCACCTGCTCCTAATGATTTTTATCTCAAACAGGACCACTATGTTCAGAAAGAGCTGCACTTGTCAAGAGAGATCCGCTTTCTTCCCGCCCTGGTTGTCTGTCTACTTGGCATGCACTGCAAGTCTCTTGAGCACGGGTAAGAATACAGACACACAAGGCACAATAATACAAGCACACACATACAGTACAGATCCATTGACTGAGCCCTGTGTTATCTACTCCACTGTATTTCATGACATGGCATTTAATGAAGCTTCCTTCTAGAAATGCTCATTGAGATCCTCATGTCTCGTCTCTGTTGAACGCTGCTGAGACATAGGCCTCGGTGGTGTAAGCTTCCCTAGGTGTTACCATGGCACTCAGTGTCTGTCCAATCAGGCTGTGAGATTATGTCTCCAGATGACTGTTGACTCCCTAATGTTCCAGGGATTTGAGCTCATTTTCTTTTCCAGGGTGAGGCTCTTAATACACTGAGCTCCAGATCTTAAATAAACACCTAGTTTGAAAAAAAAAATTAGACATTTTCTTTGTGTTTAAAGAGTATTACTTACTTGTACATGAATACGAACTTGTAACCGTTAATACTGAATAAGACCACTGGAGTGAAACTAAAAGCTTGACACCATGATTATTAAGTACTTCTTCTTAGGCCACATACTCTTGAAAAGTCATTTTGAGTCTAATTCAAGCTTTCTCATTGTGTGTGCACTTACAGTGTATGTATTATTAAGATAAAAAAATAAACCTCAATGTAAAATTATCTCAAGGCTTTTAGTGTTTCTCTGTGGTCCAAACTGAGTCAGGCAAATAGGTATTTCCTTGTATTCCCTTCTCATGGAATTACTTTAACATGCTTGCAAATGACAGAAGCTAGCTTCTCTTGTGGGACTTTAACATAATGGTGAAGGACCTTGTGGAAGAATTCACATTCATTCTTGACCTCTGCTTATTTTATTTTTCTGGTGTGCTGCTTGTTGGGGTTTTTATTGTAACTACAATAGTCAGTCTGTCCTAAATAGCTCTGAAAGTAATTCCAAAAAAAGTCCCTTTTATATTCCTGTGTGGCATCTGGCTGCAACTATTTGTTTGTGATTTTGTTGCTTTCTTAGCCAGACCTCCTCTGAATCAATATTACGAAGTCCATAAAACTGTGTGCCAGTAAACCAAAATGTGGCTCAGTGAATGTGGAAAAAGGCTTCCTTGGTGACAATACATAATAAGCAGGGACATGCACAGACATTTGGAGGGGCTATTGCTTTTATAGGAACACTCACCACACTCGTGTAGCCATCTGTTTTGTTGAGTGATGCTCCACATGCTCTCCCTCCCTCTCTGGTCTGGAGCATTGTGCTAGGCCTCATCTTGAATAGAATTATTTGAATCTGAATAAAGTAACTTATACAGTATACTGTACTTTTCACTGCTTAAAAACTGCACACTAACACTAGTGCTGCCAGTTGACCTTAGTCTGTGGCTGCACTCAATGATTCTGGTTGAGTTAACTAATGTTATGATTTGGCACCATAAATTATATATATATATATATATATATATATATATATATATATATATATATATATATATATATATATATATATATATATATATATATATATATATATAGTATAAAGAACAATTACAACATGACTGCAGCTAGTAAAAGTATTTTACTCGACTTGTTTTTTAATAGTTATTTGCCTAGTCCAACTTAAAGAAAATGCTTCTGATAACATAGGCCTACTTCACATTAAATCAATAATGCAGGATCGTTACTTGACATTATCAAATGCTTCTCTCAAAGCTGGCCTGCTGGCAGTTTTAATCCAGCTCTGCAAAGTGGCAGATCTTGCAGAGCTGCTTCTTTGCGCTCCTTCTCCCTCTTCTTCAGTCGTATTTGTTGTGAAGGCATACTTAAGCACACAAAACTAACATTAGGCTATACTTTTTTTTTTTTAAATGCAAAGTTTATTACATTAACCAATTGGGACATTAATTTATCATCTCATAACAAAATAAGGTGACTTTCACTTTCACTAACGTCACATCTCATTGTTGGTTGAAAACTCATGTAACATATTGACTGCAAACAATTTATAACCTAGCGTGATTCAAGAGCCCAAACCATCCCATCTCTGAGCCTCTCTCTTCTCTACAGAACGCACACTAATGTAACGGACATTACGTAGCTACGTTAGCCTGCTGCTGTAACATAGGCTGTCATTAGCTTTGGTTGATAACGTAGCATTTTACGGCAATGCTGCGCGACATGATGCAAGCGTTACAAGCTGAAGCTGCACTTTATTCAAAGCTCCAGTGTTTGTTTTTTTTGGTTACTATTCACAGGGCATTTGTTATAATCTCTATAACTTTAAAAACTCAGGTGAAGGCAGAAGGGTTCGGCTTTCCCTCTCTTTCATATGCGGTGCTCCGTGTGTGAAAATATAAACAAAGTCACGTGACTGGGGGCAGAGGGCATTGCTGAGGGAAAGATTGGATGACATAGCAATTTAATTTGATTTAATTCAGTAATGATGGGCATATTATCGTATTAATGCAGCCACAACAGCTAAAAAAAAGAAAAAAAAGTTTATTTAGGCTCTTTCACAAGAGGAGCAGCTAAGCCAATCAGGGCAAATAGGCTGTTGCCCAGGCAACAACAGCCCGTAGCTGTGCATGTCCCTGATAATATGTATCTTTCAGGATTACAATAAATGATTAAGTAACAGTTAATACTGTATGTGTCTGATTAATTTTAATTTCTTAAGAATTGAAATACGTGCGAGGGATGCAAGTGACGTCTGCCGGTCCGCAGACCATCCACAAGGCTGAGGGAGAGAGCGTGACTTTGGGCTGCAGTTACACACTGAGCCCTTCTGACACCGGCGAACTTGACATTGAATGGTCTGTGGTCAGTCCAGACACCACGCAGAAAGATCAGATGGTAAGACGCAGAATGAGAATGGTGAAAATCATACGACAAATTTTACTGTATATGTAAGGCCTGAAATATGGGGGTTGTAAAGCAGCATTGTGTGTGTGTGTGTGTGTGTGTGTGTGTGTGTGTGTGTGTGTGTGTGTGTGTGTGTGTGTGTGTGTGTGTGTGTGTGTGTGTGTGTGTGTGTGTGTGTGTGTGTGTAAAAGAAAACGAAAATTGCACCTGTGATGCATTATGCTCTGGGTCTGTTTCCAAGAACATGTTATTTGGTAGAAATTGGAGGGAAAGTAGGAAAATAAAGGTCCATGTATTCTTGCCTGTATTTTTGACCTGCTGCAATGACTAAAAAGACTATGTAGGTTATACAAGCAATTGGAATTGGTTAATTAGAAGTGCACTAATTGAATGTTGTCTCCATCTTTCCCTAAAATTAGTACCAAATTACAAAGTTCTTTCCAGGAAACGAAAATTATGGACCAGTAAATTGAAAGTTTCTTCACCATATTTAATTAGGATTCAGAACACAGTGAGAATAACACAAAGGTTAGAAACCAGTACACAAGCCTGGTCTCATGACCAGTGCCATAATGACAATGACCATAAAACTAAACTAATCTATTAAGATTTTCCACTTATTTTCAAATTCTTGAAATTGTAGTCTTAATTCTAAATCATAATTCAGTCCAGGAGGCAGGAGTGTGGTGGAACTCCTTCCACCTTTTTATTTCCACAGGAATTGGTAGTTTATCCAATTGCCTTTTAATTTAAAGGAATCATTAGTGTGGGAGACTGGAGAGGATGTTTTTCCCCTCATCCCTGCCCTTAGGAAGCAGAGATTTTATCACAGTCAATACACGATTGACTAGGTCCAGTATGTGCTGCTTTAGACAAGTGACCAGTGCAGGTTATTGGTTCTTGTGCAAATTGAAGGCTTTGTGCAGTTAAACACTTAAACAGTACAGCTCTTTATTCTAAATTGATCAAAATAGTTTTCCACTGCAAACTTAAAGCTGCCTTAATCAATATTTGGCCACAAGGGGGTAGAGAAACTCAAAAACAAGCTGACAAGCAGAAAGCCCTGGCATAAGCCGCGTTTGGACCAAGGTTATAATCATTAAAAACGAACGATATAACGAAAACTAGGTGGGGAAAAAACATTGCCGTTAACTGAAATAAAAATAAAAACGAGGCATTATAAAAAAAAAAAAAACTAAACTAAAACTGTAATGTCTGTTTGCAAAACTTTAATTATAATTTAATTATTGAGTAAATGTCCTTAGTTTTCGTCTTTGTCGATGTCTTTCATAGCAAATAACGTTATATCTTTGCGACCATGACATTTCCCGTAGACATGTATAGTTTCCAACTGGAAACCCAGAAATCCTGACATTCCACGTTAAATTGAACACAACATAGTCCATGCCCCTCCCCTGGCATCATGGCGGTACCGAAAGTCGGAAGAAAGCGGCACCTGTTTGATTGACTGTGTCAGATAAAAGCAAGTGCCTTGCAGTGGAAGGTGGTAAAATATGTGGACAATTTATTACAGGGAAAACTCCCACGAATTTGAAAGTACATTTGAGAAGCGCACACAAGCTAGGAGGCTAACCTAGCTTACCTTAACAAGGTAAAGGAGAAAGCAAAGCCCCCTTTCCCCGAAACAGTAGCTAACCCCGGTACAGGGTGTGGATGTATGGGTACAGGGCCAGGCAGCATGACGGAGACAACAGCAGGACAGAGAATACTACAGGAAGGCTTTCACCGGCGACCCGATAGCTGCTGGTTAGTACATACGCAGGAACACCAAAAGCGGGAGGAAGCGTGGGTTAATACAGTGAGGAAAATAAGTATTTGAACACCCTGCTATTTTGCAGGTTCTCCCACTTGGAAATCATGGAGGGGTCTGAAATTGTCATCGTAGGTGCATGTCCACTGTGAGAGACATAATCTAAAAAAAAAAATCCAGAAATCACAATGTATGATTTTTTTTTTAACTATTTATTTGTATGATACAGCTGCAAATAAGTATTTGAACACCTGAGAACATCAATGTTAATATTTGGTACAGTAGCCTTTGTTTGCATATACAGAGGTCAAACGTTTCCTGTAGTTTTTCACCAGGTTTGCACACACTGCAGGAGGGAGTTTGGCCCACTCCTCCACACAGATCTTCTCTAGATCAGTCAGGTTTCTTGGCTGTCGCTGAGAAAGACGGAGTTTGAGCTCCCTCCAAAGATTCTCTATTGGGTTTAGGTCTGGAGACTGGCTAGGCCACGTCAGAACCTTGATATGCTTCTTACAGAGCCACTCCTTGGTTATCCTGGCTGTGTGCTTCGGGTCATTGTCATGTTGGAAGACCCAGCCTCGACCCATCTTCAATGCTCTAACTGAGGGAAGGAGGTTGTTCCCCAAAATCTCGCAATACATGACCCCGGTCATCCTCTCCTTAATACAGTGCAGTCGCCCTGTCCCATGTGCAGAAAAACACCCCAAAGCATGATGCTACCACCCCCATGCTTCACAGTAGAGATGGTGTTCTTGGGATGGTACTCATCATTCTTCTTCCTCCAAACACGGTTAGTGGAATTATGACCAAAAAGTTCTATTTTGGTCTCATCTGACCACATGACTTTTTCCCATGACTCCTCTGGATCATCCAAATGGTCATTGGCAAACTTAAGATGGGCCTTGACATGTGCTGGTTTAAGCAGGGGAACCTTCTGTGCCATGCATGATTTCAAACCATGACGTCTTAGTGTATTACCAACCGTAACCTTGGAAACGGTGGTCCCATTGACCAGCTCCTCCCGTGTAGTCCTGGGCTGATTTCTCACCTTTCTTAGGATCATTGAGACCCCACGAGGTGAGATCTTGCATGGAGCCCCAGTCCGAGGGAGATTGACAGTCATGTTTAGCTTCTTCCCTTTTCTAATGATTGCTCCAACAGTGGACCTTTTTTCACCAAGCTGCTTGGCAATTTCCCCGTAGCCCTTTCCAGCCTTGTGGAGGTGTACAATTTTGTCTCTAGTGTCTTTGGACAGCTCTTTGGTCTTGGCCATGTTAGTAGTTGGATTATTACTGATTGTATGGGGTGGACATGTGTCTTAATGCAGCTAACAACCTCAAACAGGTGCATCTAATTTAGGATAATAAATGGAGTGGAGGTGGACATTTTAAAGGCAGACTAACAGGTCTTTGAGGGTCAGAATTCTAGCTGATAGACAGGTGTTGAAATACTTATTTGCAGCTGTATCATACAAATAAATAGTTAAAAAATCATACATTGTGATTTTTGTTTTTAGATTATGTCTCTCACAGTGGACATGCACCTACGATGACAATTTCAGACCCCTCCATGATTTCCAAGTGGGAGAACTTGCAAAATAGCAGGGTGTTCAAATACTTATTTTCCTCACTGTATGTGGATTGATACTGGGATGTCTACACAACTGTGTGACTCAATTGACTTCAAAAAGTTCGCCACTTTACTCAAACCAAAGTTCAAAACACCGGTTCCTGTCTGTCTTCTTTAGTCTGTTGGCTATTTAGTTTTTTTTCCTGGAACACATCACGTACACATTTTGCACTTACTGCGGCGTCTTGTGTAGATTGTTTACATATTTATGACCATATGTAGGCTACATTTCATGTACTGGTGTTATTGTTGAATACATTGTGAATACATATTTCTAAAAATTGTATGATGTTTTTGTTGTTATTATTACACAATACTTTTTCTGACATCTTTGAATCCCCTGACAAATAACCCATATTACAAAAAAAGACTAAAACTAATAAAAACTAAACTAAAACTAAGCATTTAAAAAATATATAAACTAAACTAGCTAACCCACTTTAAAAACTAATTAAAACTAAACTGAATTTGAAAACAAAAAGTCAAAACGAAGTTGGGAAGTCGACAGCAAAGCCTAACTTTACTTTTAGTGCTATCACACAAAGAGATTTTTTCTCCCTTTGTCCTCAAATGGTCATAAATGGATCCTAGACTACCTCCTTGTGTTATGCATGAAGCGGTCGGTGAGTTAAAGCAGCCGTGCTGTGTGTATTTGATTAATCAGCGACGGTCTTCCTGCAAACTCCACCCCAAGGTTCCTGTACATTTAGAAAGTACTAACCTCTGATCAGGGACTTTTTGGGGGGAGAATTAAACCGGGGGAAAACGAAAAGTGCCTATATTATCACACTACAAAATTGTATGCTAATGTATTAGCAAACAATTGCCTGTTTACACATCCAGCAGACAGGAAACAACATTATCATCCCAAAAAGACACAGAGCAACATTAGCATTCATTTGGGGTTTTGTTTCTGTCCTACACATCAATGTGACTCCACTGCAGTATACGCTGTTCTCTATCTCTCTGCTTTGGTCTCCATGAGTAAAGAAAAATATCTTGTTCTTTAACTTTCTTTTTCACCAGCTAGCCAAGCAGGTGGTGTACAGTTTGTTAACGACATCTTGTTTGCTGAAACCAGCTGCATGCTTTTTCTGGACACAGCAAAAGCATGCAGCTGGTTGTTGAGAGTGCGAAGACTGAACCATAAAGTAAATGTTAAGCAAAACAATGAGCTACAAGAGGCTAAATACATCTGTAGAGTTCCAAGGTTGGTGGTCCAAGGTACCCCCATTTTATTCAATATTGATGTGAAAAAAAATTGTTAAATGCACATTTAATTGGTTAACATCAATTAAAAGTATCATTCAGAGTAGTTTGTTGACTCTGTTGAATCTTTCTTTTTATTTTGTTCTCCATCAGCTCGTATCCTATACCAGCGGCACTACATACAGCTATGGCAACCACGCTCTTGCAAAAGGACTCAGCTTTGCTACTCCTGACCCCTCATTGGGTGACGCTTCAATCTCAATCGCGCTGCTGTCACCTACTCACAGTGCTACCTACCAGTGCAAAGTGAAGAAATCACCTGGAGTGGACATGCGCAAGGTGTCACTGGTGGTATTGGGTAAGACTCGGCATTGGGTTGCATCCAAGGTTTTGCACATGTCACCTGACTTCATTATTTATGTCCATCACCTTTGACAACTACTGTACTGTTGGGTTTAAATGAGAAGGTAGCTGCACACATTTACTTGCATATTTTGTTACATTTCAAGGTTACATTTTTCCTTGTCAGATGTCAGTATGTATTACACTCGCAATTTGCCACAAAGCTAATTTCAAGGTATCTGCCATCAGGTATGCTTTCATCTTTTGAGACTACAGCTACATTACCACAATGATGCGTATCCATTAGTGGTTTGTGGAGGTCTGTTTTTTTTTTGTTTTTTTTCCCAAGGCCACATGGATGTCAGTGAGAAGCACTGTAATATAATGTCTCTCTCAGTCTATATTGTTTTGAAAGGTTTTTATCAGTCAGGTTTTGTCTATATAAAAGATGTTAAGGTCAAATTCTCACCAATTATCTCAAGTGCCTACTAAAGAAAATGTCCCTGCTATTTGAGAACATGGATTTTACTCCTCCATCACAAAAACACCTCACCCAAAGCTATAACTTAACTTGTTTATTTGTATTTATTTGTTTACAGTTTACCACCATTTACTGTTTCATAGTCAACATGTGCACAGTTTGACCATATAATCTTAACTCAAGGAGCACTTACTAAGTTTTTCTGGAGCATCCACACAGGAAGTTTGCTTCATCTGCTGATGGAGCCAACAAAGATATGTGTCCCAATAGAGATGGCTGTTGTCACAGTTTTGACCATTGTGATTAAAATTCCTTTAATCACAATGGTTCCTCAGAATATATATATATATATATATATATATATATTTTTTTTTTTTTTTTTAAAGGAGCATTTTTTTCTCAATCTGAGAGGAAATAAAAGGAAGAAATGATCAACAAAATGGCAAAAAGCATAATTGTTTCACAGTCATTTTACATTTCCCATTACATCTGATAAATGCATAATTTGTTGTTCTGTTGGAGGGAATTATGTGGACACTATTGATTACCTATTTAATTTGCCTAATGTACAATAACAATAAAATTACCCGAGCATCAAAATCAAGTCAACTACATCTATCTCGGCCTGGGTTATTTCACCATCGTCTACGAGCAACAGTTAATGACAAGTCCAAGTGAGTCTGCGGCATTTTTAAAACACTAAGAAGGCTCGACACAACATGAAACTTTGCTCGAAGAATCACCAGGGGCTCTACACCTTAACTACACCGGTGCACAAGGGATATACTAAATCTCTGGCTACTTGTTATACTTGATATCGACTCGTTTTGACTGCCGATGTGAAAGCGGCCTAAAGAGCTACGGTGAGTTGTTTAAAACCTCTCTTTTTAGTAAACTCTGGGTACACAAACAATGTTCTCAACGCTTTTGTTAAGGTGTAGAGCCCCTGCTGATTCTTCGAGCAAAGTTTCATGTTGTGTCGAGCCTTCTTAGTGTTTTAAAAATAGTTTTTTTGAGGCTAGCATAAAAGTGCCCCTAGCACTCCCATTCAAAAGGCCATTTGACATGAAAAGTGGTCCGTCCTAAATATGCTTTTAAACGAAAGTTTGACTCGGGTACATTCACAAGACGACCCTAGGTTGCATTTTGGCGAGAGTTACGCTTTAACTGACTTTGCTGTGTCTGACCTAAAGTATTTCTCAGGACTGTTTACTCTCAACACTCAGCTCAGTATCAAAGCTGTATCAGATGAAATCACCTCTCCTCTCTTATTGAAAACTGGCAGATTGTTGAATGAATATCTCCAGCAAAGCCTCTAATATTGATAGATAGCCTGAAGCTGTTTTCATTCTAACAGCAACACAGTCTTGAGAGTCCACAAGTCGTTTTCTAGATCAGGTTTTTTGTATGAACCTGAGCAGTATAAGTGGTTCAGGGAATGCATACATAGATGGCAGGGTAGTATTCCTTGTTTTGTATTATGTAAATGGAGAAGAAGACACTTAAATGTGTGAAATGTTGTGATTTGAAAGACCTTCACGTCTTTTCTCCACGAGTATCATGTAATCAATCTCACCCTAATCGCTACCAATTTCTGTTTTCTTTTACCTTCTTTTACCTATTAAAACAGGACCAGGACGGTAGTCCATGTTTCCGCCTTGTCATCTTAAATTCAAACGTCCCATATAGATTTTGAAATACAGTATACATTTATAAAATGTATATTTATGTGTAATGAAGACATGTTTGTAATATTTTATAGGATTTTTGAGTAATACAATGCATCACATGTAGGTATCACCCATCTATATGGTGTAAATCTGTGTTATTAAAGCCAGAATTAAAATGGTTCCTCAAACGTCATCCTTAAAGCTAGAAAGCTGTACTGTTTTTATCAAGAAAATGGAAATGGCAGCGCAAAATTATCCATTTGTTGTATGATTTCAGCGAAGCCGTCTGTGCCTAAGTGCTGGGTGGAGGGAGGGGAGCTGGTCGGCGAGGCTGTGTCTCTGCACTGCAAGTCTGCAAAAGGCTCCACTCCCTTGAAATACACATGGAGGAGAGAAAGTCCTGGCCCCATCCCTGCTGCAGCCACACAGAGTAAGTGTGACCTCTGCTGATGTCATGATGCTACTGCAGATCAAAGTGTGTGTGTGTGTGTGTGTGTGTGTGTGTGTGTGTGTGTGTGTGTGTGGTTTTTTTTTTACTGGGTGAACTCAATGAAAACCCTTCTCTTGTTGAATGTACCTATTTTTCAAGGTGAAGGAATCTAGGTATGTATCAGCATTCAGATTTTCAAAATCATGTTAAAATAATGGAAAATCCAGGTGAAAGAATAATAAAGAGATACTGATTTGCAGCACAACACTCATAGTAGTTTATATACCGTTCATAATGTACTTACTTAGAAGCACTCTGGTGCATAATCTGCACTTCATTTGCATTTTCTCCATATTTTCTTTTCACTTTAAAAATCGTGATTATATTTTTAAACTATAACCACAAGTATATACACACACCCACACATTGCTTTATCTATTCTATTTGTAGAGAAACATTGTAACCCTATCTGATGTATCTTAATTTTATCCCCTTGTGTTTACAGCACGTGTGTGTGTGTTTTCTCAGACAGCATGACTGGGGAGCTAAAAATCAGCAACCACTCGCAGAGCTCCGCAGGATTCTACCTTTGTGAGGTGAAAAATGCTGTTGGAGCCGAACACTGCAGGATCAACCTGAAAGCGAACAAACGTAAGGAAACGCACCCCAACAGCGAATGTTCCTGTTCACGTACATCCCACATGATGCACACATGTGATCATGAAAGACCTAGATTTCACCCTTTTAAGTCTTTCCTCTCTGTAGGCGTGCCAAAATCTCCCCATTGCTCCACTTCTCACACACAGGGTTCAAACCATGGTGCTCCGTAACATGAGTGTATTATCTTTACCATTATGTTGTCTAATGATGACAGGATAAGGCCACAGTCAATGGCAAAAAAATTGCTTTATGCACAGAAGATAAAACGTTTTTTCGCCACCCGCTTCATCATCACTTTGTGACTCAGCAGCAGGAAGCTGCTGCTGAGTCACAAAGTCAAACATAAGTAATTCTAAAATAACTCCACAGCCCTGTATGTTGACAGTCCCCGTTAGTTTGAGACAGGAAAAAAAATAAACAAGAAAAAGGCAGCAACAGAAAACAAGTGGACTCATTAAAAGCACCTGATCAGCTATGTTTAGTTGGCAAAGTTCTAAAAGGAAATCCAGAAATTCTCTTAGGAGGGCAGTCCATGCGCAATAACTCTGAACAGCTCTGAACATGACCGACACCAGAGAAATACTAGAGCTGTCTCACAGTGAAATGAATCTGGTGACTCTAAGTGCACCAGGAGGGAGTATCGTCAGGGATTCAGTACATCTTGTGGAATAAATCATCCCTGGGTCTAGACTCAAACAAGCAGCCCTCTGCATGGAGGGATCCATAATGTTTATGTGGATCCATAAAATGAATTTTGTGCCTTGTGATCTGTGGAGCAGACCCCCATATTACATCTTGTGTGCTCAGTTAGTGCTCAAATGTTTGGCTTCAGGCAGACAATTATTCATTTCCATTTCAAGTGAAATAAAATTACCAGGAGATTAAAAATGTTCACAAGTCTGACTTTCCAAGAGCCAGGCCTTGAGACTTTGTGTGAAGTTATGGTAGGTGGTGCAGTTTCTTGTTTCATTTGGTAGAGTGTTCCACCTATTAGAGGCTCTAACAGAAAAACATGATTGACTAAAGGAGCTGGACCTGTAAAGAGTTACACAGTCCCCTCTCAGAACAGACCTTGTGGGTCTATTGTTAGAATTGTTTTGCTTTATAAAAGTATTGAGTGGTTCAGGATCTTGAACATTAGGCAAGTGTCATTGTATTTGATTAGATTTTCCCAACTAAGGATGGCATATTTACGAATTTTACATTAGTATTGTTTTCTGTCTAACACTTTAAGGGCCTGTTTATACACATATAGAGAGAACAGGCTTAAGGGTTGTATTTTTTTGCTTGCATCCACCTTGTCATACAATATAGTAGATGGGGGGTGATCATTGAATCAAAATATAATTTTGCTGCTGAATTTGTTAGACATCTTCTTATATACCTAAAATTGGCTAGATTGTATTTAGTTATTTGCATTACTTGTTTTTTGAAAGACAAGGTGGAGTCAAGGATGATACCAAGATAATTTACATGAGAGACAACTTGAATATTCTCACCAGACACATAGACTTTGTGATCACAGTCAGATGTGGAGTGTCTTTTTTTTTTTTTTAAACATGCAGACATTTGACGTTTGCTTTACATTTAGACACAGATGAGAATGTTTAAGCCATGTAGTTACATTTGCCATTGCCGCGTTAAGTTTAAAAGCTGCTTCTTTTTTGGTTTTTGCATGGACGTATATTATAGTATAATTATAATAATATAATATAATAATTATAGAACTTCACACCCTGTACAAATTGATGGCAAGTCATTTACGTATAAGCTAAACAAGAGAGGTCCTATGATGGAACCTTGGGTCACACCTTTCTCATTGATCATAAAGGGTGATGTTTCACTACCCAACCTTACACATTGAACCCTGTCTGCAAGATAGGACTTCATCCAATTCAGCATGTTAGAGAAACATTTTTAATTTGCTAATCTAGAAATGAGTATTTGATGATAAACAGTATCAAATGCCTCTACTGCCGTGATCAAACCTGTTTCCCCTCTGCCGCCTTCCCCTCATTGGAATCACTGGAAGCAGCAATTTACTCCGGCGCTGTGAAATCCCCTTAAGGCTTATAAACATGCTGAGTTTTCAAACAATTCACACACACACACACATATATATATATATATATATATATATATATATATATATATATATATATATATATATATATATATATATATATATATATATATATATAAGAAAACTCTAGAATAGTTATGGAATTAGATGAAGACACAAAGATACACTTTCATGAAGCCATAAAGGAACAGTGACATTTTGGAAAATACATTGACTTTCTTACCAAGAGTTCGATAATAGGGTCAATACTGCGCCCGACCAAGAAATAGTCCAGTTATGTGTCTGAAGTCCTGTCATCACTTTGAGGTTGCCAGGCAACCAGCAGAGACTCAGAGAAGTTAATGTGCCTAGCCAGAATATAGTTTGGCACACAACACTGATGTAAAACCACAACTTTGTACGGATTACACAAACAAGATATAATTAATGCTGCAAGCAGTGATGAACAGGCCCTCACACAGATATAATGAGAGCTTAGGAGGTTTTAGCCTTGTTACTAGATGAGGTATTTTCCCTGTTTCCAGTCTTAGTAACAAACTAAGCTACCTGGTTGCTGGCAGTAGCCTCATAACTATCATACAGTGGCATTTATCATCTTATCTAAATCTCGGCAAGACAACAAATGAGAATATTTCCTAAAATGTTGAACGGTAAAGGAACCATTGCGCATGAATGTTTGTTTATTTATTTCAGAAAGGGACAACAGGTTGATGACATTAAAAGAAAAGAAAAAAGCACATGAACACAGACAAAAGCATATAAGCACAATAGCACTGACAAAGCTCATAACCACAAATAAAAGCCATAAGCAGTAAGCACACAACCCATAAGCACAAGACATTTTGGCAATACATTATTTTTATTGGACAGTGACAATATAGTCTGTATTGAGGTGTTGTGAGAAGACATTATTTAACTTTAAAGGGTTACTCACATGCCAAAAAAGCCAGTAACCACCAATTTAATGGATTCTTCACCAACTGGTCGAGGCTGATGGCCACCAACCACGAGCCAGGTTCTGTCTGAGGTTTCCTCACCGCTGTGTGCAATTGCTCTTAGGGGAATTGTTGGGTTCTCTGTGAATTACAGTGTGGTTAGACCTACTCTATCTGTAAAGTGTCTTGAGGTAACGTCTGTTATGATTTGACTATAAAATTGAATTAAATTGAACTCACACTTTGTTCTTTTCTGCCACAGAGCAGCTGAGAGAATAATTCCTTGTGCTGATTTTACAGCTCCGAACAGAGCGGGGGTGATAGTCGGCACCATTGTGGGTTCTCTGCTCCTCATCTTCATCCTGCTGGTCTTCACTGGGCTTCTATACTGGAAGTTGAGCATCAGACATCGCTTTGAGAAGGAGTTCTCTAATGACATCAGGTACAGTACAGCACTGCAGAGACAGCAGTGCAGAGGTAAAGGTGTTGGCAGGTTAGATAACTGAGCTGCTGCAAGGAGGGAACACACACACACACACACACACTGTCTGGCAAGTTTGTGCTAGTGTTCATTTATCACCAAAAAGTCCCATGAGTAAGAAACTTCTGCCTCTGTTAGTGTTGAGTAGTTTTGTCAGCTTGCCCGTTTCTATTAAACGGGAAGGACATATGGATAAAACATTAGTGTGTGCACTTGCACAGATTTTTTACATTTGCATACATTTAGGATAAGATGTTTAGGCTTCATGGTGCAAGTGAGAACAGACAGATGCAATTGGAAATGTGTATTACAAGATAGAAGACAACACACATCAAAGCCTTTCAGATAAGAATAGAAACAAAATCCCAGACTAAAATTAAAACCGAGGAAGAAAAACCTGTAAATACAACAAGAATCCAGATGTCTCTTTGATATAGCACAACTCTAGGCTACTCAGTTGTTCCAATGTTAGGATTTGATTTCTCCATGTTATACACCTAGGCACTTGATTATGCATATGAAGCCTCACATTGTGCAGAACATTTTTATGAAATCCATTTTTTGAAAAAAACAAAAAGATTTTCTTCAGGTATATTGATGCAAATATATGTAATTGCCGGCATTATAAATAACATCAGTTCAGCTTTATGCTTCATCTGAAAGTCAAAGTAGGATTCATTAAAAGTTAACAACTCTTTGTTGTTGTTGCTCTTTCCCGTCTTTCTTTAGAGTTGGAAATATGAGAGGCTCTCATAGTGTCAACAAACACTCTTGGGTCTTTTTGTCTTAGATTTGCAGCATTGTATATGGTTTATTAAATCTTGGAACAACAATGGAAAGAGACATTTCAGAATTCCTCTTTATAATGTTAAAAATACTTTCCTGGGTTCAACTACTGTATGTCTATTTAATTTAATATTCATTCTGCACATTAGAGTTAGATAAAAAGATTGGTACCATTCTCCTATCTGTCCATTAATTATGAAGCTACAGACAAAAGATGGTTAGCTTAGCTTAGCATAAATACTAGAAACAGGAAAATGTCAAACACTGACAAATCAATATGTTACAACTTGTTTGTGTAATCTGCACAAAAAAATAGGTGTAACAACAACTTGAGCTTTTACTGGGGTTATGTGCTGGACAACCTTTTGGCTTTGCGCTGGTGCCAGGCAACCTGCAGAGACTCCAGAAGTTGCTATCCCTGGCAAAGTAATAGTCTGACACTTAATACCTGTGATACAGGTACATTTTTGTACAAAATTAACAAATGAGATATTACGTGTTGATTAGTGAGCTTAAGAGGTGCTGGTAGGTGCATATTTAGATGTTTCGCCCCGTTTCCAGTCTTTGTGCTAAGCTGCTGGCTATAGCCTTATATTTGCCGGAAAGAGTTGTATCAATGTTGAGCTATTTCTTTGAGAGGTGATCTTGTTGCAACAGAAGAAAACATGACAAGTAACAGCTATGCACTTTTCTTCAATGACTGCATACGTTTTCTCTCTGTGCCATGCCTGCTCTCCCATCCTGCACACTTGGAAAATATGTCAACATATCAAACTTTCTTTCCTTAAGCTGAATGTGAAGGGTTTTCCTTAGATGCTAAAGTGTAGTCCAATATCTTCATGATACATGTTGAGTGATTGTCACCCGGAAACAATATTAAAAAAAAGATCCAATCCAAGAATGACAGACAGGTTGCAGAGACACCCGTGTGGCTTCAGTGTCAGTGGAAAATGACACATTGAAACTTACCAAATGCACACAGCCGCACATGGGATTAGAAAGTAAATAGCCTAACATTAATAAAAAGCCTTGGAGTTTAAACCACAGAAAAAATAACGGCGGTAGAATCTTTAAGAATTTTGTTACGGTTATGTTATCACCTCCGACATGGAGGTAATGTTTTGATTCTGTTTGTTTGTCTGTTTACTGGCCCAATTTTCCTATTCAAATGTAATGTTTACATCCCTAAACAGTAGAGGCTAAACACCACTGCTCTGCAACCATGCATACAGTATATTTATGAGGAAAAAGAAAAATCTAGCATAGTAATTATTTTCATTTGAGGCAGGCAACACAGTTTGCCCTCTGCCCTGTGAATTTATACAGGCTTTTATTTAATAAAAACATGGATATGAATGTCATCCAAGGCCACCTCCAAATGTAAAAAAAATACTTAGAACAAAATAGTAGAGATCAACACATCTCATGCCCATATATACCAACATTTCTTGTCGCTTTAGAGAAAGGTTGGTTAAGGTCAAGAAACACTATTCTGTTAAACTTACCTTCTTTATGGCAAATTAATGCATGATTAGTCTTAAAGCACAAAGACTATTCAACATGCTTCACGTAAGGCAATGCAATGCATTAGCAGAACATTTTAAAAAAAAAATTATATAATGAAATACAATACATTAGCCAAAATAAGATGCATACGTTTTGGCTCAGATGAGATCATCAGTCCATCTGGTTCCATCTGTGTGCAGCATCGTAGCTAAATATTTCAATAGCTTTAACAGTGGTAAATTATATTTTTTTGTTATTGCCTCAAATCATTTTGTAATAACATTCTCATTGTTTTCAAATGGACATCTAATTTTGGGACAAAACTCCACCATCCTCACGTGCAAGTATCCAATTTGCACATTTTTACGTGTAGTTTTTTGAGTTGATATTATTTTGGTCGCGATCGCTCTCCTGCGCTAGAACAATGCAAACTGTGTAACTAGTTGAAAAGGGCAGAGTGGGACACTCTCAAAAAGAAGTTCTTGGTTCAGGCTCTTTTTTTGTCCTCTGATGGCATAAATCAGTGAGCAGTATGCAGAATGCGGAGCTGCTCCGGGGCCAATGTTCTGCAGCCGAACACCCATCGTGACACCTCTGACAGAATTTCTCCTTTTGCATATAAACAGTGTCTGCCCAAAAACTTTAGAGTTATGGTTCGTATGCAGTTGAAAACAGCCCACATGCTTTCAAAGTAGATGTTAAATTGGGAGCAGTGTCCGCGTGGGAGGACAGTGTTGTGTACAAGAGACAGAGAGGCACTTTAAGCCACAATTCTTCTCCATATCTGTGACATACAGGAGTTCAACTCACTTTACACAAACATAGCATTGTAGTGAAAAGCTCATAGAAGAGGGACATCAAAGCCGTAATCATTTGAGCCATGACAATAATAGTTTCTTGTTTCCATCTGTCAGTGTTCAAGGTAAAAAATTAAAACATTGCAGATTAAGTGGGGGGGGGGAGAATCTTCAGAGATGAGTCATGAAGAGTATCAAATCAGTTCAAGTACTGTATTCTTACTGTAACTACAGTGAGAAAAATAAGACTGCCTCAGGTAATTTTAATATTACATATAAAAACTATGGCTGTCAAATGATAAAAAAAAATTTAGATTAAGATTAGATTAATCGCTGAATTTCTATAGTTAATCGCATGTTTTATCACATGATTAAATTTCTATTTTGCATTTCAGAACTGTTTTTAAGTACATATTGACAATGGAAAGCAATTATTACCAGTGTATCTTGATTGGGAATCAAATGAATGCAAGGAAAGTTTCTTTATGAACTTTAAGATTTGTATTTGTTTATTATTTATTTACTGTAAACAAAAGAAAAATATACAATTCCTCCAAGTACCTAACTAAAAAACTAAAAATCCCTATCCTTACCAGAGTCAATATAGTATGCAGTAACTTCTAAATCATTTTGATTACTCACTGACGTCCAGTGATCACCGGTTAGAGACAGAGTTTGCACTTTGCAGCAGTTCCAGTTGGGCTGCTTTTCCGTGTCATACAGGCTGTGTACGCGTGAAACTACTGTCACTCCCTCAAGGCAATGTATAAGATGGGTCAGAACATGCCAACCGTAGTACATCTGTAAGACCAGAGTCTTCTACGATGCTGACAGGTCTGCAGTTAGTTGCCACCCATTTCGCAAGAGCTGTAGTAATTTTTGGGGATTTGGTTTCATCCACAGGTCGGCGAGTAGCACTCTCCAAAATACTGCTTTGCCTGAGTAGGTAGCATGCTAGTGGGTAGCATCAACCTGAGTCACGTTAATTAGCTCATAGGTGGTAGCTCAAGCTTGACGTGCTTCGGTGATATTTTAATTCGGCTTTACACAATGTGCATGTGGCTTTCGACTTGTCTACTGAGCCGTCCGGGAGTTTTGGAAAATAAAAAGTGCCATTCAGAACTGTGTTGCTGCTGTCTTTCTCCATCATGCCTGCAGCAGTAGGATGTGTTACGAGGAAGTATGGCAGATTGATGATAAGTAAAGGTGCGGCAAAGGGTCAAAATGGTAGCCTGTTAGGCATGATGCGAAGCCGAGTAAAGTGTAAAATAAATTAATAAATGGCGACATGCGATTAATGCAATTTCTACAAAAAAAAATCAAAAAAACTACACTGCGAGGCAGACATATGGACAACCCGATCAATTCAGTATCATTATCAACCGCTTCTAGTTATACAAATGTCTCAATCCACACTAACTCTGACCACAGACTAACATATTAATAGTGCTGTGAGTTAAACGCGTTATTAACGGCGTTAATGCAAACCCATTTTAATGGCGTACATTTTTTTTATTGCAAGATTAACGTTCTTTTTGGCCTAGCAAACTTTGTAGTTTTTTACACATGCTGTTGCAACAGCTAGTAATGTTAGAAAAACTACAACACCACACCGGATCTAGCTAGACCGGAAACAAAACAACAGGCACGCCGCATACACTTGTTTGGGCTTGCGAGCCGGCCAAAGAGTAGTCGGCTAACGTCACGTTTTGAGTGGATGGCGAGCATGAGACGGCGAAATGGATGCCAATAAGATTCTGAATGGAAAGTTTACTTTTAAAAAGTTGACAAGACCAAAATGATCTGTGTGTTTTGTCGTTTTGAACTGAGCTATCATCGCAGCACGTCCAGTCTGAAATACCACTTGATGGCCAAGCACACAGCTGATGCCAATTCTCCGCCCCCTCGTCAAAGCCAGGCCAATCCACTTTTCCATGTTGATAAGAGCATTAAAATGAGAAAAAATAATGGGACAAAAAGAAATCAAGGGACATTTAGAATAGATAAAAATGTGCGATTAATTGCGAGTTAATTAATGCGATGAATCGCGATTAAATATTTTAATAGTTTGACAGCACTACATATTTAACAGTTAAAATGGTGAGCTTGTTAAAGCTGCAGTGTGTAACATTTGTAGTTGTTCATTATCAGAATCTGTATTGCCCTTCACAAACTTGTCCTTTTTTCATGAATATTGACCATCACCATCAATTCCAAGTATTCCTATTGGCTTGTAATTTTACATTTGCACTTCCATGAACTGGGGTAGACGCTCCTGTGCTCCAGAATGATGCGCCATCTTGAAATAAGTTAGCCTGTAAGGGACATACAGGCTATACTGCTCCGCCTTTTCGCGTTTTCGACTCACAGCTGCTGCTAATGGGTATCGTCGCTTCCCGGCCCCAGCAAGTTTGAAGAAGGAAACATGGAGGACCACACGTATTCAAAATCCAAATTTCAGGAACAGGAGTCTTCTTTTTCTCCCAGAAAAAGAAACTGATATTGAAAAGAACAAGAGACCGGCGTCATCAGAAAAAAAGAGTGAACATTGGAGCTGCTTTGGACGCTGCAGTCTCCTTTTCTTTCGCTCTCCTTTCCGTCGGGTGGGGCGCGTGCCCGCTCGTGGTGTGAAGCGTGCGTCCGCGCCACTCTCCAACATGAACTCCAACAACCACGGCTGATAGACGGCCTTTTGTACACCTTCACTTTTTGAAGCGTGAAGGCTACCATAGCTGCAATACTGCGTGGCGAGAGAGAGTTGATTGCGATATATGATCTCAACGCTAGATGAGAGTAATTCTTACACAATGTAGCTTTAACAAATAATTACTTATTTATCTACAGTAGCAGATATTAAGCAACATTAGCATTTAATCATGTCATGTTTCTGTCCACCTGATGAATAAATCCCTTTTCCTTCCTTCCTATGCTCTGCTAATTAGAGCTGTGAGACTAAACCAAGACAGTAAAACTGCAGGCTGTAAAACGAAAACAATGAGCTACTCTCTATCAGTGGGTTTCTATGAGCTTCAACTTTCACATTACACATAATTTCATCCATTGTTAACATAAAAAGTCATTATATAGCAGCCTTGATAATTAATATATAAATTATAGCAGCATTAAAGATGTACTTCTCTACAAGTAAATGCAAACCACAGCGATAGTGGGTGGATTTTATAGTTGTTCCTAGTGCAGTGGAGAAAATGTTATAAATGTAGTTATTCCACAACATCTTTAATATCAAACTGCCTGCCAGGATGCAAATGGTTATTCATTTCATAGTAAAAGACGTCCAATTCATTTCTTTGCATGTTAATTGTTTTCCGAACAACTGTGTCACGATTGAAGACTGTAGAGGAGGCTTTTAAAGTGCACAATTTGTGTATTTATTACCAAAACGACTCCAAAACATACTCAAACCAAAATACAACAAAAAAAAATATTAAACTGAGGCAAAATAATAGCAAACAAACAAAATGGCAACCTCAGAGCTAGCTGCTAAATCTCTTCTTTCTTCTCCTGAAGCCTTTTTTAACTCAGCCTCCCCTAATTGGACCCTACCACCTGCATAGGTGGTTATAGGGTGAGCTAACCTGAGCAAGCAACATTAGCACTTAGTTTCTCAAAACATCATTACAATTAGATAGATCAGTTACTGCTGACAGTACTATTTATACATATGGGCACCCAAAACAATAGGCACCCCAAATATTATAAAAATGTAATTTAACTATCGCACCTATTGTTCTACACCTTAGGATTGCCCAGCCCCTCCCTACAGAAAGGACCTAATGAGGCAAACCTACATGCACTCTCCCTGATGATGAAGCTGGTGAGGAGTTGATCTACCCCCCACATCACAGGCAGAACCATAGCATAACACCACAAACCCATAAAACCTGCTGAACAGGCCTATGTCAAATAATAAAGTAACAAACAAACTACTTACTTACTTACTCTGGTAAGGATGCCCCCTGGGCGCCTCCCTAGGGAGGTGTTCCAGGCACGTCCAGCTGGGAGGAGGCCTCGGGGAAGACCCAGGACTAGGTGGAGGGATTATATCTCCAACCTGGCCTGGGAACGCCTCAGAATCTCCCAGTAGGAGCTGGTTAATGTGGCTCGGGAAAGGGAAGTTTGGGGTCCCCTGCTGGAGCTGCTGCCCCCGCGACCCGATACCGGATAAGCGGACGAAGATGGATGGATGGAACAAACTAAAACAATAACCTACAACATTACACTGAAATTAAGGATTAAGCAGACACCAAACAGTATTAATTTTGGGAACAGGGCCCAGTGAAAAGGGAGAAAGGAAGCCTGTACTGTTTGTAAAAAGAAAAGACAAATAATTTCACTGGCAGAGCAAAACAACTGTGGAAATACCCTAAAATTAGATACCTAATTGGTGTTTTTATTTCATTTACTGTATTTGGTTTTTACACATTCTTGTTCACAGCAGCCCTGTCTTGTTGCATGGCAACACAACGCATACACACCCAAGAATCACAGCCCCAAAGACTTGGAACAATATTATTTCCCATTTCAATTTAACAAAAGCAAATGTATTCCCTTTACCAGCAGAAATCTAAGTCGTTGGCCCACAAGAGCAGAAAATACCTCCATCAGTCCATCAGTTGTTTTTTTTTTTTTTTTTTTTTCCTTTGACAGAGAAGCAGATCCCAGCTGGTACTGCAAAGTTACATAAAAGCTGAATGCAAAGTAGCTCCTAAGCTTGAATGTTGGCAGCGCTGTTGACGTTGAAAGATTGTACTGTATGCTTATTGTCAGTGTTTGCCAGTTGAAACCAGCACCAGAGTGAATTTTCTCCTTAAAGCGTAACTCTCGCCAAAATGCAACCTAGGGTCTTTTTGTGAATGTACCAGAGTCAAACTTTTGTTTAAAAGCATATTTAGGATGGAATCGCCACTTTTAAGATGTACCGTATTTTCATTTTTCGGTTAAATGGCCTTTTGAATGGGAGTGCTAGGGGCACTTTTATGCTAGCCTCAAAATAGCTATTTTTAAAACACTAAGAAGGCTCGACACAACATGAAACTTTGCTCGAAGTATCACCAGGGGCTCTGCACCTTAACGAAAGCATTGAGAACATTGTTTGTGTACCCAGAGTTTACTAAGAAAGGTTTTGAACAACTCACTGTAGCTGTTGTTCTTCCAGTCGCCGTCTATCGAGCCAGTCAAAAATAGTCGAGGGAGGAGAGTTAAGATGGAAAGCTCCAAAAGCTTAGTTCCATATAAATGCACGGCTAATTTGTTGTTTTGTCGTTAGGGAAACACAATATTGACCTTGTAGTTGAAAAAGGAGCCTCATATAAGAATGATATTTCCTCCTTTTTTATGGCATTCGGAGATCGACTTCTTTTGACTTGGAAAATGGCGGATAGCGTAAACAACAACTGCTAACGTGAGTTGCTCAAAACCTTTCTTTTTAGTAAACTCTGGGTTTTCTTAAAATACGGTAAATCTTAAAAGTGTCAATTCCATCCTAAATATGCTTTTAAACAAAGTTTGACTCTGGTACATTCACAAAAAGACCCTAGGTTGCATTTTGGCGAGAGTTACGCTCAGTGGCGGTTTATGGTACGGACTAAACGGGCATCCGCCTGGGGCGCATTTTTTTATGACTCATGGGGGGGGGGCGGCACGAGCACTTAAAAAAAAAAAAAAAAAATCCTCGAAGCGGTTTTCTACTGTATTATCTATCATTTCACCGTGTGGGGAATTGGCAAATTTGCGCCACTGCTTGCTGAGAAGGTGCCATGCGCACACTACACAGAAAAGCTGTGTGAGAAGGGGAGGGGGGAGAGCGGGGGACAGTTCACCTCTGGGTCAAAAGGGTTGCTGGGCATAGGCGCCGATACCGTTGGTGCTCCGCTAATACTGAGCACCCACGAAGCTGATCGCGGTTATGTGTCAGTTAAACTTTTCATCTCCAATCCTATCCTGAGTTCAAAGAGCCTTGCCTACTTTACGGCTTTATTATCGAGTTGATAGGTGTGTGTGTTCGTGTCGGCCGTCTGAAATGCAAACATTTTTTGACTACTTTTTTTTTAAAGGGCGTGCGCTCGTGAGCATTCAATAGGGGAGCAGATTTCATACAATAACATCATTGATGATTTTGCATCAAGGAAGGCCAGGTTTTAGTTTATTTTCTGTTCTTAGTGCAATAGTGTAACAATTAGTCTCTTTAGTGTGTTTTCACATTTGTGTGATGAAGCATTTGTGCTATTTAGGATAGGCCTATTTAGTCTATATTTTATTTGTATATTATTCTTAATATTTTATATTATAAAAATATATATATATATATATATATATATATATATATATATATATATATATATATATATATATATATATATATATTGCAGGAACGTCCGTCTGTGTGTTATGCGAATCTCTCTCGAACCGTTAGTCCGATGGGTTTCAAACTTGACAGGTGTCTTGCTACGGGCAGAAGTAAGTGCAGTCTGACATTGTTTGGATTAGAAATGCAAAAGATATCGTTAAATATATATCACTAAAAGACGCACACATTGGCTTTTGCCGCTCTAGCCGCTGGCCACTCCCCCTCTCGCCCTGATGACCCTGAGACAGAGAGCAGTGGAGCTTTGGCAGCTAAAATGTGACATACACCTCAGACCCACAAAAATGTGCAAAGTTGCACTACTTTGGACTGTCTTTGACTTTGAATTAACAAACAACAATTCCCGAATTTAAGGACGTATCAGAATCCAACATATGCAAGGCACAACCACACAACAAGTGCAGACAGAGCATGATGCCACTTATAGGCAGGCTATTTATCTTATAAAGTGAGACGTATCTGTATGTGTGTCCGTGTTTGGGGAGAAGGTAACCTGCACATCAGCAGACGCCACATGCAGAACACTTTAGAACAGCGGGTGGCGGGACTCTTTCTCAGAGTTGAACCAGGCAGATACATCAGTTTTCATCAGACTCACCCTGGGTCGGGTTAATTAAGTCGCCAAAATAACTCTGCGAATCAAATCCCCTACTTCCCCATTAACCGTCAAGCCACTAAACCTGTGTGAAAATGAACACCTCTGCTGAAATGTTAATTTCGTTAACAAGACAACACTCTCTCTCTCTCTCTCTCTCTCTCTCTCTCTCTCTCTCTCTCTCTCTCTCTCTCTCTCTCTGCGTACGCACACACACGGTCCGGTTCTGGTGGTTGATGAACGCAGATATGTGCTGATTAGCTCTCATAACGGGCCGGGTGGGTAGCGCACTGCCATGAGTCCATGACGCTAATGTCTGATTACTGTCTGATATTTTGTGATTACATTCTGAATCTGCAGCGTTCTCTGTCAGGTAAATACAGTAGTACATCTTCCTCTGATGTAGAAGTAGCCTACACTGTAAGTCAGTAGTATAGGCTATACAGTGAAGTTGCATATTAAGTGGTTTGGGGTCCTTCTGTAAGTCATTTTGGGGTACAATTTGGTTTTGATGAATTCTACAAGCAGCAATACCACAGGCCAAGCAATCGCCCGTTCCAAACGGGCACTGTACTAGTATATATAACAACATAAGTGAAAGAGAAAATTGCACAAATCTTTCATTAGAACATTTGAAAAACACACTTAAGAGAATCCAGTTATTTAACTATTGCAATTACAACAGGAAACACACTTTTTAAGTTGCACAATCTCCACCTCCAACATTTTCAAAAGACAATGAACACAATTCTGCACTAAATATGACAGTAAAAGATATCATAACTTAAAATAAATATACACTATAATATAGTAATTTTGCAAAATTCTGCATTGCAATTGCACATTTTTTTGGGGGGGGGCGCTCGAAGGGGGTCTCGCCCTGGGTGTAATTCAATGTAGAACCGTCCCTGGTTACGCTTTAAGTAGAAGAGAATCGGTGAAATCAGTGTTTCAGTCAGAGAAGCCACACTTGAGAATAGCCTCTTAATAGACAAAGATAACCGATTTATAACAAGATGTATGCTCTTTGCCTACAGGGCGGCATTTTTTCACTTAAATACTGTACATCCACTGTGGTGTGGGATATGGACACAGCATTAGTGTATACTAAGTTGTGCCAAAAGGATTAGTCAATGTATCAGTTAATAGTTTTCTTCCTCATGTAAATCTCACTTCTGTGACATTTTACAGTTTTAACGATTTATTATAAAAATATATATATTCTACCCTATTAAAGGTGCAGTAGGTAAGACTTCTAAAACTAACTTTCTGTCATATTTGCTGAAACTGACCCTATGTTCCAGTAGAACTACATGAAGCAGGTCATTTAAAAATCCGGCTCCTCTGGCACCATCTACAGCCTGTAGTACGATTTGCAAAAATCCACAGATCCCTGTTCAGATGCACCAATCATGGCCAGGGGGGGTGTCTAACTGTGTCAATCACTGCTCATGTACACACATTCATTCTCCCTTGTGGGGGGAGGGGTTTAGGATAATGTTTTGGGCTTTAGCAGAAGGGGAGAGGGACTGAGAAGTTGTTGATGTTCAAATTTTTTGGCTAAGTCCTGGATCTTCCCAATCCTACCTACAGCGTCTTTTAATTAGCATAAACTGAACCAATTCCAATGAACGTCCTGTGTACTTGACGGTCAATGCAGCTCTACACCAAAGCTCCATAAATGAGCTTTACAGTTCTGATTTCATGCTATGAAACTTGGCTTCTACAGTTTCGTTCTCAGCCATTTTACCATGAAACAAGTCGAGCAGTAATTCTCTGAATTCAAATGACTGAACTGAAATAATGTCCTCTGTAGTGAAATCCTTTAACGTTGTTTATTCTCTCCCTCTGTTTTGCTCTGATATTAAACAGGGAGGACGCTCCGCCTCCTGTGAGCCGCCCAGTCAGTCGCGGTACGAGCCGCAGCGCCAGTCAGCACCCACAGGTTACTTACTGCCAGGTGGGCAGGACCGACATAAGCTCTTTGAATGACGGACGCACGTACACTCCCTCCAGCAACAGCCATGGACACACAGCGGCCAAATACACAGCAGTCGAATATGACAGCAAGTATGGATATGCAGTGTGACGATCAACAACAGCGCTGAACTGAGAATGATTTTTTTTATGACTTTTATTGTAGTGTTTCAAAAGACGCTTCAGGGCAGATCAGACACTTGAAACTTAAAATCTGGAGCAGCAGGAGTCTTGGATAGAGTCTAATGAATTCATAGCTGTGCCATGTGATGATTTTTTTAAAACATTTTTCATGTTAATAACTTAGTCAACAAGATAATGTAGCATTAGCATGTCATTCAACATGCAGGTGAATGTTGCTCGATGGTGTTTTAAGCCCCCAACATCTCCTTCCAGGCAGTGCTGCGACCGTTGACTTCAAGGCACCTAACCATTGCCTAATCCTAGACGTTGGGGGCTTAAAACACCGATAAACATGAATGTCACTGTCTTTAAAGAATCTTAAAAATGTATCAATGTAGACAAATAAGACTTTTTTCTGGAAGTTATTATTTTCTGTTATAAATACACACAAATAAACGGTTTTCTAAGATTTGCAATCTTTCCATATCATTTGCTATCAGTGCTGTGTCACCTATTTGACTCCGGGGTGGACCATTTTCAATGTATGCCTTCTGCGACCCAACCCTTACAGGGGGTCTGAGGAGTATTCCTCCAAGGAGAATTATTTAGAAACTTTACAGCTAAACTGTAAGAACATTTTAAAGCATTTCAAAACAAAAATCTTAGCTCAATGGTTCTCAACAATGTTTATGACTGAATGCTATTTTAGGTAGCCAGCATATGATTGAGGGCTGCACAGCAAAAGTGCACGCACTGACTTTTTTTATGACATTTATGGCATACTTGTTTGTATTTCTTTAAAAAACTAATAACCGACCTGCTGCAGAGCTAAGCCCCGGATGCAGAGACGGTGCCCTTCTATAAAAGATAGAAAGGGGAGGGACGATGTCAGCGCTGTACACCACCACCTCTTCCCAAATGCTGAGCACAGACACTTCCGCTGGATGTCCGTTACCTTCTGCTTTCTTTGTGTTGGAATTTTGGTTAACTGCTCCTCAGATCTCTGCAGGGTAAATCCAGACAGCTAGCTAGACTATCTGTCCAATCTAAGTTTTTGTTGCACGACTTAAACAACCTTTGAACGTAAACATGTTCCACCAAGACAAGTTCCTTCCCGAGGCTATTTTGCGTCCGGTGTCTAGCACCGCCCAAGACAATTGTGATTGGTTTAAAGAAATGCCATTAAACCAGAGCACATTTTTCTCCCATCCCTGAATGCTGTGTGGACTAGCCAGACCCTCCTCCGCAGCGCAGTGGAGGAAGGTCTGGCAATGTGAGACTAAGCAATACCAAAATAAAACATCTGTGGGAGAAGCCAGAAAAAAACAGGGTGGTATTTGACAGGATCAAATGATCTGCTTCTCTTCTATGTTGACACACCTGTCAAAATCGAGGTGGGGGAGAGGGGGGGGGGTGTTGGCATGTTGAGAAAAGGAAACCAGAATACACTAAAGGCTTCTCAGTTTTCAAAAGAAACATTGTTGTAAAAGTAATCTGTGCAAAACCATGTTGCAATGTTAGCAGAAGCAAGGAAATAAAATACTGTTTTATGGGTCAAAGCCTTCCCAACACCAAAATGGTTGCTATTGGTGTAGCAAAGGTGTTGACAAGATAATCATTTCCAGAATTGGAATTCCACAAAAAAATTGGTAGTGATAAGAGCATACATTTGATTTAAAACAAAGCATTCATTTTTGAATATTACACAACCACACACACCTACAGAGTGGAATGGAGGTAGAGAGAGAAAATCAAAAACAAAACAAACTGACCAAATGTGCTGATACAGGACTGAGCTGGACAAAGGCTCTCCCCCAGGTGTTTGCACAAAAGAGAGCACACATCAGATCCAGAAATAATCTGATGGCTTTTTGAAATTCTATTTGGCAGACCTATGAACCCAGGTGATGTTGTTGGACCAGCTAAAAGACAGCTCCCTGGCCCAGAGGAATGTACTGATAAAATGTTAAGATATTGTGCAACTTAATGCAATCCACACACGTGAAAGCAGCCCTTCCTGAGGAGAGGCCAGGCAACCTCCAACCAGGGGACTGAGTGGTGATAAAGGACTTCAGGAGAAAGTGTTGGAACCAGACAAGGTGGCAAGGACCTAGAGCTGGGCAATATAGAGAAAAACAAATATCACAATATTTTCGACCAAATACATCTATGTCGATACTGCGCGATAACGTAGGGTTGAGTATTGGTGTTTTCACCAAAAATGAAGACAATGAGTTTTAATAAATAATTACCAATAATGTTGATACAATGACTAAGTCGGTAAAGGTAAATAATAGAACAACTAGTAAGTCTGGTAAGTTCAGAAAGTTACATCACTTTATAATCAGCCTTTATAACCAGGAAAAGACAACACGGGTGTCATATCACGATATCCGAAAATTAAGAGGGAGAGTCACAGACGGAGCCATGTGGATGCACGCCATCCACTGCAAAAATGCGACGCCACTCAAGACTGAGGCCTAGAGAGAGTCCCACACCGCGCACAAGACGAAGACAGCGCTCTGTGAGGTTAAGGACACCTATCGGAGCCAACGGAGGCCAAATGTCAGGGAAATGACAACTTCTCACCTGCAGGTCATTTGTGACAAAGACAACTCTAAAAAAGAGCCTGCATTGTCTCCTACTAGAATTGATTGTCTCAGACGAGTAGGACAGGAGAAATCCAATATTTTGGGACAGTTTTCACAGGAACAATTTGAGAAAGATTTCAGAAGACTATTTTTATAACACTTGAATGTGACACGCTCAAAAGACGGTATGCAATCTCTGCAAAGTTCCTTACGAAATTGGTGAATCGAGAACTCTGACAGGGAACAAGGAAAATTTAGAGTGTATTTATAAAAAAACAACTATTTCTGCTAAGAGGGTTAATTTATAACATACCATGGTTGAACATATAAGCCCACATATTCACAAAACGCACACATCCCAGTCACATCCCAATCAACAATCGTAAGAGACATTATCCCTGATCACTGAAAAATCTAAACATGGAATCCATGCCACCAAAGACAGCATTTAGCATTATAACTTTGGAGATGATAACATAATGAAAACGATGTTTTGGGTTGAACTTTGCATAAAGGTGTTTTCATTTTACTATACCTTCTTTGATAAAATGTGATGTTTTTTTTAAATACTATTCTACATTACTGTGTTTCAAGTGAATGGAAATGAATTCAGATATTGTGATTTATTGACACTGTAAATACTAATTTGTTATGGATCAATTTTATTATTTGTAACCATGTTTGTAACACACAATATTGGTCACCTTGCTTTGTTTATTCATGCTTTAAATAGAAGTCAGAGTATCTCAGGAGATTTTTTTTCCATCTCCAGCATTTGAGGGTTTTTGTCTCTTGTGGCACTGATAGAGTAGTTAAACTCTGTGGTATTTTACCCTATTGTCAATTGGGAGAAGGGAGGTTTGGCCAATGAACCTGTGATGTCTGTCAGGACATTGTCAGGAGACTTCCCTTCTTCCAAGGATCCTTTAAACCTGACCAAATGTAGGGTTGGACAGAGCCCACAGGACACAGGGCAGAAAATTGATGGTCCCAAAACTAGCATGAAATGCTAATAAGTGGGTAGTGTATTGGCAGGTTTTACCTTACCCACTGATGTTATTCAGCTTCTGCTTCTGTATGAAAGTGTTTAACTGCTGCTTTCCAGCAAGTGTTATTTGAAGCAAGGTTCTTGGATTGAGCCTTCAACTCCTGATTCTCAGGTGACAGGCAGAGAGAGATTCTCGAGAAATAAGGTTGGGAATCTGCAGACAAAACACTGTTTATTAAAAGATACCTGCTAACGGTGAGAATAAGGGATAAGTTATGACCCATGTAACTTCATGTACAAATAAAAATGGAATACTCGTACAGTCATCTCTTTCCAGCCTTACAAGCTGGGGGATCTGCATTTGCAAATCCAGTTAATCTATTGCAATAAATCTGAAATAGACAGATGCTCTGTGTTTTATCTATTAAGAAGAAAGTTTACACAACACATTCTACATTATGAGTTTTTGATGCATTTTAGACAAACTGTACTATATTTTGTATGACATAATATACAGAATATTTTGACTATTATAATGTCATATTGGGAAATATTATATATTTGACTATTTTATGACATTTTTATAACAAAATATACTATACCATTTTTATGACATACTATACTATGATGACTTTGATGCATACTTTAACTTTTGTATAACTTATGACATTTTTATGACATACTATAAAATGTATATTTGTCAAAAATGTTATATATATATATATATATATATATATATATATATATATATATATATAATGTTATACAATGAGTTTTTATGTAACTGTATGATACACATACAGTATATCTTTTTTTACACACTATACTTTTAATGACTCATGACATTTTTATTAAGGACTATACTATGACATTTTGAATGTCATTTTTGATGGGATACTAAATTATGTTTTTTATGGCATACTGCAGATATTTTATAACATTTTTCATACTATGACATTATTATGACATACTTCACTATGATTTTGATTGATTGATTGATAAAAGAGTCATAGTATAGTATGTCGAAAAGTGATGATGTGATGGTATAGCAGGTCAAAAAAGGCATAGTACAGTATGTTGAAAAAAAATTGACAAAAAAGCCATAGTATGCATGACGGAAAAGGCTTAGTATAGAATGTCGAAAAAAGTGATAAAAGAGTCATAGTATAGCATGTCGGAAAAGGCATATTATAGTATGTTGAAAAAATTGATTTAAAAGTCATAGTATAGTTTGTCGAAAAAAGTGATGAAAAAGTGATAGTATAGTATGTCGAAGACAATGATGAAAGAGTCATAGTATACTATGTCGGAAAAGGCTTAGTATAGTATGTCGAAAAAAGTGATAAAAGAGTCATAGTATACTATGTCGAAAAAGTGATAATAAAGTCATAGTATTGTATGTAGAAAAAAGTGATAATGAAGTCATAGTATAGTAATGTCGAAAAAGTGATGAAAAAAGTCATAGTATAGTATATCGAAAAAGTGATAATAAAGTCATAGTATAGTATATCGGAAAAAGTGAAAATAGTTATAGTAAAGCATGTCGGAAAAGGCTTAGTACGGTATGTTGAAAAAAGTGATAAAAGAATCATAATATAGCATGTCAGAAAAGACTTTGTATAGTATGTCGAAAAAAGTGATAAAAGAGTCATAGTATAGTATGTCGAAAAAGTGACATAAAAGTCATAGTATAAAACGTTAAAAAAGTGATAAAAGAGTCATAGTATAGTATGTCAGAAAAGGCATAGTATAGTATGTCGAAAAAAGTGATAAAAGAGTCATAGTATAGTATGTCAAAAATGTGATAAAAAAGTCATAGTATAGTATTTCGAAAAAAAGTCATAAAAGAGTATAGTATAGTATAGTATGTTGAAAAGAGTGATGAAAGAGTCATAGTATAGTATGTCGAAAAAGTGATAAAAAAAATCATAGTATAGTATGTCGAAAAAGTGACATAAAAGTCATAGTATAAAACGTTAAAAAAGTGATAAAAGAGTCATAGTATAGTATGTCGAAAAAAGTGATTAAAAAAGTCATAGTATAGCATGTCGGAAAAGGCATAGTATAGTATGTTGGAAAAAGTGATTTAAAAGCCATAGTATAGTATGTCGAAAAAAGTGATAAAAAAGTCATAGTATAGTATTTCGAAAAAAAGTCATAAAAGAGTCATAGTATAGTATGTCGAAAAAAGTGATAAAAGAGTCATAGTATAGCATGTCGAAAAATTGATAATAAAGTCATAGTATACTATGTCGAAAAAAGTGATAAAAGAGTCATAATATAGTATGTCGGAAAAGGCTTAGTATAGTATATCAAAAAAAGTATTTAAAAAGTCATAGTATAGTATGTTGAAAAGAGTGATGAAAGAGTCATAGTATAGTATGTCGAAAAAGTGACATAAAAGTCATAGTATGACATGTTGAAAAAGTGATAAAAGAGTCATAGTATAGTATTTCGGAAAAGGCATAGTATAGTATGTTGAAAAAAGTGATTTAAAAGCCATAGTATAGTATGTCGAAAAAAGTGATAAAAGGGTCATAGTATAGTATGTCAAAAAAAGTGATAAAAAAAGTCATAGTATACTATGTCGAAAAAAATGATAAAATATTCATAGGACATACCATGTCGGAAAAGGCTTAGTATAGTATGTTGAAAGAAGTGATTAAAAAGTCATAGTATAGCATGTCGGAAAAGGCTTATTATAGTATGTCGAAAAAAGTGATAAAAGAGTCCTAGTATAGCATGTCGAAAAATTGATAATGAAGTCATAGTATACTATGTCGAAAAAAGTGATAAAAGAGTCATAGTATAGTATGTCGAAAAAAGTTATTTAAAAGCCATAGTATAGTATGTCGAAAAAAGTGATAAAATATTCATAGTATACCATGTGGGAAAAAGCTGAGTATAGTATGTTGAAAAAAGTGATTAAAAAGTCATAGTACAGCATGTCGGAAAAGGCTTATTATAGTATGTCAAAAAAAGTATTAAAAGAGTCTTATTATAGTATGTCGAAAAAGTGATAAAAAAAGTCATAGTATAGTACGTCGAAAAAAGTGATTAAAGAGTCATAGTATAGTATGTCGAAAATGTGATAATAAAAGTCATAGTATAGTATGTCGGAAAAGGCTTAGTATAGTATGTTGAAAAAAGTGAAAAAAGAGTCATAGTATAGCATTTTTGAAAAGGCTTAGTATATTATGTCGAAAAAAGTGATAAAAGAGTCATAGTATAGTTTTTTGAAAAAGTGATAAAAAAGTCAAAGTATAGTATATCGAAAAAAGTGATGGAAGAGTCATAGTATAGTATATCGAAAAAGTGACATAAAAGTCATAGTATAACATCTTGAAAAAGTGATAAAAGAGTCATAGTATAATATGTTGAAAAAGTGATAAAAAAAAGTCATAGTATAATAAGTCGAAAAAAATTATGAAATATTTATAGTATACCATGTCAGAAAAGGCTTAGTATAGTATGTCGAAAAAAGTAATTAAAAAGTCATAGTATACCATGTCGGACAAGGCTTAGTATAGTATGTCGAAAAAAGTGATAAAAGAGTCATAGTATAGTATGTTCGAAAAAGTGATAAAAAGTCACAGTATAGTATTTTGAAAAAAAGTGATAAAAGAGTTATAGTATAGTATGTCGAAAAAGTGATAATAAAGTCATAGTATAGTATGTCGAAAAAAGTGATGCGTCATAGTATAGTATGTCAAAAAATTGACATAAAAGTCATAGTATAACATGTTGAAAAAGTGATAAAAGAGTCATAGTATTATATGTCGGAAAAGGCATAGTATAGTATGTTGAAAAAAGTGATTTAAAAGCCATAGTATAGTATGTTGAAAAAGTGATAAAAAAGTCATAGTATAAAAGTTATAGTACAGTATTTCGAAAAAAAGTGATAATAAAGTCATAGTATACTATGTCGAAATTTTTTTTTTAAATATTCATAGTATAGCATGTCGGAAAAGCCTTAGTATAGTATGTCGAAAAAAGTGATTGAAAAATCATAGTATAGCATGTCGGAATATGCTTAGTATAGTATGTTGAAAAAAGTGATAAAAGAATCATAGTATAGCATGTCGGAAAAGGCTTAGTATAGTATGTCGAAAAAAGTGATAAAAGAGTCATAGTATAGTATGTCGGAAAAGGCTTAGTATATTATGTCGAAAAAAGTATTTAAAAAGTCATAGTATAGTATGTCGAAAAAAGTGATAAAAGTCATAGTATAACATGTTGAAAAAGTGATAAAAGAGTCATAGTATAGTATTTCGGAAAAGGCATAGTATAGTATGTTGAAAAAAGTGATTTAAAAGCCATAGTATAGTATGTCGAAAAAAGTGATAAAAGAGTCATAGTATAGTATGTCGAAAAAAGTGATAAGAGTCATAGTATAGTATGTTGAAAAAGTGATTAAAAAAGTCATAGTATACTATGTCGGAAAAAAAAGATAAAATATTCATAGTATACCATGTCGGAAAAGGCTTAGTATAGTATGTCGAAAAAAGTGATAAAAGAGTCATAGTATAGTATGTTGAAAAAGTGATAAAAAGTCATAGTATAGTATTTCGAAAAGAAGTGATAAAAGAGTCATAGTATAGTATGTCGAAAAAAGTGATGGAAGAGTCATAGTATAGTATGTCGAAAAAAGTGATAAAAGAGTCATAGTATAGTATGTCAAAAAAGTGATAAAAGAGTCATAGTATAGTATAGTATTTCGAAAAAGTGATAACAAAGTCATAGTATAAAAGTCATAGTATAGTATAGTATGTTGAAAAAGTGATAATAAAGTCATAGTATACTATGTCGAAAAAAAATGATGAAATATTCATAGTATAGCATGTTGGAAAAGGCTTAGTATAGTATGTCGAAAAAAGTGATTAAAAAGTCATAGTATAGCATGTCGGAATAGGCTTAGTATAGTATGTTGAAAAAAGTGATAAAAGAGTCATAGTATAGTATGTCGAAAAAAAGTATTTAAAAAGTCATAGTATAGTATGTCGAAAAGAGTGATGAAAGAGTCATAGTATAGTATGTCGAAAAAGTGACATAAAAGTCATAGTATAACATGTTGAAAAAGTGATAAAAGAGTCATAGTATAGTATGTCGATAAAAGTGATGAGTCATAGTATAGAATGTTGAAAAAGTGATGAAAAAGTCATAGTATACTATGTCAAAAAATATATAAAATATTCATAGTATACCATGTCGGAAAAGGATAGTATAGTATGTTGAAAAAGTGATTAAAAAGTCATAGTGTAGCATGTCGGAAAAGGCTTAGTATATTATGTCGAAAAAAGTGATGAAAGAGTCATAGTATAGTATGTTGAAAAAGTGATAAAAAAGTCATAATATACTATGTCGAAAAAAAATGATGAAATATTTATAGTATAGCATGTTGGAAAAGGCTTAGTATAGTATGTCGAAAAAAATGATTAAAAAGTCATAGTATAGTATGTCGAAAAAAAGTATTTAAAAAGTCATAGTATAGTAAGTCGAAAAAAGTGATAAAAGAGTCATAGTATAGTATGTTGAAAAAAGTATTTAAAAAGTCATAGTATAGTATGTCGAAAAGAGTGATAAAAGAGTCATAGTATAGTATGTCGAAAAAAGTGATGGAAGAGTCATAGTATAGTATGTCGAAAAAAGTGATAAAAGAGTCATAGTATACTATGTCGGAAAAAAAAAGATAAAATATTCATAGTATACCATGTCGGAAAAGGCTTAGTATAGTATGTCGAAAAAAGTGATAAAAGAGTCATAGTATAGTATGTCGAAAAAGTGATAAAAAGTCATAGTATAGTATTTCGAAAAGAAGTGATAAAAGAGTCATAGTATAGTATGTCGAAAAAAGTGCTGGAAGAGTCATAGTATAGTATGTCGAAAAAAGTGATAAAAGAGTCATAGTATAGTATGTCAAAAAAAGTGATAAAAGAGTCATAGTATAGTATAGTACGTCGAAAAAGTGATAACAAAGTCATAGTATAAAAGTCATAGTATAGTATAGTATGTCGAAAAAGTGATAATAAAGTCATAGTATACTATGTCGAAAAAAAATGATGAAATATTCATAGTATAGCATGTTGGAAAAGGCTTAGTATAGTATGTCGAAAAAAGTGATTAAAAAGTCATAGTATAGCATGTCGGAATAGGCTTAGTATAGTATGTTGAAAAAAGTGATAAAAGAGTCATAGTATAGTATGTCGAAAAAAAGTATTTAAAAAGTCATAGTATAGTATGTCGAAAAGAGTGATGAAAGAGTCATAGTATAGTATGTCGAAAAAGTGACATAAAAGTCATAGTATAACATGTTGAAAAAGTGATAAAAGAGTCATAGTATAGTATGTCGATAAAAGTGATGAGTCATAGTATAGAATGTTGAAAAAGTGATGAAAAAGTCATAGTATACTATGTCAAAAAAAATATAAAATATTCATAGCATACCATGTCGGAAAAGGATAGTATAGTATGTTGAAAAAGTGATTAAAAAGTCATAGTGTAGCATGTCGGAAAAGGCTTAGTATATTATGTCGAAAAAAGTGATGAAAGAGTCATAGTATAGTATGTTGAAAAAGTGATAAAAAAGTCATAATATACTATGTCGAAAAAAAATGATGAAATATTTATAGTATAGCATGTTGGAAAAGGCTTAGTATAGTATGTCGAAAAAAGTGATTAAAAAGTCATAGTATAGTATGTCGAAAAAAAGTATTTAAAAAGTCATAGTATAGTAAGTCGAAAAAAGTGATAAAAGAGTCATAGTATAGTATGTTGAAAAAAGTATTTAAAAAGTCATAGTATAGTATGTCGAAAAGAGTGATAAAAGAGTCATAGTATAGTATGTCGAAAAAAGTGATGGAAGAGTCATAGTATAGTATGTCGAAAAAAGTGATAAAAGAGTCATAGTATACTATGTCGGAAAAAAAAAGATAAAATATTCATAGTATACCATGTCGGAAAAGGCTTAGTATAGTATGTCGAAAAAAGTGATAAAAGAGTCATAGTATAGTATGTCGAAAAAGTGATAAAAAGTCATAGTATAGTATTTCGAAAAGAAGTGATAAAAGAGTCATAGTATAGTATGTCGAAAAAAGTGATGGAAGAGTCATAGTATAGTATGTCGAAAAAAGTGATAAAAGAGTCATAGTATAGTATGTCAAAAAAGTGATAAAAGAGTCATAGTATAGTATAGTACGTCGAAAAAGTGATAACAAAGTCATAGTATAAAAGTCATAGTATAGTATAGTATGTCGAAAAAGTGATAATAAAGTCATAGTATACTATGTCGAAAAAAAATGATGAAATATTCATAGTATAGCATGTTGGAAAAGGCTTAGCATAGTATGTCGAAAAAAGTGATTAAAAAGTCATAGTATAGCATGTCGGAATAGGCTTAGTATAGTATGTTGAAAAAAGTGATAAAAGAGTCATAGTATAGTATGTCGAAAAAAAGTATTTAAAAAGTCATAGTATAGTATGTCGAAAAAGTGACATAAAAGTCATAGTATAACATGTTGAAAAGGTGATAAAAGAGTCATAGTATAGTATGTCGATAAAAGTGATGAGTCATAGTATAGAATGTTGAAAAAGTGATGAAAAAGTCATAGTATACTATGTCAAAAAAAATATAAAATATTCATAGTATACCATGTCGGAAAAGGATAGTATAGTATGTTGAAAAAGTGATTAAAAAGTCATAGTGTAGCATGTCGGAAAAGGCTTAGTATAGTATGTTGAAAAAAAGTGATAAAAGAGTCAGTATAGCATGTCGGAGAAGGCTTAGTATAGTATTTTGAAAAAAGTAATTAAAAAGTCATAGTATAGCATGTTGGAATAGGCTTATTATAGTATGTCAAAAAAAAGTGATGAAAGAGTTATATTATAGTATGTCGAAAAAGTGATAAAAAAGTCATAGTATAGTACGTCGAAAAAAGTGATTAAAGAGTCATAGTATAGTATGTCGAAAAAAGTGATGGAAGAGTCATAGTATAGTATGTCGAAAAAAGGGATGGAAGAGTCATAGTATAGCATGTCGGAAAAGGATAGTATAGTATGTTGAAAAAGTGATAAAAAAGTCATAGTATACTAAGTCGAAAAAAATGATAAAATATTCATAGTATACCATGTCGGAAAAGGCTTAGTATAGTATGTCGAAAAAGTGATAAAAAGTCATAGTGTAGTATTTCGAAAAAAAAGTGATAAAAGAGTCATAGTATAGGATGTCGAAAAAGTGATAAAAAGTCATAGTATAGTATTTCGAAAAAAAGTGATAAAAGAGTCATAGTATAGTATGTCGAAAAGTGATAATAAAGTCATAGTATAGTATGTTGAAAAAAGTGATAAATAAGTCATAGTATACTATGTCGGAAAAGGCTTAGTATAGTATGTAGAAAAAAGTGATGGAATAGTCATAGTATAGTATGTCGAAAAAGTGATAAAAAAGTCTTAGTATAGCATGTCGAAAAAAGTGATGAGAGTCATAGTATAGTATTTTGAAAAAGCAATAAAAAAGTCACAGTATACTATGTCAAAAAAAATGCTGAAATATTTATAGTATACCATGTCAGAAATGGCTTAGTATAGTATGTCGAAAAAAGTAATTAAAAAGTCATAGTGTAGCATGTCGGAAAAGGCTTAGTATAGTATGTTGAAAAAAAGTGATAAAAGAGTCAGTATAGCATGTCGGAGAAGGCTTATTATAGTATGTCAAAAAAAGTAATAAAAGAGTCATATTATAGTATGTCGAAAAAGTGATAAAAAAGTCATAGTATAGTACGTCGAAAAAAGTGATTAAAGAGTCATAGTATAGCATGTCGGAAAAGGATAGTATAGTATGTTGAAAAAGTGATAAAAAAAGTCATAGTATAGTATGTCGAAAAAGTGATAAAAAAGTCATAGTATAACATGTTGAAAAAGTGATAAAAGAGTCATAGTATACTATGTCAAAAAAATGATAAAATATTCATAGTATGCCATGTCGGAAAAGGCTTAGTATAGTATGTTGAAAAAAGTGATTAAAAAGTCATAGTATAGCATGTCGGAAAAGGCTTATTATAGTATGTCAAAAAAAGTGATTAAAGAGTCATAGTATAGCATATCGGAAAAGGATAGTATAGTATGTTGAAAAGGTGATAAAAAAGTCATAGTATAGTATGTCGAAAAAGTGATAAAAAAGTCATAGTATAACATGTTGAAAAAGTGATAAAAGAGTCATAGTATACTATGTCAAAAAAATGATAAAATATTCATAGTATACCATGTCGGAAAAGGCTTAGTATAGTATGTTGAAAAAAGTGATTAAAAAGTCATAGTATAGCATGTCGGAAAAGGCTTATTATAGTATGTCAAAAAAAGTGATAAAAGAGTCATATTATAGTATGTCGAAAAAGTGATAAAAAAGTCATAGTATAGTACGTCGAAAAAAGTGATTAAAGAGTCATAGTATAGCATGTCGGAAAAGGATAGTATAGTATGTTGAAAAAGTGATAAAAAAGTCATAGTATACTAAGTCGAAAAAAATGATAAAATATTCATAGTATACCATGTCGGAAAAGGCTTAGTATAGTATGTCGAAAAAGTGATAAAAAGTCATAGTATAGTATTTCGAAAAAAAGTGATAAAAGAGTCATAGTATAGTATGTCGAAAAAGTGATAAAAAGTCAGAGTATAGTATTTTGAAAAAAGTGATAAAAGAGTCATAGTATAGTATGTCGAAAAAGTGATAAAAAAGTCATAGTATAGTACGTCGAAAAAAGTTATTAAAGAGTCATAGTATAGCATGTCGGAAAAGGATAGTATAGTATGTTAAAAAAGTGATTAAAAAGTCATAGTGTAGCATGTCGGAAAAGGCTTAGTATAGTATGTTGAAAAAAAGTGATAAAAGAGTCAGTATAGCATGTCGGAGAAGGCTTAGTATAGTATGTTGAAAAAAAGTGATAAAAGAGTTATATTATAGTATGTCGAAAAAGTGATAAAAAAGTCATAGTATAGTACGTCGAAAAAAGTGATTAAAGAGTCATAGTATAGTATGTCGAAAAAAGTGATGGAAGAGCCATAGTATAGTATGTCGAAAAAAGGGATGGAAGAGTCATAGTATAGCATGTCGGAAAAGGATAGTATAGTATGTTGAAAAAGTGATAAAAAAGTCATAGTATACTAAGTCGAAAAAAATGATAAAATATTCATAGTATACCATGTCGGAAAAGGCTTAGTATAGTATGTCAAAAAAGTGATAAAAAGTCATAGTGTAGTATTTCGAAAAAAAGTGATAAAAGAGTCATAGCATAGGATGTCGAAAAAGTGATAAAAAGTCATAGTATAGTATTTCGAAAAGAGTGATGAAAGAGTCATAGTATAGTATGTCGAAAAAGTGACATAAAAGTCATAGTATAACATGTTGAAAAAGTGATAAAAGAGTCATAGTATACTATGTCAAAAAAAATATAAAATATTCATAGTATACCATGTCGGAAAAGGCTTAGTATAGTATGTTGAAAAAAGTGATTAAAAAGTCATAGTATAGCATGTCGGAAAAGGCTTATTATAGTATGTCAAAAAAAGTGATAAAAGAGTCATATTATAGTATGTCGAAAAAGTGATAAAAAAGTCATAGTATAGTACGTCGAAAAAAGTGATTAAAGAGTCATAGTATAGCATGTCGGAAAAGGATAGTATAGTATGTTGAAAAAGTGATAAAAAAGTCATAGTATACTAAGTCGAAAAAAATGATAAAATATTCATAGTATACCATGTCATAAAAGGCTTAGTATAGTATGTCGAAAAAGTGATAAAAAGTCATAGTATAGTATTTCGAAAAAGGCTTAGTATAGTATGTTGAAAAAAAGTGATGAAAAAGAGTCAGTATAGCATGTCGGAGAAGGCTTATTATAGTATGTCAAAAAAAGTAATAAAAGAGTCATATTATAGTATGTCGAAAAAGTGATAAAAAAGTCATAGTATAGTACGTCGAAAAAAGTGATTAAAGAGTCATAGTATAGCATGTCGGAAAAGGATAGTATAGTATGTTGAAAAAGTGATAAAAAAGTCATAGTATAGTATGTCGAAAAAGTGATAAAAAAGTCATAGTATAACATGTTGAAAAAGTGATAAAAGAGTCATAGTATACTATGTCAAAAAAATGATAAAATATTCATAGTATGCCATGTCGGAAAAGGCTTAGTATAGTATGTTGAAAAAAGTGATTAAAAAGTCATAGTATAGCATGTCGGAAAAGGCTTATTATAGTATGTCAAAAAAAGTGATTAAAGAGTCATAGTATAGCATGTCGGAAAAGGATAGTATAGTATGTTGAAAAGGTGATAAAAAAGTCATAGTATAGTATGTCGAAAAAGTGATAAAAAAGTCATAGTATAACATGTTGAAAAAGTGATAAAAGAGTCATAGTATACTATGTCAAAAAAATGATAAAATATTCATAGTATACCATGTCGGAAAAGGCTTAGTATAGTATGTTGAAAAAAGTGATTAAAAAGTCATAGTATAGCATGTCGGAAAAGGCTTATTATAGTATGTCAAAAAAAGTGATAAAAGAGTCATATTATAGTATGTCGAAAAAGTGATAAAAAAGTCATAGTATAGTACGTCGAAAAAAGTGATTAAAGAGTCATAGTATAGCATGTCGGAAAAGGATAGTATAGTATGTTGAAAAAGTGATAAAAAAGTCATAGTATACTAAGTCGAAAAAAATGATAAAATATTCATAGTATACCATGTCGGAAAAGGCTTAGTATAGTATGTCGAAAAAGTGATAAAAAGTCATAGTATAGTATTTCGAAAAAAAGTGATAAAAGAGTCATAGTATAGTATGTCGAAAAAGTGATAAAAAGTCAGAGTATAGTATTTTGAAAAAAGTGATAAAAGAGTCATAGTATAGTATGTCGAAAAAGTGATAAAAAAGTCATAGTATAGTACGTCGAAAAAAGTTATTAAAGAGTCATAGTATAGCATGTCGGAAAAGGATAGTATAGTATGTTAAAAAAGTGATTAAAAAGTCATAGTGTAGCATGTCGGAAAAGGCTTAGTATAGTATGTTGAAAAAAAGTGATAAAAGAGTCAGTATAGCATGTCGGAGAAGGCTTAGTATAGTATGTTGAAAAAAAGTGATAAAAGAGTTATATTATAGTATGTCGAAAAAGTGATAAAAAAGTCATAGTATAGTACGTCGAAAAAAGTGATTAAAGAGTCATAGTATAGTATGTCGAAAAAAGTGATGGAAGAGCCATAGTATAGTATGTCGAAAAAAGGGATGGAAGAGTCATAGTATAGCATGTCGGAAAAGGATAGTATAGTATGTTGAAAAAGTGATAAAAAAGTCATAGTATACTAAGTCGAAAAAAATGATAAAATATTCATAGTATACCATGTCGGAAAAGGCTTAGTATAGTATGTCAAAAAAGTGATAAAAAGTCATAGTGTAGTATTTCGAAAAAAAGTGATAAAAGAGTCATAGCATAGGATGTCGAAAAAGTGATAAAAAGTCATAGTATAGTATTTCGAAAAGAGTGATGAAAGAGTCATAGTATAGTATGTCGAAAAAGTGACATAAAAGTCATAGTATAACATGTTGAAAAAGTGATAAAAGAGTCATAGTATACTATGTCAAAAAAAATATAAAATATTCATAGTATACCATGTCGGAAAAGGCTTAGTATAGTATGTTGAAAAAAGTGATTAAAAAGTCATAGTATAGCATGTCGGAAAAGGCTTATTATAGTATGTCAAAAAAAGTGATAAAAGAGTCATATTATAGTATGTCGAAAAAGTGATAAAAAAGTCATAGTATAGTACGTCGAAAAAAGTGATTAAAGAGTCATAGTATAGCATGTCGGAAAAGGATAGTATAGTATGTTGAAAAAGTGATAAAAAAGTCATAGTATACTAAGTCGAAAAAAATGATAAAATATTCATAGTATACCATGTCATAAAAGGCTTAGTATAGTATGTCGAAAAAGTGATAAAAAGTCATAGTATAGTATTTCGAAAAAAGTGATAAAAGAGTCACAGTATAGTATGTCGAAAAAGTGATAAAAAGTCATAGTATAGTATTTTGAAAAAAAGTGATAAAAGAGTCATAGTATAGTATGTCGAAAAAGTGATAATAAAGTCATAGTATAGTATGTCGAAAAAAGTGATGAGTCATAGTATAGTATGTCGAAAAAGTGACATAAAAGTCATAGTATAACATGTTGAAAAAGTGATAAAAGAGTCATAATATTATATGTCGGAAAAGGCATAGTATAGTATGTTGAAAAAAGTGATTTAAAAGCCATAGTATAGTATGTTGAAAAAGTGATAAATAAGTCATAGTATACTATGTCGGAAAAGGCTTAGTATAGTATGTAGAAAAAAGTGATGGAATAGTCATAGTATAGTATGTCGAAAAAGTGATAAAAAAAGTCATAGTATAGTATGTCGATAAAAGTGATGAGTCATACTATAGTATGTTGAAAAAGTGATGAAAAAGTCATAGTATACTATGTCAAAAAAATGATAAAATATTCATAGTATACCATGTCGGAAAAGGCTTAGTATAGTATTGTGAAAAAAGTGATTAAAAAGTCATAGTATAGTATTTCGGAAAAGGCTTAGTATATTATGTCGAAAAAAGTGATGAAAGAGTCATAGTATAGTATGTTGAAAAAGTGATAAAAAAGTCATAATATACTATGTCGAAAAAAAATGATGAAATATTTATAGTATAGCATGTTGGAAAAGGCTTAGTATAGTATGTCGAAAAAAGTGATTAAAAAGTCATACTATAGTATGTCGAAAAAAAGTATTTAAAAAGTCATAGTATAGTAAGTCGAAAAAAGTGATAAAAGAGTCATAGTATAGTATGTTGAAAAAAGTATTTAAAAAGTCATAGTATAGTATGTCGAAAAGAGTGATAAAAGAGTCATAGTATAGTATGTTGAAAAAAGTGATAAAAGAGTCATAGTATAGTATGTCGAAAAAGTGGTAAAAAATTCATATTATAGTATATCAAAAAAGTGATGAAAGAGTCATAGTATAGTATGACCTTATAGTGATAAAAAAAAGTCATAATATAGTATGTCAAAAAAAGTGATAAAAGAGTCATAGTATACTATGTCGAAAAAAAATGATGAAATATTTATAGTATAGCATGTTGGAAAAGGCTTAGTATAGTATGTCGAAAAAAGTGATTAAAAAGTCATAGTATAGCATGTCGGAATAGGCTTAGTATAGTATGTTGAAAAAAGTGATAAAAGAGTCATAGTATAGTATGTCGAAAAAAAGTATTTAAAAAGTCATAGTATAGGAAGTCGAAAAAAGTGATAAAAGAGTCATAGTATAGTATGTTGAAAAAAGTATTTAAAAAGTCATAGTATAGTATGTCGAAAAGAGTGATAAAAGTCATAATATAGTATGTTGAAAAAAGTGATAAAAGAGTCATAGTATAGTATGTCGAAAAAGTGGTAAAAAAGTCATATTATAGTATATCAAAAAAGTGATGAAAGAGTCATAGTATAGTATGACCTTAAAGTGATAAAAAAAGTCATAATATAGTATGTCGAAAAAAGTGATAAAAGAGTCATAGTATAGTATGTCGAAAAAAGTGATAAAAGAGTCATAGTATAGTATGTCGAAAAAAGTGATGGAAGAGTCATAGTATAGTATGTCAAAAAAGTGATACAAAAGTCATAGTATAGTATTTCGAAAAAAGTGATAAAAGAGTCATAGTATAGTATGTCGAAAAAGTGGTAAAAAAGTCATAGTATAGTATATCGAAAAAGTGATAAAAGAGTCATAGTATAGTATGACCTTAAAGTGATAAAAAAGTCATAATATAGTATGTCGAAAAAAGTGATTTAAAAATAATAGTATAGTATGTCGAAAAAAGTGATAAAAGAGTCATAGTATAGCATGGCAGAAAAGTCGTAGTATCGTATGTCGAAAAAGTGATGAAAATGTGATGAAAGAGTCAGTATAGTATGTTGAAAAAGTGATAAAAAAGTCATAGTATAGCATGGCAGAAAAGTCGTAGTATCGTATGTTGAAAAAAGTGATTAAAAAGTCATAGTATACTAAGTCGAAAAAAATGATAAAATATTCATAGTATACCATGTCAGAAAAGGCTTAGTATAGTATGTCGAAAAAGTGATAAAAAGTCATAGTATAGTATTTCGAAAAAAGTGATAAAAGAGTCATAGTATAGTATGTCGAAAAGGTGATAAAAGAGTCATAGTATAGTATTTTGAAAAAAAGTGATAAAAGAGTCATAGTATAGTATGTCGAAAAAGTGATAATAAAGTCATAGTATAGTATGTCGAAAAAAGTGATGAGTCATAGTATAGTATGTCGAAAAAGTGACATAAAAGTCATAGTATAACATGTTGAAAAAGTGATAAAAGAGTCATAATATTATATGTCGGAAAAGGCATAGTATAGTATGTTGAAAAAAGTGATTTAAAAGCCATAGTATAGTATGTTGAAAAAGTGATAAATAAGTCATAGTATACTATGTCGGAAAAGGCTTAGTATAGTATGTAGAAAAAAGTGATGGAATAGTCATAGTATAGTATGTCGAAAAAGTGATAAAAAAAGTCATAGTATAGCATGTCGAAAAAAGTGATAAGAGTCATAGTATAGTATGTCGATAAAAGTGATGAGTCATACTATAGTATGTTGAAAAAGTGATGAAAAAGTTATAGTATACTATGTCAAAAAAATGATAAAATATTCATAGTATACCATGTCGGAAAAGGCTTAGTATAGTATTGTGAAAAAAGTGATTAAAAAGTCATAGTATAGTATTTCGGAAAAGGCTTAGTATATTATGTCGAAAAAAGTGATGAAAGAGTCATAGTATAGTATGTTGAAAAAGTGATAAAAAAGTCATAATATACTATGTCGAAAAAAAATTATGAAATATTTATAGTATAGCATGTTGGAAAAGGCTTAGTATAGTATGTCGAAAAAATTGATTAAAAAGTCATAGTATAGTATGTCGAAAAAAAGTATTTAAAAAGTCATAGTATAGTAAGTCGAAAAAAGTGATAAAAGAGTCATAGTATAGTATGACCTTAAAGTGATAAAAAAAAGTCATAATATAGTATGTCAAAAAAAGTGATAAAAGAGTCATAGTATACTATGTCGAAAAAAATGATGAAATATTTATAGTATAGCATGTTGGAAAAGGCTTAGTATAGTATGTCGAAAAAAGTGATTAAAAAGTCATAGTATAGCATGTCGGAATAGGCTTAGTATAGTATGTTGAAAAAAGTGATAAAAGAGTCATAGTATAGTATGTCGAAAAAAAGTATTTAAAAAGTCATAGTATAGTAAGTCGAAAAAAGGGATAAAAGAGTCATAGTATAGTATGTTGAAAAAAGTATTTAAAAAGTCATAGTATAGTATGTCGAAAAGAGTGATAAAAGAGTCATAATATAGTATGTTGAAAAAAGTGATAAAAGAGTCATAGTATAGTATGTCGAAAAAGTGGTAAAAAAGTCATATTATAGTATATCAAAAAAGTGATGAAAGAGTCATAGTATAGTATGACCTTAAAGTGATAAAAAAAGTCATAATATAGTATGTCGAAAAAAGTGATAAAAGAGTCATAGTATAGTATGTCGAAAAAAGTGATAAAAGAGTCATAGTATAGTATGTCGAAAAAAGTGATGGAAGAGTCATAGTATAGTATGTCAAAAAAGTGATACAAAAGTCATAGTATAGTATTTCGAAAAAAGTGATAAAAGAGTCATAGTATAGTATGTCGAAAAAGTGGTAAAAAAGTCATAGTATAGTATATCGAAAAAGTGATAAAAGAGTCATAGTATAGTATGACCTTAAAGTGATAAAAAAGTCATAATATAGTATGTCGAAAAAAGTGATTTAAAAATAATAGTATAGTATGTCGAAAAAAGTGATAAAAGAGTCATAGTATAGCATGGCAGAAAAGTCGTAGTATCGTATGTCGAAAAAGTGATGAAAATGTGATGAAAGAGTCAGTATAGTATGTTGAAAAAGTGATAAAAAAGTCATAGTATAGCATGGCAGAAAAGTCGTAGTATCGTATGTTGAAAAAAGTGATTAAAAAGTCATAGTATAGTATGTCGAACAAATGGATAAAAGAGTCACAGTATAGTATGTTGAAAAAGTGATAAAAAAGTCATAGTATAAAATGTTGAAAAAATTGATAAAAGAATCATAGTATAGTATGTCGAAAAAAGTGATAAAAGAGTCATAGTATAGCATGTTGGAAAAGGCATAGTATATTTTGTTGAAAAAAGTGATTTTAAAGTCATAGCATAGTATATCGAAAAAAGTAATAAAAGAGTCATAGTATAATATGTCAAAAAAGTGATAAAAAAAGTCATAGTATAAAATGTTGAAAAAAGTGATAAAAGAGTCATAGTATAACATGTCGGAAAAGGCATAATATAGTATGTCGAAAAAAGTGATTTAAAAGTCATAGTATAGTATGTCGAAAAAAGTGAAAAAAGAGTCATAGTATAGTATGTTGAATAAAGTGACGAAAGAGTCATAGTATAGTATGTCAAAAAAAGTGATAAAAGAGTCATCTTATAGAATGTTGGAAAAGGCATAGTATAGTATGTCGAAAAAAGTCATTAACAAGTCATAGTATAGTATGTCGAAAAAAGTGATAAAAAATTCAAAGTATAGTATGTCGAAAAACGATAAAAAAGTAATTGTATATCATGTCGATAAGTGTTAAAACAATCATGATATAGTATGTTGAAAAAAGTGATAAAAAAGTCATAGTATAGCATGTAGAAAGAGGCATAGTGTAGTATATTGAAAAAAGTCATCGTATGTCGAAACATTGATAAAAAAGTCATAGTATAGTATGTCGAAAAAGACATAGTATAACATTTTGAAAAAAGTGATAAAAAGTCATAGTATAGCATGTCGAAGGAGGCATAGTATAGTATATTGAAAAAATTGATAAAAAAGTCATAGTATAGTATGTCGTAAAAGTGATAAAAGAGTCATAGTATACTATGTCAAAAAAGTGATAAAAAAGGAATAGTATAGATTGTCGAAAAAAGTGATAAAAAGTCATAGCATAGTATGTCGAAAAGTGAAGAAAGTCGAAAAAAGTCACAATATAGTTTGATGAAAAAATTGATAAAAGAGTCGTAGTATAAAATGTTGAAACAAGTGATAAAAGAGTCATAGTATAGTATGTCGAAAAAGTGATAGTATAGTACGTCGAAAAAAGTGATTAAAGAGTCATAGTATAGTATGTCGGAAAAGTCATAGTATAGTATGTTGAAAAAATTGATTCAAAAGTCATAGTATAGTATGTCGAAAAAAGTGATAAGAGTCATACTATAGTGTCGAAAAAGTGATAATAAAGTCATAGGATATTATGTCGAAAAAAGTGATAAAAGAGACATAGTATAGCATGTCGGAAAAGGCATAGTATAGTATGTCGAAAAAAGTGATTAAAAATTTATAGTATAGTATGTCGAAGAAAATGATAAGAGTCATAGCATAGTATGTCGAAATAGTGATAATAAAGTCATAGTGTAGAATGTCGTAAAAAGTGATTAAAAAGTCATAGTATAGTTTGTCGAAAAAGTGATTTTAAAGTCATAGTATAGTATGTTGAAAAAGTGATAATGATGTCATATATATATATATATATATATATATATATATATATAATTTTTTTTGGTTTGTTGTTAAGATATTGATGAAAAGACAATAAATCTTCTTTTGAGCCATCCCATAATAAAATTACATAATAATAATAATAATAATAATACATTTATTTATAAAGGTCTTTCAAGTGCTTTACAGAGCATAGAAAATACAGTTTAAAACATTTCTAATGACTAAAATAAACACACACTCGGACTCTCAGAAAAACATACAAAGAAATTAATATATTAATATATATATTTACAAACATCATTAATATATCTACCCTAATATATAATTTTACTACAAAAAGGATGTTTGGAGGAACCAAAGACATAGGTTGCATCTCATAACCCTTAAATTGCCTCCTCGAGTCCTTCACTTGCCTCGATTCCTCATGTCATAGTCCCTCCCACCGAGGAGAGAGATGCAAGAAAATCATGGGAGGGGATAGGAAACGAGGATATGTGTTGTAGAGGGATGAGACGTCCTCGCCACTGAAGCGTCACATGAATTTGTCAGCTGTATTAGCGGAGTTAGCAACTCCTTCAGCTGCACGGCTTCCGGGGTGGTTGCTCTCGGGTATCCTCGCCTATAGGTCCTCGATGATCCCTCCTCGATGCTCGGTCCTTGGGGTAGAAATAAGGGCTTTGAGACGTACTTCACCAAGGAGGGACAGAAAAACTTCCGGTTCAGCTGAGGACCGAGGAGTTGAGGAGCTATCAAATAAGGGTTTTGAGATGCAGCCATAGTCTCTCTCCCATTTACCCATGTATAAGCCTGTATACAATGGGCTGATGATTTAGATTTTAGTCACTTCTTGTAAGCTGTTTATGTATGTTAATACTTCAGGTTTGTAATTTTAGGTTGTGGTTATGACATGTCTTTTCTTTTTTGTCTTGAGATGTCACCCTGCCCCCTGTTGACCTTTGGGGACGATGCCCCCTGCTGACCGCATTTATTATTTTTTGTGATAGACTGACTGAACACTGTTGTAGAGGGGTTAGTCTCTCATTGCCAGACCTACCTCCAAAGCGCTGCAGAGGAGGGACTGGCGAGAATTTCCATCTGCAATGGAGCAATCCTGGAAGTGGAAAGTCATGGATATAGACTATAGAGGGGTTGACCTTGATTGCTGAATGCCTGCACATGACTATGTGCTCCCGCTTGGTGTTTAAATTGTTTCACCCCATTCCTGTGCCTGAAACTTCATGAAGAAGGCTGGATGCCGAGACGTGAAAATTTTGTTTTTAAATCTGATTCTATTAAGAATGTGTCAGATGAATTAAAGGCATTTGAAAATATGTTTTTCTTAACCACGACTACCTGGGGTTCTTCCTTGATGTCTATTGGATTTGTTCATGCCCCCTACCAAAGGACACCATCTTTTGTTCACCAACACTAGTTCCATGAAGCTCTCCAATCTCTTCAGTTCTTTTTTAATATAGTATGAGTTTTTTCGACATACTACACTATGACCTTTTTGTGAGTTTTTTCGATATATGTTTTTTTGGACATGTCATAGCTTTTTGCAGTAATGTCCTGATCAGAAAAGGTGCAGGACATTTTTATGACATACTATACTATGACTTCTTCTATACTGGGGGATACACTGTATTGTGATTACACTCCAGGTTGCAATGGATTATTCAAAGCACAATACAAAATAAATCAGCAAGAAAATGATTCAGTCTCAAATTTAAACCAAAGAGAATTATTTATTTCATGATAGAACTTATTTGGAAAACTCAACCATTAAAAAAAAATGTACACGATTAAGTACTTAGTTTTTCAAGGACGTATTGACAGGAGTTGAAATATCAATAGCCACATGCAATGGGATTTTGTCCACTACATCAACAGCGACTAGATCCCCCCCCCCCCCCCCCCCTTATTCTAGACAACATGGAGGCCTCCTGTGTGTCCCCCTCACACAGTGGTAGGACTTTGTGTTTTTCGGGGCGGTCAGCCAATGCAATAACACACATCAAAGACAGTCTAAAGTTTAGAAACTAAACAGCATCTTCTGCTCTGCAGTCTTTGTGAACCAGCCAGAGCTGACGTGCTCAGTGTTTGCCCTTTACTTCTCAGTGGGCTGTGGGACTGCTTTGTGAGTTAGTTCAAATTGTCTTTTATATTATGTTGTAGCATGAAATCATTTTATAATAAAAAGCTACTTTCCATAATTTCCCTTCCTTTGCGTGTTCTGTGACATTTTTAAATTTTCAAACTTATCATCATCTCTCTTTACCATACATTAAAACTAATCTAACGAAATGCGTAGGCGAAAAGTATGAAGGTTTAAGGCAAGGCCATATAAACAGAGTTAGTCAATATACTATATATCGAATTAAATGGAAACCACATTTGGACTAACCTTTTAAAGAAAATTGAGCTAACAGGGTCAATAAAAATCTGAATATCTGTAAATCTAGAATGGGAAAGTTGTCTGGTACATATACAGTATGCTTTCAATAGAAAACTGATGAAAGCGTTTTGATAAAATATTCATAGTATACCATGTCGGAAAAGGCTTAGTATAGTATGTCGAAAAAGTGATAAAAAGTCATAGTATAGTATTTTGAAAAAAAGTCATAAAAGAGTCATAGTATAGTATGTCGAAAAAGTGATAATAAAGTCATAGTATGGTATGTCGAAAAAAGTGATGAGTCATAGTATAGTATGTCGAAAAAGTGACATAAAAGTCATAGTATAACATGTTGAAAAAGTAATAAAAGAGTCATAGTATTATATGTCGGAAAAGGCATAGTATAGTATGTTGAAAAAAGTGATTTAAAAGCCATAGTATAGTATGTTGAAAAAAGTGATAAATAAGTCATAGTATACTATGTCGGAAAAGGCTTAGTATAGTATGTAGAAAAAAGTGATGGAATAGTCATAGTATAGTATGTCGAAAAAGTGATAAAAAAAGTCATAGTATAGCATGTCGAAAAAAGTGATAAGAGTCATAGTATAGTATTTTGAAAAAGCGATAAAAAAGTCACAGTATACTATGTTGAAAAAAATGATGAAATATTTATAGTATACCATGTCAGAAAAGGCTTAGTATAGTATGTCGAAAAAAGTGATTAAAAAGTCATAGTGTAGCATGTCGGAAAAGGCTTAGTATAGTATGTTGAAAAAAAGTGATAAAAGAGTCAGTATAGCATGTCGGAGAAGGCTTAGTATATTATATCGAAAAAATTGATAAAAGAGTCATAGTATAGTATGTCGAAAAAAGTGATAACAAAGTCATAGTATAGTATGTTGAAAAAAGTGATAAAAGAGACATAGTATAGCATGTCGAAAAAAAGTGATAAGAGTCATAGTATAGTATTTTGAAAAAGCGATAAAAAAGTCACAGTATACTATGTCGAAAAAAATGATGAAATATTTATAGTATACCATGTCAGAAAAGGCTTAGTATAGTATGTCGAAAAAAGTGATAAAAGAGTCAGTATAGCATGTCGGAGAAGGCTTAGCATAGTATGTTGAAAAAAGTGATTAAAAAGTCATAGTATAGCATGTCGGAAAAGGCTTATTAGAGTATGTCAAAAAAAAGTGATAAAAGAGTTATATTATAGTATGTCGAAAAAGTGATAAAAAAGTCATAGTATAGTATGTTGAAAAAGTGATAACAAAGTCATAGTATAGCATTTTGGAATAGGCAAAGTATAGTATGTCGAAAAAAGTATTTAAAAAGTCATAGTATAGTATGTCGAAAAGAGTGATGAAAGAGTCATAGTATAGTATGTCGAAAAAGTGACATAAAAGTCATAGTATAACATGTTGAAAAAGTGATAAAAGAGTCATAGTATAGTATGTCGATAAAAGTGATGAGTCATAGTATAGAATGTTGAAAAAGTGATGAAAAAGTCATAGTATACTATGTCAAAAAAATTATAAAATATTCATAGTATACCATGTCGGAAAAGGCTTAGTATAGTATGTTGAAAAAAGTGATTCAAAAGTCATAGTATAGCATGTCGGAAAAGGCTTATTATAGTATGTCAAAAAAAGTGAAAAAGAGTCATATTATAGTATGTCGAAAAAGTGATAAAAAAGTCATAGTATAGTACGTCGAAAAAAGTGATTAAAGAGTCATAGTGTAGCATGTCGGAAAAGGATAGTATAGTATGTTAAAAAAGTGATTAAAAAGTCATAGTGTAGCATGTCGGAAAAGGCTTAGTATAGTATGTTGAAAAAAAGTGATAAAAGAGTCAGTATAGCATGTCGGAAAAGGCTTATTATAGTATGTCAAAAAAAAGTGATAAAATAGTTATATTATAGTATGTCGAAAAAGTGATAAAAAAGTCATAGTATAGTATGTCGAAAAAAGTGATGGAAGTGTCATAGTATAGCATGTCGGAAAAGGATAGTATAGTATGTTGAAAAAGTGATAAAAAAGTCATAGTATACTAAGTCGAAAAAAATGATGAAATATTCATAGTATACCATGTCGGTAAAGGCTTAGTATAGTATGTCAAAAAAGTGATAAAAAGTCATAGTGTAGTATTTCGAAAAAAAGTGATAAAAGAGTCATAGTATAGGATGTCGAAAAAGTGATAAAAAGTCATAGTATAGTATTTCGAAAAAAAGTGATAAAAGAGTCATAGTATAGTATGTCGAACAGTGATAATAAAGTCATAGTATAGTATGTTGAAAAAAGTGATAAATAAGTCATAGTATACTATGTCGGAAAAGGCTTAGTATAGTATGTAGAAAAAAGTGATGGAATAGTCATAGTATAGTATGTCGAAAAAGTGATAAAAAAGTCATAGTATAGCATGTCGAAAAAAGTGATGAGAGTCATAGTATAGTATTTTGAAAAAGCAATAAAAAAGTCACAGTATACTATGTCGAAAAAAATGATGAAATATTTATAGTATACCATGTCAGAAAAGGCTTAGTATAGTATGTCGAAAAAAGTAATTAAAAAGTCATAGTGTAGCATGTCGGAAAAGGCTTAGTATAGTATGTTGAAAAAAAGTGATAAAAGAGTCAGTATAGCATGTCGGAGAAGGCTTAGTATATTATATCAAAAAAAGTGATAAAAGAGTCATAGTATAGTACGTCGAAAAAAGTGATAAAAGAGTCAAAGTATCGTATGTCAAAAAAGTGATACAAAAGTCATAGTATACTATGTCGGAAAAGGCTTAGTATAGTATGTAGAAAAAAGTGATGGAATAGTCATAGTATAGTATGTCGAAAAAGTGATAAAAAAGTCTTAGTATAGCATGTCGAAAAAAGTGATGAGAGTCATAGTATAGTATTTTGAAAAAGCAATAAAAAAGTCACAGTATACTATGTCGAAAAAAATGCTGAAATATTTATAGTATACCATGTCAGAAATGGCTTAGTATAGTATGTCGAAAAAAGTAATTAAAAAGTCATAGTGTAGCATGTCGGAAAAGGCTTAGTATAGTATGTTGAAAAAAAGTGATAAAAGAGTCAGTATAGCATGTCGGAGAAGGCTTATTATAGTATGTCAAAAAAAGTGATAAAAGAGTCATATTATAGTATGTCGAAAAAGTGATAAAAAAGTCATAGTATAGTACGTCGAAAAAAGTGATTAAAGAGTCATAGTATAGCATGTCGGAAAAGGATAGTATAGTATGTTGAAAAAGTGATAAAAAAGTCATAGTATAGTGTGTCGAAAAAGTGATAAAAAAGTCATAGTATAACATGTTGAAAAAGTGATAAAAGAGTCATAGTATACTATGTCAAAAAAATGATAAAATATTCATAGTATACCATGTCGGAAAAGGCTTAGTATAGTATGTCGAAAAAGTGATAAAAAGTCAGAGTATAGTATTTTGAAAAAAGTGATAAAAGAGTCATAGTATAGTACGTCGAAAAAAGTAATTAAAGAGTCATAGTATAGCATGTCGGAAAAGGATAGTATAGTATGTTCAAAAAAAGTGATAAAAGAGTCAGTATAGCATGTCGGAGAAGGCTTATTATAGTATGTTGAAAAAAAGTGATAAAAGAGTTATATTATAGTATGTCGAAAAAGTGATAAAAAAGTCATAGTATAGTACGTCGAAAAAAGTGATTAAAGAGTCATAGTATAGTATGTCGAAAAAAGTGATGGAAGAGCCATAGTATAGCATGTCGGAAAAGGATAGTATAGTATGTCGAAAAAGTGATAAAAAGTCATAGTATAGTATTTTGAAAAAAAGTGATAAAAGAGTCATAGCATAGGATGTCGAAAAAGTGATAAAAAGTCATAGTATAGTATTTCGAAAAGAGTGATGAAAGAGTCATAGTATAGTATGTCGAAAAAGTGACATAAAAGTCATAGTATAACATGTTGAAAAAGTGATGAAAGAGTCATAGTATACTATGTCAAAAAAATTATAAAATATTCATAGTATACCATGTCGGAAAAGGCTTAGTATAGTATGTTGAAAAAAGTGATAAAAGAGTCATATTATAGTATGTCGAAAAAGTGATAAAAAAGTCATAGTATAGCACTTCGAAAAAAGTGATTAAAGAGTCACAGTATAGTATGTCGGAAAAGGATAGTATAGTATGTTGAAAAAGTGATAAAAAAGTCATAGTATACTAAGTCGAAAAAAATTATAAAATATTCATAGTATACCATGTCAGAAAAGGCTTAGTATAGTATGTCGAAAAAGTGATAAAAAGTCATAGTATAGTATTTCGAAAAAAGTGATAAAAGAGTCATAGTATAGTATGTCGAAAAAGTGATAAAAAGTCATAGTATAGTATTTTGAAAAAAAGTGATAAAAGAGTCATAGTATAGTATGTCGAAAAAGTGATAATAAAGTCATAGTATAGTATGTCGAAAAAAGTGATGAGTCATAGTATAGTATGTCGAAAAAGTGACATAAAAGTCATAGTATAACATGTTGAAAAAGTGATAAAAGAGTCATAATATTATATGTCGGAAAAGGCATAGAATAGTATGTTGAAAAAAGTGATTTAAAAGCCATAGTATAGTATGTTGAAAAAGTGATAAATAAGTCATAGTATACTATGTCGGAAAAGGCTTAGTATAGTATGTAGAAAAAAGTGATGGAATAGTCATAGTATAGTATGTCGAAAAAGTGATAAAAAAAGTCATAGTATAGCATGTCGAAAAAAGTGATAAGAGTCATAGTATAGTATTTTGAAAAAGCAATAAAAAAGTCACAGTATACTATGTCAAAAAAAATGCTGAAATATTTATAGTATACCATGTCAGAAATGGCTTAGTATAGTATGTCGAAAAAAGTAATTAAAAAGTCATAGTGTAGCATGTCGGAAAAGGCTTAGTATAGTATGTTGAAAAAAAGTGATAAAAGAGTCAGTATAGCATGTCGGAGAAGGCTTATTATAGTATGTCAAAAAAAGTAATAAAAGAGTCATATTATAGTATGTCGAAAAAGTGATAAAAAAGTCATAGTATAGTACGTCGAAAAAAGTGATTAAAGAGTCATAGTATAGCATGTCGGAAAAGGATAGTATAGTATGTTGAAAAAGTGATAAAAAAGTCATAGTATAGTATGTCGAAAAAGTGATAAAAAAGTCATAGTATAACATGTTGAAAAAGTGATAAAAGAGTCATAGTATACTATGTCAAAAAAATGATAAAATATTCATAGTATGCCATGTCGGAAAAGGCTTAGTATAGTATGTTGAAAAAAGTGATTAAAAAGTCATAGTATAGCATGTCGGAAAAGGCTTATTATAGTATGTCAAAAAAAGTGATTAAAGAGTCATAGTATAGCATGTCGGAAAAGGATAGTATAGTATGTTGAAAAGGTGATAAAAAAGTCATAGTATAGTATGTCGAAAAAGTGATAAAAAAGTCATAATATACTATGTCGAAAAAAAATGATGAAATATTTATAGTATAGCATGTTGGAAAAGGCTTAGTATAGTATGTCGAAAAAAGTGATTAAAAAGTCATAGTATAGTATGTCGAAAAAAAGTATTTAAAAAGTCATAGTATAGTAAGTCGAAAAAAGTGATAAAAGAGTCATAGTATAGTATGTTGAAAAAAGTATTTAAAAAGTCATAGTATAGTATGTCGAAAAGAGTGATAAAAGAGTCATAGTATAGTATGTCGAAAAAAGTGATGGAAGAGTCATAGTATAGTATGTCGAAAAAAGTGATAAAAGAGTCATAGTATACTATGTCGGAAAAAAAAAGATAAAATATTCATAGTATACCATGTCAGAAATGGCTTAGTATAGTATGTCGAAAAAAGTAATTAAAAAGTCATAGTGTAGCATGTCGGAAAAGGCTTAGTATAGTATGTTGAAAAAAAGTGATAAAAGAGTCAGTATAGCATGTCGGAGAAGGCTTATTATAGTATGTCAAAAAAAGTAATAAAAGAGTCATATTATAGTATGTCGAAAAAGTGATAAAAAAGTCATAGTATAGTACGTCGAAAAAAGTGATTAAAGAGTCATAGTATAGCATGTCGGAAAAGGATAGTATAGTATGTTGAAAAAGTGATAAAAAAGTCATAGTATAGTATGTCGAAAAAGTGATAAAAAAGTCATAGTATAACATGTTGAAAAAGTGATAAAAGAGTCATAGTATACTATGTCAAAAAAATGATAAAATATTCATAGTATGCCATGTCGGAAAAGGCTTAGTATAGTATGTTGAAAAAAGTGATTAAAAAGTCATAGTATAGCATGTCGGAAAAGGCTTATTATAGTATGTCAAAAAAAGTGATTAAAGAGTCATAGTATAGCATGTCGGAAAAGGATAGTATAGTATGTTGAAAAGGTGATAAAAAAGTCATAGTATAGTATGTCGAAAAAGTGATAAAAAAGTCATAATATACTATGTCGAAAAAAAATGATGAAATATTTATAGTATAGCATGTTGGAAAAGGCTTAGTATAGTATGTCGAAAAAAGTGATTAAAAAGTCATAGTATAGTATGTCGAAAAAAAGTATTTAAAAAGTCATAGTATAGTAAGTCGAAAAAAGTGATAAAAGAGTCATAGTATAGTATGTTGAAAAAAGTATTTAAAAAGTCATAGTATAGTATGTCGAAAAGAGTGATAAAAGAGTCATAGTATAGTATGTCGAAAAAAGTGATGGAAGAGTCATAGTATAGTATGTCGAAAAAAGTGATAAAAGAGTCATAGTATACTATGTCGGAAAAAAAAAGATAAAATATTCATAGTATACCATGTCGGAAAAGGCTTAGTATAGTATGTCGAAAAAAGTGATAAAAGAGTCATAGTATAGTATGTCGAAAAAGTGATAAAAAGTCATAGTATAGTATTTCGAAAAGAAGTGATAAAAGAGTCATAGTATAGTATGTCGAAAAAAGTGATGGAAGAGTCATAGTATAGTATGTCGAAAAAAGTGATAAAAGAGTCATAGTATAGTATGTCAAAAAAGTGATAAAAGAGTCATAGTATAGTATAGTACGTCGAAAAAGTGATAACAAAGTCATAGTATAAAAGTCATAGTATAGTATAGTATGTCGAAAAAGTGATAATAAAGTCATAGTATACTATGTCGAAAAAAAATGATGAAATATTCATAGTATAGCATGTTGGAAAAGGCTTAGTATAGTATGTCGAAAAAAGTGATTAAAAAGTCATAGTATAGCATGTCGGAATAGGCTTAGTATAGTATGTTGAAAAAAGTGATAAAAGAGTCATAGTATAGTATGTCGAAAAAAAGTATTTAAAAAGTCATAGTATAGTATGTCGAAAAGAGTGATGAAAGAGTCATAGTATAGTATGTCGAAAAAGTGACATAAAAGTCATAGTATAACATGTTGAAAAAGTGATAAAAGAGTCATAGTATAGTATGTCGATAAAAGTGATGAGTCATAGTATAGAATGTTGAAAAAGTGATGAAAAAGTCATAGTATACTATGTCAAAAAAAATATAAAATATTCATAGTATACCATGTCGGAAAAGGATAGTATAGTATGTTGAAAAAGTGATTAAAAAGTCATAGTGTAGCATGTCGGAAAAGGCTTAGTATAGTATGTTGAAAAAAAGTGATAAAAGAGTCAGTATAGCATGTCGGAGAAGGCTTAGTATAGTATTTTGGAAAAAGTAATTAAAAAGTCATAGTATAGCATGTTGGAATAGGCTTATTATAGTATGTCAAAAAAAAGTGATGAAAGAGTTATATTATAGTATGTCGAAAAAGTGATAATAAAGTCATAGTATAGTATGTCGAAAAAAGTGATGAGTCATAGTATAGTATGTCGAAAAAGTGACATAAAAGTCATAGTATAACATGTTGAAAAAGTGATAAAAGAGTCATAATATTATATGTCGGAAAAGGCATAGAATAGTATGTTGAAAAAAGTGATTTAAAAGCCATAGTATAGTATGTTGAAAAAGTGATAAATAAGTCATAGTATACTATGTCGGAAAAGGCTTAGTATAGTATGTAGAAAAAAGTGATGGAATAGTCATAGTATAGTATGTCGAAAAAGTGATAAAAAAAGTCATAGTATAGCATGTCGAAAAAAGTGATAAGAGTCATAGTATAGTATTTTGAAAAAGCAATAAAAAAGTCACAGTATACTATGTCAAAAAAAATGCTGAAATATTTATAGTATACCATGTCAGAAATGGCTTAGTATAGTATGTCGAAAAAAGTAATTAAAAAGTCATAGTGTAGCATGTCGGAAAAGGCTTAGTATAGTATGTTGAAAAAAAGTGATAAAAGAGTCAGTATAGCATGTCGGAGAAGGCTTATTATAGTATGTCAAAAAAAGTAATAAAAGAGTCATATTATAGTATGTCGAAAAAGTGATAAAAAAGTCATAGTATAGTACGTCGAAAAAAGTGATTAAAGAGTCATAGTATAGCATGTCGGAAAAGGATAGTATAGTATGTTGAAAAAGTGATAAAAAAGTCATAGTATAGTATGTCGAAAAAGTGATAAAAAAGTCATAGTATAACATGTTGAAAAAGTGATAAAAGAGTCATAGTATACTATGTCAAAAAAATGATAAAATATTCATAGTATGCCATGTCGGAAAAGGCTTAGTATAGTATGTTGAAAAAAGTGATTAAAAAGTCATAGTATAGCATGTCGGAAAAGGCTTATTATAGTATGTCAAAAAAAGTGATTAAAGAGTCATAGTATAGCATGTCGGAAAAGGATAGTATAGTATGTTGAAAAGGTGATAAAAAAGTCATAGTATAGTATGTCGAAAAAGTGATAAAAAAGTCATAATATACTATGTCGAAAAAAAATGATGAAATATTTATAGTATAGCATGTTGGAAAAGGCTTAGTATAGTATGTCGAAAAAAGTGATTAAAAAGTCATAGTATAGTATGTCGAAAAAAAGTATTTAAAAAGTCATAGTATAGTAAGTCGAAAAAAGTGATAAAAGAGTCATAGTATAGTATGTTGAAAAAAGTATTTAAAAAGTCATAGTATAGTATGTCGAAAAGAGTGATAAAAGAGTCATAGTATAGTATGTCGAAAAAAGTGATGGAAGAGTCATAGTATAGTATGTCGAAAAAAGTGATAAAAGAGTCATAGTATACTATGTCGGAAAAAAAAAGATAAAATATTCATAGTATACCATGTCAGAAATGGCTTAGTATAGTATGTCGAAAAAAGTAATTAAAAAGTCATAGTGTAGCATGTCGGAAAAGGCTTAGTATAGTATGTTGAAAAAAAGTGATAAAAGAGTCAGTATAGCATGTCGGAGAAGGCTTATTATAGTATGTCAAAAAAAGTAATAAAAGAGTCATATTATAGTATGTCGAAAAAGTGATAAAAAAGTCATAGTATAGTACGTCGAAAAAAGTGATTAAAGAGTCATAGTATAGCATGTCGGAAAAGGATAGTATAGTATGTTGAAAAAGTGATAAAAAAGTCATAGTATAGTATGTCGAAAAAGTGATAAAAAAGTCATAGTATAACATGTTGAAAAAGTGATAAAAGAGTCATAGTATACTATGTCAAAAAAATGATAAAATATTCATAGTATGCCATGTCGGAAAAGGCTTAGTATAGTATGTTGAAAAAAGTGATTAAAAAGTCATAGTATAGCATGTCGGAAAAGGCTTATTATAGTATGTCAAAAAAAGTGATTAAAGAGTCATAGTATAGCATGTCGGAAAAGGATAGTATAGTATGTTGAAAAGGTGATAAAAAAGTCATAGTATAGTATGTCGAAAAAGTGATAAAAAAGTCATAATATACTATGTCGAAAAAAAATGATGAAATATTTATAGTATAGCATGTTGGAAAAGGCTTAGTATAGTATGTCGAAAAAAGTGATTAAAAAGTCATAGTATAGTATGTCGAAAAAAAGTATTTAAAAAGTCATAGTATAGTAAGTCGAAAAAAGTGATAAAAGAGTCATAGTATAGTATGTTGAAAAAAGTATTTAAAAAGTCATAGTATAGTATGTCGAAAAGAGTGATAAAAGAGTCATAGTATAGTATGTCGAAAAAAGTGATGGAAGAGTCATAGTATAGTATGTCGAAAAAAGTGATAAAAGAGTCATAGTATACTATGTCGGAAAAAAAAAGATAAAATATTCATAGTATACCATGTCGGAAAAGGCTTAGTATAGTATGTCGAAAAAAGTGATAAAAGAGTCATAGTATAGTATGTCGAAAAAGTGATAAAAAGTCATAGTATAGTATTTCGAAAAGAAGTGATAAAAGAGTCATAGTATAGTATGTCGAAAAAAGTGATGGAAGAGTCATAGTATAGTATGTCGAAAAAAGTGATAAAAGAGTCATAGTATAGTATGTCAAAAAAGTGATAAAAGAGTCATAGTATAGTATAGTACGTCGAAAAAGTGATAACAAAGTCATAGTATAAAAGTCATAGTATAGTATAGTATGTCGAAAAAGTGATAATAAAGTCATAGTATACTATGTCGAAAAAAAATGATGAAATATTCATAGTATAGCATGTTGGAAAAGGCTTAGTATAGTATGTCGAAAAAAGTGATTAAAAAGTCATAGTATAGCATGTCGGAATAGGCTTAGTATAGTATGTTGAAAAAAGTGATAAAAGAGTCATAGTATAGTATGTCGAAAAAAAGTATTTAAAAAGTCATAGTATAGTATGTCGAAAAGAGTGATGAAAGAGTCATAGTATAGTATGTCGAAAAAGTGACATAAAAGTCATAGTATAACATTTTGAAAAAGTGATAAAAGAGTCATAGTATAGTATGTCGATAAAAGTGATGAGTCATAGTATAGAATGTTGAAAAAGTGATGAAAAAGTCATAGTATACTATGTCAAAAAAAATATAAAATATTCATAGTATACCATGTCGGAAAAGGATAGTATAGTATGTTGAAAAAGTGATTAAAAAGTCATAGTGTAGCATGTCGGAAAAGGCTTAGTATAGTATGTTGAAAAAAAGTGATAAAAGAGTCAGTATAGCATGTCGGAGAAGGCTTAGTATAGTATTTTGGAAAAAGTAATTAAAAAGTCATAGTATAGCATGTTGGAATAGGCTTATTATAGTATGTCAAAAAAAAGTGATGAAAGAGTTATATTATAGTATGTCGAAAAAGTGATAAAAAAGTCATAGTATAGTACGTCGAAAAAAGTGATTAAAGAGTCATAGTATAGTATGTCGAAAAAAGTGATGGAAGAGTCATAGTATAGTATGTCGAAAAAAGGGATGGAAGAGTCATAGTATAGCATGTCGGAAAAGGATAGTATAGTATGTTGAAAAAGTGATAAAAAAGTCATAGTATACTAAGTCGAAAAAAATGATAAAATATTCATAGTATACCATGTCGGAAAAGGCTTAGTATAGTATGTCGAAAAAGTGATAAAAAGTCATAGTGTAGTATTTCGAAAAAAAAGTGATAAAAGAGTCATAGTATAGGATGTCGAAAAAGTGATAAAAAGTCATAGTATAGTATTTCGAAAAAAAGTGATAAAAGAGTCATAGTATAGTATGTCGAAAAGTGATAATAAAGTCATAGTATAGTATGTTGAAAAAAGTGATAAATAAGTCATAGTATACTATGTCGGAAAAGGCTTAGTATAGTATGTAGAAAAAAGTGACGGAATAGTCATAGTATAGTATGTCGAAAAAGTGATAAAAAAAGTCTTAGTATAGCATGTCGAAAAAAGTGATGAGAGTCATAGTATAGTATTTTGAAAAAGCAATAAAAAAGTCACAGTATACTATGTCAAAAAAAATGCTGAAATATTTATAGTATACCATGTCAGAAATGGCTTAGTATAGTATGTCGAAAAAAGTAATTAAAAAGTCATAGTGTAGCATGTCGGAGAAGGCTTATTATAGTATGTCAAAAAAAGTAATAAAAGAGTCATATTATAGTATGTCGAAAAAGTGATAAAAAAGTCATAGTATAGTACGTCGAAAAAAGTGATTAAAGAGTCATAGTATAGCATGTCGGAAAAGGATAGTATAGTATGTTGAAAAAGTGATAAAAAAGTCATAGTATAGTATGTCGAAAAAGTGATAAAAAAGTCATAGTATAACATGTTGAAAAAGTGATAAAAGAGTCATAGTATACTATGTCAAAAAAATGATAAAATATTCATAGTATGCCATGTCGGAAAAGGCTTAGTATAGTATGTTGAAAAAAGTGATTAAAAAGTCATAGTATAGCATGTCGGAAAAGGCTTATTATAGTATGTCAAAAAAAGTGATTAAAGAGTCATAGTATAGCATGTCGGAAAAGGATAGTATAGTATGTTGAAAAGGTGATAAAAAAGTCATAGTATAGTATGTCGAAAAAGTGATAAAAAAGTCATAGTATAACATGTTGAAAAAGTGATAAAAGAGTCATAGTATACTATGTCAAAAAAATGATAAAATATTCATAGTATACCATGTCGGAAAAGGCTTAGTATAGTATGTTGAAAAAAGTGATTAAAAAGTCATAGTATAGCATGTCGGAAAAGGCTTATTATAGTATGTCAAAAAAAGTGATAAAAGAGTCATATTATAGTATGTCGAAAAAGTGATAAAAAAGTCATAGTATAGTACGTCGAAAAAAGTGATTAAAGAGTCATAGTATAGCATGTCGGAAAAGGATAGTATAGTATGTTGAAAAAGTGATAAAAAAGTCATAGTATACTAAGTCGAAAAAAATGATAAAATATTCATAGTATACCATGTCGGAAAAGGCTTAGTATAGTATGTCGAAAAAGTGATAAAAAGTCATAGTATAGTATTTCGAAAAAAAGTGATAAAAGAGTCATAGTATAGTATGTCGAAAAAGTGATAAAAAGTCAGAGTATAGTATTTTGAAAAAAGTGATAAAAGAGTCATAGTATAGTATGTCGAAAAAGTGATAAAAAAGTCATAGTATAGTACGTCGAAAAAAGTTATTAAAGAGTCATAGTATAGCATGTCGGAAAAGGATAGTATAGTATGTTAAAAAAGTGATTAAAAAGTCATAGTGTAGCATGTCGGAAAAGGCTTAGTATAGTATGTTGAAAAAAAGTGATAAAAGAGTCAGTATAGCATGTCGGAGAAGGCTTAGTATAGTATGTTGAAAAAAAGTGATAAAAGAGTTATATTATAGTATGTCGAAAAAGTGATAAAAAAGTCATAGTATAGTACGTCGAAAAAAGTGATTAAAGAGTCATAGTATAGCATGTCGGAAAAGGATAGTATAGTATGTTGAAAAAGTGATAAAAAAGTCATAGTATACTAAGTCGAAAAAAATGATAAAATATTCATAGTATACCATGTCATAAAAGGCTTAGTATAGTATGTCGAAAAAGTGATAAAAAGTCATAGTATAGTATTTCGAAAAAAGTGATAAAAGAGTCATAGTATAGTATGTCGAAAAAGTGATAAAAAGTCATAGTATAGTATTTTGAAAAAAAGTGATAAAAGAGTCATAGTATAGTATGTCGAAAAAGTGATAATAAAGTCATAGTATAGTATGTCGAAAAAAGTGATGAGTCATAGTATAGTATGTCGAAAAAGTGACATAAAAGTCATAGTATAACATGTTGAAAAAGTGATAAAAGAGTCATAATATTATATGTCGGAAAAGGCATAGTATAGTATGTTGAAAAAAGTGATTTAAAAGCCATAGTATAGTATGTTGAAAAAGTGATAAATAAGTCATAGTATACTATGTCGGAAAAGGCTTAGTATAGTATGTAGAAAAAAGTGATGGAATAGTCATAGTATAGTATGTCGAAAAAGTGATAAAAAAGTCATAGTATAGCATGTCGAAAAAAGTGATAAGAGTCATAGTATAGTATGTCGATAAAAGTGATGAGTCATACTATAGTATGTTGAAAAAGTGATGAAAAAGTCATAGTATACTATGTCAAAAAAATGATAAAATATTCATAGTATACCATGTCGGAAAAGGCTTAGTATAGTATTGTGAAAAAAGTGATTAAAAAGTCATAGTATAGTATTTCGGAAAAGGCTTAGTATATTATGTCGAAAAAAGTGATGAAAGAGTCATAGTATAGTATGTTGAAAAAGTGATAAAAAAGTCATAATATACTATGTCGAAAAAAAATGATGAAATATTTATAGTATAGCATGTTGGAAAAGGCTTAGTATAGTATGTCGAAAAAAGTGATTAAAAAGTCATACTATAGTATGTCGAAAAAAAGTATTTAAAAAGTCATAGTATAGTAAGTCGAAAAAAGTGATAAAAGAGTCATAGTATAGTATGTTGAAAAAAGTATTTAAAAAGTCATAGTATAGTATGTCGAAAAGAGTGATAAAAGAGTCATAGTATAGTATGTTGAAAAAAGTGATAAAAGAGTCATAGTATAGTATGTCGAAAAAGTGGTAAAAAATTCATATTATAGTATATCAAAAAAGTGATGAAAGAGTCATAGTATAGTATGACCTTAAAGTGATAAAAAAAAGTCATAATATAGTATGTCAAAAAAAGTGATAAAAGAGTCATAGTATACTATGTCGAAAAAAAATGATGAAATATTTATAGTATAGCATGTTGGAAAAGGCTTAGTATAGTATGTCGAAAAAAGTGATTAAAAAGTCATAGTATAGCATGTCGGAATAGGCTTAGTATAGTATGTTGAAAAAAGTGATAAAAGAGTCATAGTATAGTATGTCGAAAAAAAGTATTTAAAAAGTCATAGTATAGTATGTCGAAAAGAGTGATAAAAGAGTCATAATATAGTATGTTGAAAAAAGTGATAAAAGAGTCATAGTATAGTATGTCGAAAAAGTGGTAAAAAAGTCATATTATAGTATATCAAAAAAGTGATGAAAGAGTCATAGTATAGTATGACCTTAAAGTGATAAAAAAAGTCATAATATAGTATGTCGAAAAAAGTGATAAAAGAGTCATAGTATAGTATGTCGAAAAAAGTGATAAAAGAGTCATAGTATAGTATGTCGAAAAAAGTGATGGAAGAGTCATAGTATAGTATGTCAAAAAAGTGATACAAAAGTCATAGTATAGTATTTCGAAAAAAGTGATAAAAGAGTCATAGTATAGTATGTCGAAAAAGTGGTAAAAAAGTCATAGTATAGTATATCGAAAAAGTGATAAAAGAGTCATAGTATAGTATGACCTTAAAGTGATAAAAAAGTCATAATATAGTATGTCGAAAAAAGTGATTTAAAAATAATAGTATAGTATGTCGAAAAAAGTGATAAAAGAGTCATAGTATAGCATGGCAGAAAAGTCGTAGTATCGTATGTCGAAAAAGTGATGAAAATGTGATGAAAGAGTCAGTATAGTATGTTGAAAAAGTGATAAAAAAGTCATAGTATAGCATGGCAGAAAAGTCGTAGTATCGTATGTTGAAAAAAGTGATTAAAAAGTCATAGTATAGTATGTCGAACAAATGGATAAAAGAGTCACAGTATAGTATGTTGAAAAAGTGATAAAAAAGTCATAGTATAAAATGTTGAAAAAATTGATAAAAGAATCATAGTATAGTATGTTGAAAAAAGTGATAAAAGAGTCATAGTATAGCATGTTGGAAAAGGCATAGTATATTTTGTTGAAAAAAGTGATTTTAAAGTCATAGCATAGTATATCGAAAAAAGTAATAAAAGAGTCATAGTATAATATGTCAAAAAAGTGATAAAAAAAGTCATAGTATAAAATGTTGAAAAAAGTGATAAAAGAGTCATAGTATAGCATGTCGGAAAAGGCATAATATAGTATGTCGAAAAAGTGATTTAAAAGTCATAGTATAGTATGTCGAAAAAAGTGAAAAAAGAGTCATAGTATAGTATGTTGAATAAAGTGACGAAAGAGTCATAGTATAGTATGTCAAAAAAAGTGATAAAAGAGTCATCTTATAGAATGTTGGAAAAGGCATAGTATAGTATGTCGAAAAAAGTCATTAACAAGTCATAGTATAGTATGTCGAAAAAAGTGATAAAAAATTCAAAGTATAGTATGTCGAAAAACAATGATAAAAAAGTAATTGTATATCATGTCGATAAGTGTTAAAAGAATCATGATATAGTATGTTGAAAAAAGTGATAAAAAAGTCATAGTATAGCATGTAGAAAGAGGCATAGTGTAGTATATTGAAAAAAGTCATCGTATGTCGAAACATTGATAAAAAAGTCATAGTATAGTATGTCGAAAAAGACATAGTATAACATTTTGAAAAAAGTGATAAAAAGTCATAGTATAGCATGTCGAAGGAGGCATAGTATAGTATATTGAAAAAATTGATAAAAAAGTCATAGTATAGTATGTCGTAAAAAGTGATAAAAGAGTCATAGTATACTATGTCAAAAAAGTGATAAAAAAGGAATAGTATAGATTGTCGAAAAAAGTGATAAAAAGTCATAGCATAGTATGTCGAAAAGTGAAGAAAGTCGAAAAAAGTCACAATATAGTTTGATGAAAAAATTGATAAAAGAGTCGTAGTATAAAATGTTGAAACAAGTGATAAAAGAGTCATAGTATAGTATGTCGAAAAAGTGATAGTATAGTACGTCGAAAAAAGTGATTAAAGAGTCATAGTATAGCATGTCGGAAAAGTCATAGTATAGTATGTTGAAAAAATTGATTCAAAAGTCATAGTATAGTATGTCGAAAAAAGTGATAAGAGTCATACTATAGTGTCGAAAAAGTGATAATAAAGTCATAGGATATTATGTCGAAAAAAGTGATAAAAGAGACATAGTATAGCATGTCGGAAAAGGCATAGTATAGTATGTCGAAAGAAGTGATAAGAGTCATAGCATAGTATGTCGAAATAGTGATAATAAAGTCATAGTGTAGAATGTCGTAAAAAGTGATTAAAAAGTCATAGTATAGTTTGTCGAAAAAGTGATTTTAAAGTCATAGTATAGTATGTTGAAAAAGTGATAATGATGTCATATATATATATATATATATATATATATATATATATATATATATATATATATATATATATATAATTTTTTTTGGTTTGTTGTTAAGATATTGATGAAAAGACAATAAATCTTCTTTTGAGCCATCCCATAATAAAATTACATAATAATAATAATAATAATAATACATTTATTTATAAAGGTCTTTCAAGTGCTTTACAGAGCATAGAAAATACAGTTTAAAACATTTCTAATGACTAAAATAAACACACACTTGGACTCTCAGAAAAACATACAAAGAAATTAATATATTAATATATATATTTACAAACATCATTAATATATCTACCCTAATATATAATTTTACTACAAAAAGGATGTTTGGAGGAATCAAAGACATAGGTTGCATCTCATAACCCTTAAATTGCCTCCTCGAGTCCTTCACTTGCCTCGATTCCTCATGTCATAGTCCCTCCCACCGAGGAGAGAGATGCAAGAAAATCATGGGAGGGGATAGGAAACGAGGATATGTGTTGTAGAGGGATGAGACGTCCTCGCCACTGAAGCGTCACATGAATTCGTCAGCTGTATTAGCGGAGTTAGCAACTCCTTCAGCTGCACGGCTTCCGGGGTGGTTGCTCTCGGGTATCCTCGCCTATAGGTCCTCGATGATCCCTCCTCGATGTTCGGTCCTTGGGGTAGAAATAAGGGCTTTGAGACGTACTTCACCAAGGAGGGACAGAACAACTTCCGGTTCAGCTGAGGACCGAGGAGTTGAGGAGCTATCAAATAAGGGTTTTGAGATGCAGCCATAGTCTCTCTCCCATTTACCCATGTATAAGCCTGTATACAATGGGCTGATGATTTAGATTTTAGTCACTTCTTGTAAGCGGTTTATGTATGTTAATACTTCAGGTTTGTAATTTTAGGTTGTGGTTATGACATGTCTTTTCTTTTTTGTCTTGAGATGTCACCCTGCCCCCTGTTGACCTTTGGGGACGATGCCCCCTGCTGACCGCATTTATTATTTTTTGTGATAGACTGACTGAACACTGTTGTAGAGGGGTTAGTCTCTCATTGCCAGACCTACCTCCAAAGCGCTGCAGAGGAGGGACTGGCGAGAATTTCCATCTGCAATGGAGCAATCCTGGAAGTGGAAAGTCATGGATATAGACTATAGAGGGGTTGACCTTGATTGCTGAATGCCTGCACATGACTATGTGCTCCCGCTTGGTGTTTAAATTGTTTCACCCCATTCCTGTGCCTGAAACTTCATGAAGAAGGCTGGATGCCGAGACGTGAAAATTTTGTTTTTAAATCTGATTCTATTAAGAATGTGTCAGATGAATTAAAGGCATTTGAAAATATGTTTTTCTTAACCACGACTACCTGGGGTTCTTCCTTGATGTCTATTGGATTTGTTCATGCCCCCTACCAAAGGACACCATCTTTTGTTCACCAACACTAGTTCCATGAAGCTCTCCAATCTCTTCAGTTCTTTTTTAATATAGTATGAGTTTTTTCGACATACTACACTATGACCTTTTTGTGAGTTTTTTCGATATACTATAGTATGACTTTTATGACCTTTTCGACGTACTAAAACAAGACTTTTTTTGGACATGTCATAGCTTTTTGCAGTAATGTCCTGATCAGAAAAGGTGCAGGACATTTTTATGACATACTATACTATGACTTCTTCTATACTGGGGGATACACTGTATTGTGATTACACTCCAGGTTGCAATGGATTATTCAAAGCACAATACAAAATAAATCAGCAAGAAAATTATTCAGTCTCAAATTTAAACCAAAGAGAATTATTTATTTCATGATAGACCTTATTTGGAAAACTCAACCATTAAAAAAAAATGTACACGTTTAAGTACTTAGTTTTTCGAGGACGTATTGACAGGAGTTGAAATATCAATAGCCACATGCAATGGGATTTTGTCCACTACATCAACAGCGACTAGATCCCCCCCCCCCTTATTCTAGACAACATGGAGGCCTCCTGTGTGTCCCCCTCACACAGTGGTAGGACTTTGTGTTTTTCGGGGCGGTCAGCCAATGCAATAACACACATCATAGACAGTCTAAAGTTTAGAAACTAAACAGCATCTTCTGCTCTGCAGTCTTTGTGAACCAGCCAGAGCTGACGTGCTCAGTGTTTGCCCTTTACTTCTCAGTGGGCTGTGGGACTGCTTTGTGAGTTAGTTCAAATTGTCTTTTATATTATGTTGTAGCATGAAATCATTTTATAATAAAAAGCTACTTTCCATAATTTCCATTCCTTTGCGTGTTCTGTGACATTTTTAAACTTTCAAACTTATCATCATCTCTCTTTACCATACATTAAAACTAATCTAGCAAAATGCATAGGCGAAAAGTATGAAGGTTTAAGGCAAGGCCATATAAACAGAGTTAGTCAATATACTATATATCGAATTAAATGGAAACCACATTTGGACTAACCTTTTAAAGAAAATTGAGCTAACAGGGTCAATAAAAATCTGAATATCTGTAAATCTAGAATGGGAAAGTTGTCTGGTACATATACAGTATGCTTTCAATAGAAAACTGATGAAAGCGTTTTGCCAACACACTGTAGCCTAAATAGCTGTAAATCTGTATTTTTAGGAAATTACTGGAATTAACTGGAAACACTGAGCACTGCACCCCTAGAACATCACAACATGATTAAGAAGGGATCTTTCTATGGATTTATGTTAATTAGCATGTAACTTTTTCCTCCAGATTAAAAATCTTTTGACACGGTTTAATTTCACCAGTCTGCACAGCACCAAATTTCACACATGAAAAATTAATAACATTAAGGGGGAAAAAAAATCCCGTCACCTGATCATCTGTAAAAATAAGGCAAAGTACAAAAATCATAACAATCGAACAAACTCCATGCAGACATTAAAACATGGCTGAATTTGGCTTCAAATAATAAATGGTCCACTTCTCAAAACTTAAAAAATAATCTTGATTCTGTGCAAAAAAAAAAAAAACCTCAAACAATACACACATTTAAAAGTGTATAGTGGTTGTCCAGTGGAATGTCTTGATGTTTCCCTTTTGCATCCAGCTGATTGCACCCATTGACTTGCGACGCCAAGACTGTTGTGAACAGTGTATGTGATTGTTGAGAAAACAACCTCCGACTGTCTCTGTGACTCCATCTAGTCACCAGTTCGGATAAGTTAAATGCTTCACCATCTTGTTTTCCAGGGCTCAGAAGGCGAGCCATTCCCCAGTATTTAATATAAGTGCCTCTCCCCTCCGTGAGTGAAGTCCTCTGGATGTGGAACGTCTTTTGGGGATGGCGATGTTCTTTACTGGCTGATGTTGCGGTTCAGTAAGCAACGACCATTCTTCAAAGGCACCGTACTGTACATTGGTCTGTGTGTGTGTGTTTGTGTGGGCCGCACATGGGCACATGCATACATGGAGAAGTAAAACCAGTCAACAAAGTTGATTCCCTCCACTGGCGTCAGCCCACAAGGCATCACCATGACAACTAAGGCAAAATCTCTCAACATTAAAACAGAGCATCTGTCTTTTTCTTTTTTGTTTCTTTCTTATTTTAGTTTTTCTCGTCCGATTCCATGCTGCTGCTGCTGCTAAAATCAACTTCCCCACAATAATCATTAGTAATGATAATAATCTCTATTAAATAAATTATCTATACTGTACAATTATTTCACCTCGCATAGAGCTGCAACAAAGGGGAGCCTTTTTCAAAGTAAAGCTATCCACAGTCAGTTTCTGCTGTGTCCTCAGTTCAATAAAGCCTCTGCAGAGCACACAGAGGCTGACATACAACAAGACAGTTTTTTCTTCTTTCTTGTACAGAAATTAAACAGGACATCCTGCACATAAAAAAATGTACAAACAGAAGCAAAACTGATGAATAATTGAGGATAAAGAAACAGGGTAGAAGCACTCGCTGAAAGAGGAGTATCCAGCAAAAACTTTTTTGTGATTTTCCTGGAGGAGTGAGTAATGTTTCTCTGAGAACAGTAGAAGATGGTTCCTGATGATTTAAAAGGAGCCAGGCCAGCCAACATCCAAGACTTACTGCACTCCTTCTTCATCCACATACGTTGAGGGAAACCATCCAATCTGAAACATAAAAGAGTAAGTATCATCCTTTATAGTGTGTAAATGTAAACCAGAGATGCTAATTGAGTTCCTTCCGACACCTTATTACATCCAACTTAGCTGTACATGCTGTAAGATAACATTTGGTAACACTAAAGTGAATCCATTGTATGTGCAGTGTGAATGTATTAGACCAAGGCCACCCTGAACATTTAGGTTTAATTGGCTCGAGGGTGTTCATTATTTTCAGCTAACTGCACAGCTCAGATGTAACTGTCTCGTCCCTGTTCTAAAAAATACTTGAAGGCTACTTCAAATACTACTCCAGCTGTTGCTAGGCAACACCTTTTCCTATTTCTATTCCTATAAGTGAACTAATGAGAAATATGTATTTAAAGAATTATATTTTTATCACTGACAAGTAGTCATTGTAAAAGTGGTATAATGTACTCGGATCCACGCGGTTAATACAAATAATGCATTCTTCAAAGTCTACATGTTGTTTTGATCACTGCTTGTGTTTTTTCTTCCTTATACAGTACACAGCATTACAGAGACAACTCTGGAATCATGAGTTAGGTGGTTCCAAAGTTTTGACAAATTTGGCAAATCCAGTCTGTAAACAATGTTATTACCAGTTCTGTCACCAGTGAGCTAAATGCTCAAGTAACCAAAACAATAATGATACGAACACTGAGACCTCTATACGTGGTGCGATGTGTATCTGGATACGTTATCTGGATAATGACATCTGACCATGGAGCATTTATTCCTGACATTAATAAGCATTTTCCTAATCTTGATTCTGCCACCGTTGATATTGGATCTAACTATTTAAATTAGGTAGATAGTTGGCTGTCTGTCTGTCTAAGTCATGGTAAGGAATGCTGTTGTATGGGCTCCTCTGTATCTTTTTTTCTCTGTGGTTGAGCGACTTTTGAACTGGCTGGGGGAATTGTTTCTAATAACGCGTCTTAACAGTACCGAGTGCATTTACGCCTGACTGAGATCCAATAAAAATGCGAGCCAGACCACCTTGAGAAGTGGTCTGGTTAATCTGATAACATTTCACTTGCAATGCATTCTTGCACTTACACTGACATATGCATATTTCCTGATCCAGATCTAACTGACTTACATCTCTTTAATCAAACATATCTGAGCATATTTCCCCAGGTATGCTCTTTGTTAGTCAATGTTATATTTCACCAATGAATCATGTGCAATCAATATGATTATATACACAAAGTAGGCACCTAGATGGTTTTATCTGACAATTGATAAGACAGTGTCACACTGACAAAAACAACACCATCAATTTAAAAACCCATTTCCATTAAGGTCCTTGATGGAGCCAGATTCTGACATGCTATAATAAAATCAAAATTAGAAAGCTAGAGTACATCAACACCAGACTGCACAACAGAGGACTACCCAGCTTAGCTGTGCAACAGTACAACGGTTAACACTCACTCTGGAGCCACACAGTAACACATTAACACTGTCAAATTTACAACCTAATGGTGAACATCCCAAGAATAAAAAGCTGACATCACATTCAGCTTAACTGCCAGCCTATTAAACTGGCACATTTCCCAGCAGCCAGGATTTTACTTTGCTCTTTCAACCACCTGCTTTAGCAGTGCTTTTATTATCAATGGTTTAATTGTTAAATTCCGTCACTCTGGGGCCCACAAATGCCAAATTAGTGCTGTACATTTGAGGCAGAGTGCTTTTACCATCCATAAATTAACAGACTTTAATGGTTCACTCACTCGTCCGTTGGCCTCTCCTTTCCACCAGCCCTGGTCTCCACCGATCTTGCTGTAGATTTTGACGATGTCTCCTTCTCGCAGTGACAGCTCTCTCATGTCCCGTGCTGCAAAGTTATAGCGGGCCACTGCTGTACTCACCACCCGTGGAGTGAACACTGTAAAAGTGGAGACAATTAAAGCTCATACTATTCACATTGTAAGAACTTGATATGGGTGAAAGGCCATACAAGACATAGTGGTAACAATTAGTTGTGAAGAATGATCATGAGGAAGATGGTCAGTTCATTGTCAGTGTTCAGCATGACACAATGGAGTCACACAATGACACATGAGCACGATGGAACAGAACAAGTTGTTTCATCACGAGGGATGAAATTGGTTTTCCTTTTAGTGATTTAATGAGGGAGTGTCATCCCGGGAAAAACTGAAATGTTCTTGTTAATCATATGAAAAGAGCACCACAGAGAAGAAGTACCGAGGTCGAGAGCACAGAGGCTTATTATGAAATTGCAGTTGATGAGGTGCAGGAAGACAACAGGAGCAAGAAAAGAAAGGAGAAAAAAAAGAGTACCTGACCAAAAGGGAGCTGAGCTCTGAGAAGAGAAGTTGAGGCCCTGCGGACTGAGGAAGGAGAAGTTGTAGGAGGCGCAGGTAGCTGCTGAGAAAGAGAAGGAGGAGGAAATGAAGCTGGAAATGCAGAGCTGGAGCCATTGAAGCAGAGTTAAAAAAAAAAAGGAGCACGTTGTCTCTTAAAGATAGGGTTCTGTTTTCATCATCTTTAATCATCATTTGTGGATTGCAAACAGGATAATTATGAGAATTGTCGGTTTATGGTGCATTCTGTAAAGGCTTAGAGAGTTTAATTCCAAGTTTGGCAGTAGTGACTTTATTGTCCCATGTAGATACAGTCAGACTGAATGCAACCCTAATAATCATTTCAGGAAAATAAGCAAAACCAATCCACTAGATCACTTTTTAATTTCTACTTTTTTTTAAATATATTTTACAGCATTGCGGCACACCAGACAAGGTTTATCTGGACTTCATTACCAAACTGTCAGTACATAATTGATGCAGCGAGCATAGCTTTTAAAGGGAATGATATGATTGGGCATGGTTTTTACCGGCCCCTTTAAAGAGGCATCCTAATCCCACCACCAGTTTCCATGCCCACTACACTAAACTGCAAAGTAGGGGTGAGAAAAAAGATAAAAAATCATATGTATTGTGATTTTGTTTTGCAATTTTTAAAATGGATTATTTTCCCTAGAATCAATATTTTTTCTTCATGTTTTTACCAATGATTCACGTGAATCCTTGTTTATACGGTACCGCTGATGGCGACTATATCATATCCGTTTCCAGCAAACCAGAGCGAAAGCAGAAAATGCTGAAAAAATGTTATATATGTGCATTCATTTTAGAAAACAATTAGCTTTAGAAATGTCTCATGTATATATTGTCTCTAGAAGTGTATTATTCAACTTTGTTTTCGTTAAAGAAGGACAAGAAAATTGCAATACTCAATACTATTGAGTATGTTATATATGTGCATGCATTTTAGAAAACAATTAGCTTTAGAAATGTCTCATGTATATATTGTCTCTAGAAGTGTATTATTCAACTTTGTTTTCGTTAAAGAAGGACAAGAAAATCGCAATACTCAATACTATTGAATTGCAATACTTCTAGAATCGCAATAATTGAAAATCGCAATACAATATAATCAAAACTATACAAATCAAATCGGCACCCATGTATCGTGAAATAATCGAATCGGGACAAAGCATATGGTCCCAGCCCTAGTGCAAAGTGCCTGCAACAATAAAATACAAAACGTGCTTGAAAACATAGAGTGAGCGAGAGCACATCATCATCAACAAAGACTCAATTGTCTCCATTCATTTCCAAATGCAGCCGACACCAGAGGGGAACAAAGGCAGACCAATGTAGGACAGAAGCCAGTGCAAAGGCAGAGCCAGTATTGATGCAGTCTGATGGACAGAGAGGACTGCCAATGCAGACAGCTGATCAAACTTTTGTCTTTCTCTCTTTATCTATTTCACACTGCTTGTCTCTTTTTCTGCCATGTTCCCCTAAGCGCTTCCTCCATTCCTCTCTGTACCGTATGAGTCAGGAGAGTCATTGGCCAGAGAAGGACTAGAGCACAGTGAAGACAAAGAGTAGGGAGTAGGAGATAACCGGTCTCATTTATTCTACCCTTCCTTGCTACATCCACAGCCAAGATGGCAAGGGATTACATTTGTTAGATGGACCTGCACATTATAATGTCTCTTCAGAGTCAAATTTGTTCTTACATAATCATTCATCGAAGCAGGCTATTAGTAGCTGGGCCAAACATCCATCCATTCATTCATCTTCCACCGCTTATCAGGGTTCAGCTCACAATGGCAGCAGGCTAACTAATAAAGCCCATATGAAAATAAGTGGTGAGCCCCAGAAGGGGAAAGGAGTGAGGCATGTCTTGGAGGGTGACAGTAAAGGTGCATTACTTATACAATATACATATTTTTATTTATGGATATCATGGCTTTGCTGGAGATGCCATTGTTCTGTACATGTGATACTGTCATATAATTTGCTTTTTGTTTTTCTTGTTTTTTGGCTCTTATAGTGTGGCAGATGTTGAGAGAGAAACTTTGTTGTGGGTAGTCGGGGGAGGGAGGATTGTTAAACAGAAGTTGTAATGTACTACCTGTGAGTGCAAAACATCAATAAATAAATTGTGAAAAAAAAAAAGAAAACAGAAGCCCACATGTCTTTCTCCCTAGGCATGTCCTCCAGCTCTTTCTGGGGTAATCCGAGGTGTTGGACATGTGTGCTGGGTCTGCTCATTGGTCTCCTTCCAGCTGGATGTGCCTGGAATACATCCACAGGTATGTGTCCAGGAGTCATCAGATCAAAGCTCCTTCCAGATGTCTGAGCTTGGGGTGAGCTCAACCACCCTCCAAATGATATTCCACTTCTATCTGTGATCTTATTTTTGTGGGCAATACCCAAAGCTCATGACCGTAGGGGAGGGTTGACGTGATACACAGACCTGCCAATGGCGTCACACTATTCCACTTATCAACAGATGGTGGTAACACGCCAAATTATGCTGCAATGTGCCAGTGAAGATGCAGAAGAAAAAAAGACTGTAAGCTAGTAAACATGGATGTTAACAATGCTGGATTTAAAATACTTGAATTCGGCTTTGCAAATGTTTTACATGGAAGAAAATGCATTTGACACGTTTGTCAAAGGGCCCCTTTAATGTTATGTGTTCTTCATTTTCCACTGGCTCAGCAGGACTATTGCATCAGCGAGGTAACAAGGAAGCACAGTAATCGGAATCCATGTTGATACCTGATGAAATGTTCGTCCATGGTCAACTTTTCTCTGATCTTAATCTTCATTTATCAGCTGACTTTACCTGGTCGCTCATAACTACAGGGCATTTTATGAGGGACTAGCAGATTGTGATGCTTGCAGCTTTCATGTTGTGTTAGGGTGATTATTTACTATGGTCAGGCTGTTTGTTAGTTTTGGCTGATATTTGACACCAGACTAAAAGTCATTCCAGTGTTACTTTTTGTCTGTGGCTCAGGCTAAGAGTTGGAATAGTAAACATTGGGAAGGCTTACCTGGTGAGCGTGTACTGGCCCGTGTTAGTGAGCGTTCTCTTGACTTGTAGGGGTATCGCAATGTGGTATCTAACAACTTGAAGCTTTCTTTCAATGAATGGGCCTGATAGTACTCCACCAGCTCCTGTTAATAATAAACAGTACAGAAAGGTTAAAAAAAAGTGACCATCTGATTTCATTTTTTTCACGCTGACATCAAGGTATTGTGGGTATTTTGTGTTGGTAGTTACACATATGACTTACCAAAAGACTCTCAAACTTCTTGGCCTCAGTGATGTGAATCCAGCTGTCTTTTTCAATGACTTTGATGTGTTTCACTTCATCATTGAATCTGTAAAACCAAACATATGATTGTTAATCATTAAATTCTCCTCAATACTTTATCTAAAAACATTTTGTATGTTACTGTTTCTTATCGTTGTGCTTTCTCTCTCATGTGCCTTTGGTGTAATGTGTTCAGCTGCTGTCAACATGAAGTATTGTGCTGTATACCTGAAGGACTAAAATAAAGTAATTTTCACAAGTCAAAAAAAGTCAACTGTGCTGTGGGACTTTTTTCTTTATTTTTCTAAAGGCTGGTCCCTGCAGCCCTTTTGCAACTGTCTTAAAGACTCAAAGATAAATGTGCAAAAGCATTTCTCCCAGTACATCACTGTATGACAGTTCCAGTATGAGCTCATACATATATCTTTGTGAGGCATTCCCTCAGAGGAAATAAACACAAAAAAACTGGATAAAAAGGGAAAAAAAGCAAGTACAGAGTGGTAATTAGCCGCAGCGAAAAGATGCTTGGGAAAAAGCTGACTGGGGCATCCCGTGAGAATGTGTATTTCCCATGAGATGTGGATAAAACCCTTCCCCTGAGATTTCCCCTCTCCTGTAAGATGTGAAACACTCACTTGATGCTGATGGCGAACCTCTCCGCCTCAGCTGTCCTCTCTCTGATAAGGTAGGTCCCACTGCTGTGGGATTTTAAAAGGTTATCTGCCTGCTGGCGCTCCATGTTCCCTGCAAACCTGCACAGTAGCAGAGAACAAATGTTTTCACCTCCAAACACAATTTATATAATCCAATGACATGGTGAAGGCTTTACAAATCGCTGACATCAAACAACCATGTAGTAATTAATCTTCTGATTACGGTCATGTTTGGGGTCAGTTTGCTTTAAAACTAAACTTGTGCACGAAGTTAACAGTATACTAGTTTTAACATCAATACATATGAAGTCATTAAAGGATAGTGACCTCAGGATAATGGCAGTATTTAGAGTACAGGGGCTTAAAAGTATGAGGATGAAATAATCATAAATCCACAATCTTCAGAAGCGAATGGTCTTACCAAGGATATCCATAGTAGTCTGATTCCCTTGAGGACTGCCGGCTGGATAATGACTGGAAGGGCTGTATCAAATAGCAGACACTGCACATGAAATAACTTGTATACGGAACAACACCATGGAGCAAAAGTAGATCGTGTATATGTATGTCCCACACAGGTAGTTAAAGTTTACAGTAAAGAGAAAAAGGAAGGCACTAAGAAATCCCACATACCTACTATACATGTATATGAGTTCCTTACCTTTGGGTCCAAACAAGGTTTTACACATGAACTGGGGAAGAAGCCACTCTTTTGTGTTTGTATCAGCTTTCCCTGCAAGACAAACGCACAGCCAGTTTATTTGTATGCCACTCCAACTACGGAGGAAATTAAAATTGCTTTACGTAAGGCAAACTAATGCATTAAAAGATTTAAAAACAAAAATTAGAAAAATCCTATTACCACATACAGTACTGGCTTTAACTGACTACACATGACATACATCGTACATCACAATACACTGTGATACAGGTGTTCTATCAGACAGAGGTTGAAACGCCTTCACTGTCTGCTACCTCAAGCGATCGATTTTTTAAGCTCAACACACCTATTGATATTGCATGGAGAGATTAAACTGTCATGCTGTAGAGGGATAACCTCATAGGTGAGTTTAAATTGATGGCTTCAGAAAGTTGCCCTGAGTTTCTTTGGGGAAAGTTAGCCTGATACAAGAAGCTGAAAGTGTAAAAGAGTCAGTGTCAGTAGTGTTACAGCTCCTGTCATCCAGCCTAATTCACTGTAGATCCTCCAGGTCAGCAGGTACAACGTTATCGATGTTCAACAAAGAGAGGGTTAATGCCTTTGTTAAGGATGCATAGAAGTCTTGAACATGCTCTAAGAAATCAAAAGATGATCGTCTCAGTAGGGTCTACTAATATCAGAATCAGAAATCTAAAATAAACTGCACACATGAGTGTGTGACAGGTGCGTCAGAAGGCGGCACAACTTACATAAATTAACTCGCTAAGTAAGCTTGGGTAAGTGCCAAGTGAGTACTGTTTTCTGTGTTTTTTCTTTCTATTTTAATTAAATTTAATAATCAGTTTGTTTCCCAAATAGGCTGACACATACCAAGTAATTATACCCAGTTCTACAGGAAGAACCCAGGATAAAGGTTTAAATATGGCTGGGGACCTTGTTTGCATGTCATTCCCCATACCGCCTGTCTATTTTAACTGTGTCCTATCAAACAAAGGCAAAATCCCTTAAGAAAAAATGTCTTGACAAAATCATCATGTATGCTGCAACTTCAAAAAAAGGCAAAGAAAGTTGAACTAATAATCAAATTCAGAACATTCCTGCAAATTGATGTTCTTCAAAATGAAGGTGTTTATGTAAATGAGGCAGGTGTTGAGCAAAATCTTAGTCCCTCATTAGTGTAAACCTGCAAGCTTTTGTATTATAAAGGTTACAATAATTGGTATAAGTCCACTTTTGTAACTCACAGACATACATTTCCTTCAATTCTTGTTGCTTCATTTTTTTTACCCCTTCTATCTTCTATAAATATTCATAGCTCTACCATGCAAAACAACACTGCGAATGATCACTCCTCTTAGATACAAGTTCTTTTATCTGATTTTAACTTGTATCTACAACGTACAAAATGTGGTTTATTTGTATTATTTGAAATGATCTTGAAAAATGCCTGTTAAAGGCATACTATTTAACTTTTCCCTCTTAGGTCCCCCTACAGGTTGTCTCATTGGAACTACAGCTCATGACCTAAGAAGGAAAAGTTACATAGTATGCCTTTAAGTTACAGACCCGGGTGATTCATAGTGCAGCCAGTGTGTGGTCAAATTGTTTTGTCTCTCTTATAAATGACTTTGTATTTATTGAAAAGTTTAACATTTCTGGAAATACGCTTACTCGCTTTCTTGACAAGGCTGGGATAAGAATTGAAACCACTATCATGTCCGTACACTAAAGATACGGCTACAGCCAGCTTAGCATAGATGTTAAAATAGGGGGAAACAGCTAGCCTGGCTTTGTCCAAAGGTAACACAATCCACCTACCAGGACCTCTGAAGCTCAATTATTAACCCATACATCTCCTTTGTTTAATCGGTACAAACACTGAAGTGTAAGAACAACATGTTGTGGTTTTACGAGGTGTTACGTGCCAGTCAATATCTTGGCCTGGCCACTGACTCACTGGAGTCTCCGCTGGTTGCCTGGCAACCTCATGGTGACGACAAGCCTCAAGGAAGTCATTGCTGAAGTCTTATGATTCCTAATCTGTTCACCCAATATGGATGTAATTACCTTCAAACATCTTAAAAGCAGAAAGTCAACACTTTAACTCAATCATTATGGATTAATTTCACATCCACAAGTTCTCAATGTGCTGGATGGAGTACAGCACCAACTGTCTTAATAGTCACACTTTAGGTGTTGTCAGATAGTGATTGATTGGCTGTACCTCCCACCATGTGGTGTCAGGATCTCCCTTCAGTAACTCGATAAAATCTCCTGTCTGAAAACAGAGCGGTGTCTTCCCCACAGGTGCTGGTGTGCCATGGTAGTTCCTCACTGCCACCATCTTGGGACCTGGAAAAACAATCAAGTGTTTGCAGCTCATGTTAAAACTGTAGAGGTAAGTAGGACTAACAGTTAGGTTGATGACACAGGAGAAAAGAGGAAAAGATCTAAGGTTGAATCTAACTGTGTGTGCTGCTCACTGTGTTTGGAGTTCCCTCTTAGGTTTCACATGTAGCAGTGATTTAGGCTGATAAACGGCAGGCCTGTTTATGCAGAGAAATCTTACCCACTGAGTGATGCAGCGGTCTAAAATACACACAATACAACCACAACATCCTGGGTTTAAATCCAGTCCAGGATCTTTGCTGTATGGTTTCCCTTTCTCTTTCCACTTTGAAGTATCACATGAGGCAAAAATGCCAGAAATTACAAAGAAAATCTAGATCAACTTTGTAATTTCAAACTGTGTCTCATTCTCTCCAGACAGACCACTCTGTATTGATTATTTCAGGATACTGCAAAACAACTAGGATCCCTCTTATCTCAAAGGTCTTCAGGTTTTTATCAGGTAATATCTTAAGCACATAGTATCTATATCTGTCTATGCATTGCCACCCACTCTACATGGTTGATAATGTTGTGCTTCATGTGTAGTAGATTTATCCACTAGATGGCAGTAGAGAGCCGCGCTGTTCAATAACAGCTCTATTTATAACAGACTTTTTACATGACAGCTGACAGAATATCCAGCTTCATAGGCAAGTGAACTCTATCATGTATCATCTTACCTGATGACATTCCCGGTTCCTACAAAAGAAACAAATACTTGATCAACAATGATTGACAATCACTTTAATGATAAAGAAAAACATGAGGGAAATGGCTATTAGAGGAAGATAATATTGCTATAGTATGTTGAGTAACAGAGGATCTACTCACCAAGTCAAGAGGATCTGAAACAAGACAAAAGAAACAGTGACAGTGAGAGATTACGTCTGCGGTAAGATGAACATTTGAGTATTTTAATTCTTAAAATGTGTGTCAGGGCTTCATGTGGCTTGTTTAAATATGCTGTGCTGTGTCTGTGTGTTTGCCTGCATTTTGGCTTCATGCCAGAAGTACAGTGTTACACAGTGGATGAAAAAACATATTCCTACGTATCGCCTGGTCCTATAATTTCTTCCCATTCCCAATCAGTCCCACTTTTGTTACCAGTCCTGTCCAGTCCAGAGTCATTTCATGTCACATAGAATGACTGCAGTTTTTAGGGTGTGATTTTACCTAAAGAACCATAGGAGGCTTGCACATTTAACTTTACTCAGACGTACAAAGCTGGATCCAGGCCTATAATATGTGTAATATATGATGAGTGCATCTGTGATTCTCAAGCTGGAGGTTGAGACCCCTTTAAGGCATGTCAGGATAAATCTGAGATTAATCAGTTGTCAGATGGTTAACAGGAAAAGAAAGCAGAAAAAAACATTAATGCTACATACAATTACTTTCGGTTTTGTAGATATTTGTCAACTTGCTATTTTTGTTGGGTATAACTGAATCATTTTACCTCTTCAGGTCTCTAGAAAACATTCAAATAAAACAGAGCAGAAACAAATTGCTAACTGTATGAACTGGTTATAACCCATACATATATGGAACCATTCATAATTTTATTTTAAAGTATTACAAGCCCGAAAGGTAAGCTGATGGCCAGGTCATTCCTCCTGACACCCAAGTTTTCCTCCTTCGTACAAAACCCTGCAACACAATGAAATAGTCCCCACAGGAAACCAACAGAACCCATCCTCCATGTTCCTGCTAGATCTAAGTGACCTACAAGCTACTGTTCACTGACACTGGCAGCAGTTTTACACTTGTGGACAGAATGACATTTTTATAAATCATTATTAATTTAGTCAATCACCCTCACAACGCAGTGTCATAATCATCGATGATGTCTGTCACACAACATCAATTAACGATTTAATCCAAACATTGCTCCGCCCTGATATCGCCCCTCCAAAAGTAAACCTGTATCAGGACTTCTGCCAGAAGATAGGAGGGAACACCTACTGATTTTACAGATTGTGATGACTTCCAGACACTCTTTGTGTGCTCCTGTTCCACAGCGAGAGCAGTAGTAGCCCTGATAGAAGATGCCCCTAGACACACACACACACACACACACACACACACACACACACACACACACACACACATCAGTAATGCAAACAGGAAGTGTCTCAGACACAAATTAACTTCTTGTAAGTACAACACACAAGGGGGAGCTGCTGCTTGTTACTAGAAGCCTGCGTTTGCAGTTACACATGCCACTCTTTGATCCTAAAATCTCAAAATCGACTCGCTCCGTTTAAGAGCAGCACTGTATTTGTTACGGATACTGTAACACACAGCGTATCACACACTGTCATGCTGAATAGCCAGTGCCATAAATCACAATGGGATCCACTGGGGCTGCAGCAGTAATTAGCATCTAGCAGGGAGTGCCAACGCCGGCCCCCGGTAACACTGGCTCTGTGAATTTAGGTCAGCCAAGCCATGAAATTTGTGGGTCAATGCACAGAGTGGAGTTTAGCCGGCCGACTGTAATAGAGGTGAAAGTGGTGATTCAGTAAAACGGGTTGTCCCCGCTGCAGTGGAGCAGCACTCTCGCATGGGAGGAGCTGCGCTCGGGGACACAGTGGGTGGTGCTGGGAAAAGGGGGATGTTTAAAAATATCATCCGTCAGCCTCAGTCACACACTTAGTGGAATATTTTTCCAAAGATTGCTTTTACACTAATGAGGGGCTACGTTAGCCAAACACATATTCCCTATGTGATTTAAGTCTGTTTGTTTGCTTGTTGCTCCCTAAATGTGGGGGGGATTTGTCTTCAGTCTTTTTAGCACTTGAGACACGTTTTAATGTTTTAACTTAACACTACATTACTAGCATTACATTCAATGCTACATTTACTAACAGTGTGGAGTATTATAGTACTGTTGCATGACAGCAATGGCACAAGTACTACACTCAAATACAATTTTCAGCTGTTTCCATCTTCTGCTTCTTTATACTTATACTCCACCACAATTCACAGGGAAATGATACTTTTTACTGTAGTACATTTATGTGAAATAGAGTATTTTTACATTGCGGTATTGCTATGTTTAATGATGTGACTGCTTCTTTCACCACTGCATCAATCAGGGCTATACAGTATTTTTGTATAAATGTTACATAACGTGTGTCCGACTATATAAAATATCTTTCCCAGATTGTACAAGAAACATAATGAATCTGTTACTGCTGAATATTGTTGGATACATGATAGTCCTTGGAAAGTCTGGAAGATGATGCATTCATTATTCATTGTAGAATATGAATGCGCTGTTATACACATCAGCACTGGAGTTATTGGGGTTGTTACCTTAAAAGCATCTTGCAGGCTCGACAGTTGGTGTTCTTATCAAATGTGTGCATTTGGAAGTTATGCTGATTGGCTGTGGCTCTCTCTGGCTTAATGTTGGACCTGGAAGTAAATCATAATGAATTGGACAGTTTATTTGATTTCGCAATAAGGTAGATTTATTTCTCTGGTGTTTAATTCACGGGATTAGCTAACACACAGACCATCTGGTTAGTTTATCCCAATATGGTTCCTTAATTGAATTTTCAGGGAAGTTACCAACCCTACCATGTAATCATACTCACATGGCCATTTCAAACTGCTCCATCCACTTCCTCTTTGTCTCCTCAGTTTTACAAAAGAACTGGAAGCCCTGCTTCCCTTGCAGGTGGATCAGGTAGAAACCGTACGACCACTGGAGAGAAAAAGTGAGTGAGGAACAGATGGGCAGAGATATATGTGGATGGCAATGACAGAGATAGGCAAAGACGCTTGTAAAGCCTGTTTTCTTTTTATATAAATATGTGCAGAAGCACACTGAAAATATGATCACATTAAATTTGGAACTAAAAGATGCTCCACATGCTTTGGCGATGCATCTGACCAAAAGCTTAAGAGCCAACCATAGAGCCGGTGGGTGTACATGCAACCCCAAAAAACACCACTGCCAAAAATAGGCCACTATGAGAAGATGAGTCAAATATAGGGGTCACTTGAGCTTACCATTTTTCCACTTGACTGGTAAGCATGCAAAAAGAAAGACAGCAGAGAAAGACCGAGTTACACATGCAAACATGGACAGACACATGCAGATTCAAAAACAAAAAAAAGCCATGTTAGCCCTGTTGCACAATGCACTGCAATGCGATTTCATGAATCCTAAATGAGCTTCATTGCATTTACATGGGTTTTCAAGCATGGGCGAGCACAATGCATATCTGACACTTCAACGCATTACTCATAAATTCCACATCTGAAAGTACCATCAACAAGGTCATTTAGCTCAAGGGCAACATTGGTAATGATTACACGGGTTGTTTTATCACCTACTCTAACAAGGCTGCCTCTATAAACTGCTCTGCTCTATGTTTTTGTCAAACTGAAAGGAAGATTCTTACCTTTTTCATGTCCCTGTTGTTCATGGGGTCGTCTGACATTTTATATGACTGCAGCTCAATAATCTCTTTGAGTTCATAGCTATAGCCTTTCCTCTTGCAGACAATGACCACTTTATCAAACAGGAATATATACCTGAAGACATACATACACATTCAATGTTAAGGTGCTGTGAGAATATGTCATTATTGGCATTGGGTTGCTTTAATTTTCATTTAATTCTCAGTTTTTTTTTCTTGAGCGTTTGGACTCACCGGTCCTGTTTTGTTCGGTTGACGATGGAGCACACCTTCAGCTCTCCATCTATCTTTGGCCTCCCGTACTCCTCCAATTTCACCTGCTGCTTAGGTCACAAAAACACACAGAATATCAATCCACTGCATACTATGGCTTCTAAATTTAATGAGAACCCATGATTAATTCAGCAACATTGAAACTATTCAGTCCCACTTCAGTTACTTTTTCACTCTCCTAATCCAAATTTCAAGTTGTTTACTGTATCTATGGCACATGTACAGTACAAGGCCAAAATTAATCCAGTGACTTTTTGCACCTCCGTAGGAAACAACAGAAGAAGAGAGGAAGTAAAAGGAGAGCACAGTGACAGAAAAAGAAAGTCATATTAATAATAATTAATAATAGCATGGAAAATGAACATCAGTCTGGAATGTACATCATTTCTCTTATTCATGTTCTGCAACAATAAATGATTTATTGGGGACATTATATTAGCAGAGGATTTAATGACAGGTGAAGGAATGGATGACACCGGAGAGAAAATATGGACGTTTTTGAAGAATGGTTTAAGGCTCTGTGAGGCTTAGTGACTAATCGCACTGACAAACTTTGAATTCCAGCCTTGTGATAACATTAGTGCTGGTGTATTACTATACACAAAAAACATTGGTGCAACACTTCTGTAAAGATATCAAATCTAGCATTAAAAATGACAAATGTGAAAATATGATTATAAATGATACATGTTTTACAAAAGAATTATTATTTTATGTTATTTACCAAATGGTAATGTGATTAGATGTCACTGCTGGCAATCCAAAATAGAACATTAGATGCATTTCAGATTTTTACTAGAACATTGAAGCAACAGGTTGACATTTTGGGGAAAGATGACCGATACCACTCTCACATCTGTCTGTTATATGATACTACAGCCAGCAGCCACTTAGCTTAGCTTAGCATAAAGACTGAAAGCATGGGGAAATAGCTAGCCTGGCTCTGTCCAAAAGGTGCCAGGCAAAGACACTGAAGTCTGCTGGTTGCTGCTCCGGGGCCAAAAGATACTCCAAAACCTAACCCTTCGTAACACAGAAACAGATTTGTACGGGTCAGATAAAGAGATAAAACTGTTTCATTAGTGAGCTTTAGCGGTGCTGGTTGGTCGATTTTTCTACCTCTTGACAGATCCAGGCTAGCAGTTTCCAGTCTTTGTGATAAGCTAACCTAACTAGCTGGACTCTCGACAAGAAAGCAAATAAGCTTTTTTCCCCAAAACTATTCTTTTAAAAATGTGTTCCTAAATAAGCAAATAATGTAAATTTCAAAACCACATCCTAGTACTAGTTTAACATTCTCGTCTGATTTTCTTATACAGGACTGTGTGTGTGTGTGTGTGTGTGTGTGTGTGTGTTTGTGTGTGTGTGTTTGTGGTTTGATTAGATCTGATTGACAGTGGGTCTCCCAGGCAACATGACAGGGTTCCTGCAGGTTTCACCAAGTCAAATTGAAGACTTTTTAAGACCTTTTGAAGACTATTATTTATAAATACCATGGAATAAAAAAAAAAAAGTATTTCAATGAGCATTAGAGGCAGCGTTACATGGACGTAGGACAATTTAGACCTGTATTTAAGACCTTGAACACAATTCTTCAACCTACAATTTTGATTTTGAAAATCTAGACTTTTTAAGACCCCGCGGAAACCCTGCATGAGCATTTGTCATCGGAGTTAGATTTTTATATTGTTATAATAAATAATAATAACACGTCAAATTTACATAGCGCTTTTCTAGGTACTCAAAGTTGCTTTCCAGAGTTTACCTCTCATTTCATATCAGTAAAAAGAGCACAGATAAAAATATAAATCTCTCATGTGAAATAACAAGTATTGTTCTACTGTGACCCTGGTGGATAAAAGCATGTCCATGTGAGCTCCCTTTACCTACAGTCTAGTAAGTGGCTGATTTTGAAAATTTCAAGGCTTAAATAATAGATCAAGTCAAAGAATTTGAAAACAAATTTCTCCTACATGAAAAAGTAGTGACAGGCAACATCACAGTACTTACAAGGTTTTCTATTGAACTTTGGAATTCGCTGATTTTCTTCAGCGTCTCATTGTCCCTCTTGACTTCGTTGATGTACATGGCCAGGTCCTAAGAGAGCAAGGCAAACATTCTTTAAGCCTCAAACTTAAAACCTTGATACGACACCTGTCATATCCTGTTCAATTGCGGTCCTTTGAGCCACAGTAGTTGTATGAAACAATGTACTACAGCTTTGGCTTGGAGCACTGCAACGTTATTATGTAATCTTAAAGCTCACTCATGAACACACAGACCTGCATAGCCTCAAGAGCCTCCTTGAGTTGTTGTCTCTCTGGTCGGTCCGCCGAGTGACTCAATAGTTCCTTTCAAGGAAGATTCATGTTATTATTATTTTGTAAAAAAAAAAAACGTAATAGAAGAAGAAAAAAAATCCAGCACAGATGTCTTTAACAAAATCTGAATGAACACACAACATACTTTATTAATATGTATGATGCTAACATTGAATCATATACTTATGAGAGGGCTTTGCTGTGTGAGATGTTTAGCTGCTCTTTACTGTGATTGTGGATGTCACACTGATGTGGCTGATAATAAGTTGCATCTGAGCACCATAAACAGCAATATACATACAAATTAAAGACAAGAGGAAGCCAGAGAGATTGCTAACTAGCCTCCAGGTCTCACAGTAAATGTATTGCCCCCTGCAACCAATAACAAATATGTGTATATATGTATAATATATGCCTTCTTCACCAACTCATTGGAGTGATTTATAAAACGCTGTAGAGCCGTGGTGAGATACGGTGTGTTTTGTGAGAAAGAAATCTGATCAAATCTGTTATGATTTTTTTTTTTTAATAAAAATGACATTGTGCCAGCTGTCCAAGGCAGATCCATCAGCAGTGTCCTAAAATGTTTTATATCTATCTAAAAGTATTATCACTGACATGATGTGCTGCACTTTGTTTGATTTAGAATGTAGCATCTATAATTCTAACTAGCTTTCTTTTTTCTCTTAGTTATATTCTTTTTTTTTATATTTTCCAATTAGTACCTATTTGGAATATACAATATATATGTTAATGGAAGATTTTGACTTGTTATAGCAGGAAAAAAGGACTAATGTAATAAATGCGCTTTCCCCGCTATGACAAATCAAATGTCTGCCTCCCTTGACAAAGCTCTTATTTCCTTGTCACCCCTCATTCCTGTCACTGCTTACTCTTTAACCTGCAAGCAATTAACCTCACCAGAGTGTATAGCCCCCCCCCCCCCCCCCCCACACACACACACACACACACACACACACACACACACACACACACACACACACACACACACACACACACACACATCAGCTCAACCAAGATACAAGTAATGCTTTGGGCCCATTTGACCTAAATTCGCTTTATTTATTTTTATCTAAAGGACTTCCTGACTCAGCAGATCTTATCTTTTTAATGCCGTGGTCTGTTACTTTTGCACAAGCTTGACCGGCCAATGACAACATGCTGCTGTACAACTCCGTAATATGATCACCTGGGTTCATAAAACACTGCAAAGTCATCAAATATACACACCCTGCTTGAACAGAATTTCTTCTGAATTCCCTTTATTTTAGAGTGCAGCTATGGTACATAAAAGATGAAGAGAGCATAGTATTCACACCATGACCACATAGGGAAACACTACTGTGATGATATCTATGCAACATCAACTGACAATGTGCCCTTAGGCATTACTGGACACACGCACACAGAAACAGGACTTGTCAGTCTGACATGCCCCAAGGCAACAGCATACAGCGGTGTTTTCTGCAAAGCTGTTGGAAGCAGTGAAATGGGGTGTGTTTAATTGGATTAGTACTCAGTCGATTTGACCTCAGTGTCTTGCTAAGACTCTTGCAGATGTTCGATTCAAACTAATAGACAAAGTCGCAGCGCTCTCTGTGTAGTCCCACAATCACCTGAAGCAAACACTCTCCTCCACCCCAGTCCATTATGCACGGCATAATAAACTCATATGCTCGTCCATAAATGAGATGCAAAGTCACTAAATCATGGAGAATGTTACAGTGGCCAGCTTGTTTTACCCGCCAGGAGGAGAGTTCCAAGAAGAAATACTGGCTCGGATGTGAGTGGTCAGAAATTGTGCTTAGTACATTTGCATGTCAGGGCATCGGTGCGTGGTTGAAAATACTGATTATAGCTACCAGCAGCTTATTTCTAACAAACAGTTAAAAAAAAAAACCAATGGAATCCTGTTTGTGAGAAAGTCGCAAAGTGTTTAAAAAATTGAAAGTAAAGTGTGAAATAGCAATTTTCCATTCCATCTGCTTCAATTATCTAAGTGAAAAAGACTGTGCTTCTCTGAGACGTGTCTAACATCCAACCACAGACATTAAAAAACTATAGTATAGATGGAATGAATGTGTTCTGAAAGCAAATGATGGTCCCACTCCAAATGAGGTGCGCTACGTCGATATATTAGTGGTTTATTTTTATCTTCTCTGTGTATGATTAAAGTGAGTAAAAAACTGTATTGTGGGTTTTTGCAGTTGTGAGATGCCTCCTACCTTCAGTAGTAGGTGATACTTCAGCACCCTCTGCATAGGAACCACCAGAAGATCCTGCAGCTTGAATTTCCCTTCCTGTACTTTCATAGTACATTCCTGTAGAACACCAACATGAGCAGCAGGGCAGTTATTACACATTGCATAATGCCGCATCGGACATTTCCTACTAACAAGCATTCATTGTTTAACAATTCATTGAGTCTTGTTGCATTGCTGTGTTTGCTTCCACACATTCACGGGGCATTCCATTAAAAACAAGGCAAGTTTATTCTTTTTGGTGGAAACTAAAGCTCTGGCCGTGCCAGCCATTTGTGACGCAATTACCCTGCATGCTGACTGGGAAATTCCTCTGACTAATGAATACATTTCTATAAAATATGCACTGGCTCCTTTTGTTAGTATCATCCTATAAGATTCCTTCACAGTGGTGAGTGTGTAGGCATCTCTTTATTCAGTTTCTATAACTGTGCAGCAACAGGGACAGATTATCCCTCTTTACAAACAAGGTTTTTGTGTATATAGACAGTGAGAAATGCTTTTCTCTGCCCTGTTACAAAGCGCTTCTATTTTGAGAGAGCCTATCTCAGTGTCAACTAATCGGGCTGTAATCACCTCATTTTCTGTCAACAGCTCCAACAGCCATTTCTCTGGCCACGCAAAGTGCTGATGTGCTTTAATCCCACTATTACAGGAGTGCATTAGCCTTCTTCTATAATCAGTTGGAGAAGATCAGAGAATAATAGTAGCGAGGGAGGTCTTGCAGCAGAAATGGACTCTGAACATCACCCAGATTCAAATCTTAAATGTGATACAACTTTTTCTTTAAACTCGTAAATGTAAGTTTGTAGATTTCACAAGACCTTTTTAAAGCAAGTGACTACAAATCCACTATTCGGAACACTATACACTCGCCTATATAGACGGGTAATGTTGAATCATGTTCAGTAAAACAGAATATGAATTAAACAGCTCTGAGGGTATATTTGCAAATCACACGCCTTTCTGATTTCATCTCAATTTTTGCATGACCATGGGAAATTTGGACCACATTTATGAATTTATTTTAGTCAGTAGTTAGTCAATGTCATCATTTATTTAACAGTACATTTTACTTTCATATTTGTTTAATGATTTTCTAAGATATGTAAGATTCAGCAGCATTTCATTGGGAAATACATAATTGCTAATGAAACATGGCTGCATTGTTTTAGAAGGTTGTCTTGTTTGAAAATCTTCAACGCCATAGCCACACTGAGATCTATCTTTGTTGAAAATGAGTTTATCGGTTGCAAAACTGTAGGAAACTGATGGTTCAGAAGAAACACACAAAAGTAGTTTAATACAACTTGTTTTGTTATATAGTTGCAATATTGAAGATGGTACTACTGCAATTTAGAAGCAAGATAAGCATTTGCATCACACACAAGTACTTGTGCTGCAAGTATTTTCACTATTGATTAATATGGTATTCAATTAAATTCAATCTTCACATTTCTTTAATATGAAATATCAAAAATGACTATCACATAAAACAGAAAACAGCCAATAATTACATTTGAGAAGCTTGAACCAGCAAATGTTTTGTAAATGGGTTTGGTAAAATGAGTGAAAGGATTCATCTGCAGATTGAAATTTGAAGAACATTTTTTGCATAGTCTTGTGGCTTCAAATGTTTTGGTCAGGTGTCATTCTGGCAGTAAATCCCCTGGCTCATACCATCTAAAAAAAAAAAATCAAATAATCCCTTTAAAAGGTTACATATCTCAGGTCTAAAAGCAGCCAGATGTGTTGAACCCTACCTGCTTACTTATTTGTATTCAGTCAGAAAAGGAAGCTTGTGTTTACTGCCTTCACTGTGATGTATTGGTTTCACAGAAATGCACTAAATCAGTGGGCTGTCATCTGTTTGTGGTGAAGGACATTACCTCCACTTTAATCTTGACGTCCTCTCGTGTTGCTATTAGCTCATCCAGTGTCTTCTGGGCGTTCTCCATGTGGCTGCAGTACTGACCATAGATCAACAACCTGGCGAAGGACACAACAACAACTGTTAATCTAAATACACAGCTCACCGTCTTTTAGGGGACGTAGAAAGGAAATTAAAAAATTGTTGATTCATGGCTCGATGGTGTTTTAAGCCCCCAACGTCTCCTTCCAGGCAGCGCTGCGACCGTTGACTTCAAGGCACCTAACCCTAACCATTGCCTAATCCTAGTGCCTTCCAGGCAGCGCTGCCTGGAAGGAGACGTTGGTGGCTTAAAACACTGATAAACTGATTCATGTTTGACCATGGCTCCTTCTGCCAGGTCTGTTCACATCGTGCTACAAAGAGATAAACTACATCCCACTTTGGTCACATTTATTATGTCTATACATTAAAAAAAAGCCTTCGACAGTGAGGTGGGAACAGTCCACACATCTCACTGTGTTTCATTAAAACATACCCGTCTATTTTACAATACCTGTTTATTCCTAAAAGTAAAGAAAGCTGTAAAAGAAAATCTGAGTAATGACCCAATTTGGTCTATCAATCAAAAGTATTGAAAATACAAGTATGTTCAGTCTCTGGTTTGCAGATTACATTTCATTTTTTTAGCAGTTAACTACATTCACTTCCAAAAGGTCCTTTGCTGCTGAAGACATCTTACAAATGTTCGTGTTGGATGAAACATCCATGTCTGTTAAGAGAAATTCACAGCTGAGATTTTGATTCAGATATTTTCTCTGTGAGTACGGGGACATTTGAAGACGTGAGCTCATAAAACCTGTTCAGCCTAGTGTATGGTTACAAATCTACATTTAGGCTTAATTATGGCTAATGAGGCTCTTTTCAAAAGGTTGGACATATATCATATCTTTGTAAAAACAGGGAGACAACTGAGATTGCTGTTTGAGTCCACAATTAGCTGTGAACTGGTTAGTGCCTTTCAGCAAAGTACCGCACATTAATTTCAAGATTAATAACCCAATTTTAAAGGTCAGCCTCAGAGTCATTTGGCACTATATGGGGTAGATAAATGAATATTTGAACAAGTGTAGTATGATTAGGAATATACTGTACGTGAATAACATGAATATGTAATGACTGGATTCTGATCCCAGGGAAATGTTTGGAGGGGCGGCATCCTCTTGCCAATAAGATGTAATCACACAGCACTAATGAAAGATGCTGCTTTATATCAGATGCTGTGCTGAGTTTCTCTTCTCAGCGTGTGAGGAAAAAAAAAATCTCTATATTTCGAGAAGTGAGGATGTGAGAGCTGTGTTCATTAGATATTACAATGGGAAACTGACACAGATCTGTGGGTTCATGTGGGAGGGAGTTCAAAGTCATCCTGCCTGGAGGATGCCACTGCAGTGGCACACATTCCTCTCGCTCACACACTGAGTCAAAGTAGGGCATTGGCACAGCTGGTATAGTACTAATACCCCCCTTGGCACACGGTCTCTTAATCTGAATCTTGAGCGGGCGAGGCGGTGCAGAGAGCTGGCACCCTGAAGTCTAATCAAGCCTCTGATAGATCTGTAGTCATGTTTCCATCTAATTGTCAAGCAAATGATATGCAAACTTTTAAAATGTCGCAAAAAAGAAGGAAAAAAGAAAATGTGAATTAGAAGTGTTTCCCTAAACTGATTTAGAGCGAATAAACTAGCCTATGCAAAGCATAGTTTCGTCACAATGCACATCCCACATCGCAAACCAGCTTGCTAAATCAAAGAGTTTAGAAGCTAAGTTCTTTAAATCTATAAATGGAGATAGGTAGCATTGTATAAATTGGCCACCTTTGCAGAATGCAGGGTTGTGGCAGACACATTTGGTGTCAGCAAGACAACCGTACACCGCTGTGTATACGCAGTGTGCAGGGCCATACGATTCAAGCTGTTGAACCAATTCGTCAATTTACCCAAAGTGGCTGAGGCACATGCAATAGTGCACTTCACTATGCACCTTGCGCCACAAGTGTACGGCGCACTGGATGGGACCCATAATCCTGATCCTTCCCCCATCCGATGGATACCGGGACTATTGTCATGTGAGTTACATGTTCGCTACATCACAACTTTCATCAAAGCGGTTTCCATCTCCCATTTTGTGCATTAACTCTTTTTCAAAGAAGGCAAAAACCACCTCAAGCGAGCATAAAAACCTTTTTGCGAATTTGAGGAAGTTTGGCCGTTTCCATCAACATTTTCTTACGTGATACTTCAAAATGTGCATAAAAATATGTTGATAGAAATGACTTGTTACGCAGACAAGAGCAGCACTGCAAACAGGCCGAGCAGGGGACGTTTCTATGACGGGGAAATGGAAATGATGTGCTTAACGTGAAGTTTCATATACATAAAACTCACTATGTTGAACATATTTTCAATGACAAATACCCATATGTTTATAAAGCAGCTAATCGGTTTTAACAAATTTTCACTTTATGGCTTCACACATCTAGAAGTTGTGTTTCCTGCTCAAAGAGAACAGAGTCCACTGTGGTTTATAGTAAACAAGGTCCACTAGTCAATTCATTGATGTATCGATTGAAAAAAAATGTAATAGCACATATTATTATAATAGGAGGTCATGCTTTGTCAGCAGGATTACAGGAAAACCACTGGCCCGATTTTCATAAAACTTGGTGAAAGGTTGCAGCATGGGCCAAGGAAGGACCCATTAATTTTTGGAGTGGATCCTAATCACGGGGCTGAAAAACTACATTTTTGTTCCATGTCATTAACATTGCGAGATTGCTTCATGTGGTGTTGGAAAAATCAGAAAAATTAGATCCCGACTTGGAAAATTCGTCCTACACGCTCAAGTCGGAACGATAACAACGTTAACATTACGAGATAGGGCATGTTATGGAAGAGGTCTGCACTGCCCTTCGAGTTGATTAATAGTGTCAGTCATTTGCTGGTTCCAGCTTCTCAAATGCGATGATTTGCTCATACAACTATTTTTAAATTATACAGACTTAACGATTCTCAAGAACAAAATAGCAGTTTAATTGATAACGAAAATGATTGTTGGTTGCAGCCCAAGAGAGAATCTCTCCAAATAAGCAACATTGGTTAAACTATAGTGGGGTGGTTGCCACTATAATGGTATTTTTTTTGCAAATGGTAATTTTTAAAATCCACTTTTCTATTAGCAAACATTAGGTGGATGTTACTGACTAACTGACATTATCTTGACATCTTTTCTACTTGTGTTTCTGTTACACAATTGTTAGTCTTGACCAGGATCCTGCAATTGACACAGTTGTTCAGGATATGTTATGTTGCTTTAAAGTATGGTTAAAACACAGTGACGCTATTTTACTATAAGTCAACATACAGTGCTGCTTATAAGTATTCATACCCATGCTAAAGTTGACTAAAAAGAGGAATAAAAAAAATCATCTTTTGGAAATTGATGTTAATGCCTTAATTAAAAAAATGAGGAAAAATCAGACCTTTTAAGGACACCAATTTCTTTTGTGAATGAATAATGTCTTGTAAATAAATAAATGTTCCTCCTTAAAATACAAGTGCCATAATTATACATACCCCTATGTTGAATTCCAATAAAGGAAGGCAGATTTTTATTTTTAAAGGCCAGTTATTTCATGGATTCAGGATACTACACATCCTGATAAAGTTCCCTTGGCCTTTGGAATCATAATTGCCCCACATCATCACATACCCTTCACCATACCTAGATATTGCCATGGTTTTATTTCAGTTAGCCTAATAGCTGGTTTGATTTGCATTGATATGGATCTTATCTCAGTTAGCTATTAGGCTAACTGAGATAAAACCATGCCAATCGTGAGATATGGTGAAGGGTATGTGATGATGTGGGGCTATTTTAATTCCAACGGCCAAGGGAACTTTATCAGGATGTGTAGTATCCTGGATCCATGAAATAACTGGCCTTTAAAAATAAAAATCTGCCTTCCTCTATGGGAATTTAACATAGGGGTATGTATAATTATGGTCCCTGTATTTTAAGGAAGAACATTTATTTATTTACAATACATTATTCATTCACAAAAAAAGGTTGTCTTTTTCCTCATTTTTTTAATTAAGGCATTAAGATCAATTTCCAAAAGATGATTTTTTTATTCCTCTTTTTAGTCAACTTTAGCATGGGTATGAATACTTATGAGCAGCACTGTACATATGAAATGCCACATGAAATACGATGTATTACTGTAAATAGATTTTAAAAAGATGCAACTTGACTCTACTGCTCCCAAAACAAAATATGACAACTTATAAATGTCCATAATCAACGTTCAGTGTCCAAAAACCTTCGTCTTGAAAGTAGCATTTATGTCAGACCCATTCACTGGTTGATCATGATCTGCTCTACAAAGATCTACCAATGATGATCCCTGTAGCTTCACTGGAGCCTAGGCAGAGTTCTAACTACACCCCCCCACCCCCGCAGTGAAGCCCCTAGTCTGGTTAAGCCAGCCCTGGGTTAACAAGCCCTCTGATTAAGACTTGATGCACACTCGGAGAGACAGCTCCCCTCAGCTCCTGCCCCTCCAGGAAGACAAAGTGATTGAGATTAATGGGGGCCCTGATCAATTATAAGACAGCAGGCAGACTGTGCAGCGTAGCGAGGATCCAAGGGCACCAGAGACACCCGTCATATAGTACCTTATCATGACAGGGATGCAAAGGGCTCAAGCTTCTGGTGCGAATGTGGGAATCATTATAGCAGTTTAGAAGTTAGAGTGATAGAAGATATTACTGGCAGCCATGAGTAGAAAAGAGTAAAGATCCACAAATTGAACGCAAACCAGCTACTTCTGAGGTTGGAAATGGTCAATGTTCTTCTTAAGGGACTTGTTGTACAATGAGTGAAGGCTAGATATTTGGAGTTTGCTTGTATGCTCATTGCTCACAACCAAAGTCACTAAATCACACACAACTAGACAAACAATAACTGGATCTTTGGACACCATGTTGTGTGGAAACAAATTGTATATTTACACATTTAATAACAGCCTTTTGTCTGAGACTTGAGAGGCTAGTCGGAGGCTTGGCCCTCTTCACTGAGACAGGCAGTGGAACAAAAGGGCTGATGACACACAAGCACACTGCAGCATACACCCACTCTTGGCCCAGTCATCCATAATTAATCCATGGCACAGTGGTAAATATAGTCCTTACTTACACACCACGTCTGAACACATCACTGTGGGAGGTAATGGCTAATAATTTCCTGCTTTCTCCTTGTATCTCTGCTTGAATCTTTACAATATAAAATACCATTTTGTACACAAGATAAACAAAATCATAAATCATGATTCCATATATTAATTAAATGGCAAATATTAAATTGGATAGTCCAAGCTAATAGAGCTCTGTATCAGCCTTTTCCAAAACAGCTAAAGCAACTTTGAACATCTTCCATCTCAGAGTTTCAAAGCCGGAATGAAATGATCACAGTATTGCTCTAACATATCATGCAGAATATTCAAACAGTTATAAAGTCAAACAATCGCAGTGCCTGGTTTGCCTTCTATGCAATTGAGCAAATGTTTTTTTCCTCTCATAACTAAAGATGTAAAGATGAATCAGTTACGATTTCTTTGGCAGGCCGATGACAAGGAGACAACAAAGACAAAGTTGTCCCGGTCGCTGAGCCAGCAGGATGGGCCCATTAAAGGCACCCTGTGGGGTTTTCAGGAAAACAAAGAAGTTATGTTTAAATTCAGTATTAACGTATTGTGTGTACTGAGGTTCAACAAAAGTGTTGAAAGAATGTCCTTCATCCTCTTTCCTTTCCTTCCTTCGGCAGATTTCTTTGAAGCATTTTTACATAGCTTTTACAAAACTAGCTTGAACTCGCTTGAACTCTCGTTTCGTGAGCATGCACTAGACAAACAAAACACGGACCGACTGTTAAAGAAACTGATCCATAGCTTAACTAGAGAAACTCCACAGGGAACCTTAAAGTTCAAAATGTAAACTTGCAAACAAAAGCTGATGTTACTTTCTCTTAGAGCCAATAGTCAAATTTCCACTCATGCCATTATAAAACCTACTGCAGACCAAATTTGAAAAAGAAGTTTGCGAATAGGCGGGGGGAAAAGGAAAAAGAGAAGCTGCACAGCAACCATTAAACGGCAGAGTTGTTTGAGACAGTAACATCTTTGGTTTGAAGAAGTTGCCGGTGCAGTAAAAACTGGCTTGTTTGTATTCTTTTCAGGGCCAGTGATATTGCCCTGCTGTGCTGGCCCCTTTCATAATTAGGATGCTGTTGTGCATGTTTTTTCTTAGAAAATGCAATTTTGAGTAACTGCGCCCTGGGCCTTCCCCCCCACCCACGTGGAGCCCTGCGAGCCGAGCCAATCTCCAAGTAAACTAGAAGTGACAGGCTGTGGAGCCAGCTAATATTCTCTGACACATGGCATTGGGACCACCTCACCTCCACTCAACATATCCAGCACACAGCAAATGGAGGAGAACATAAAGCAAAGACCTCCAATAAAGAGGCTCATAGTGAAGCCATGATTAGGCACTGCAAGGATATCAGGGAGCCAGCCTACTCCGGAAATGAGTTGGGGAATGTCACAAATGAGGATATCAACAAGAGGGTACTCAGATGACCATTTAGTTTATAGACCTTCTTTTGAGCGCACTTTTCCATGCAGCCTGGTTCTGCCTGTTTAAGAATTGAGAAGTAGTCGAGATAAACCAGTGACATTTTCAGCATGGCATTCTGATCAATGAAAAAAAAAGCTTTTCATCTTTTGCACCAATGTAAGAAAAAAAAGATACAAGTACATTGTTGTAAAGGTCACAGGGACAAGCATAGATAACCAAATTAATTATGCAGAGCCAGGTCTTCAGGAAAATCGCTGTGAGATGCCTGATGAGAGTGGTGCTGTGCGAGTCCAAATCCCCTGGTCACTGTTGCCTATGCCACAGAGAGAAAAGACACTGCAGTGGCTCATAATGAGCCAGGTATACATGTCAATCACATGCAGAGAGTCAAAGCCTGTGACGCACACAATCTGCAAATCTAATGAACCATTTTCTCAAAATAACCCTGCTTCGCATTTCTGAGAATGTCGCTAGAGATAAATATTATCAATGAGCGGTATGTCATCAACAAATTTGTGTATGAATCAAAGGTAAATGTTAGATATTTCGGTCAGAGATAGAAGGTTAAAATCCATTACAAAACAACCAGATAGACTATATGCAGATCTTTTGTATGGGGCTCTTTTTTCAAGGTTTTGTCCCCTTAGTTCCAATGAATGGGATTCTTTGTGCTACAGTATACAATTACATTTTAGTTTATAGTGTTTCCAATTGAGTGCCAACAGTTTGACTGTCTTGTTCCTACATGACAATTTTTTTGTATTGACTTTAATCTTAAAACCCCCCAAAAAGAGCTTAAATCACTAGAATACTCATACAACAATGTTGTAAATGGAACTATGGAAAATACTATTTCTCCTCAACTCTCTTCCTGTATTTTTCCAGTTTTATATTCTCCATGTGAAGCGTCTGGGCTTTCATGAGACAACCTCCCAGTCCTTTACAGGGACCTTTGGCTAGCTGGACCTTATCTGTGATTGCGTGCAAATGAAGATTTCCAACCACTGCAGAATCAGATCAGAGAGTCAGATGAGCTAAACTAGGAAGCAGATACACTAGGAGTGTGTGCATGCGTGCATATGTGAGATAGAGGGAGAGAGTATGTGCCTGCCTCTGTCTATTAGCAGGAACAGAGTCTCTAGTGTCACACCAACTTTGTGTTACATGGCCCTCTAGGCTTAAGGAAGAGGCCTACTATGAGCCTATTACTTATGCAAACTGACGTCGCCCAGTGAAGTACTGTGACTGCCTGTTTCAAGTTGGAAAGATGAGGAAGAGGGGAAAAAAGTATGTGTGCTATCAGGATCACCGGGCAGAAGAATATAATGCATGCTTATGTATTCAAGAACAGGTACACGCACACACGCAGTGAAGTGTGACTCACTTTTGCAGTAATGGGCGTATCATTTGAGGAGAGTGGCATATCCATAGCTGTGTATGGAATCATGACCGAGGCCAGAACCTATCAACCACATCATTACCATTACCTATGATGCAGCCACACTTAGCACAACAGGGAGGCAAATCACTGCTCCCCTCAAGGTTGCAAATTATCCACGTTGCTCAGCAGCTGGGCAAGATGAAGATCCATCTGAGGGAAAACCCAGTTCGCCAATAAAGCTCAGCATTCTCGGTTCAGGGCGTTTCTAATCCCCATACCACAGAAATATCCGTCTTAACAAGTCGTTCTGTCTATAATTAAGCCCTCAAACATTAGTTTCTTGAAAACAAGTGAAACAATCTGTCTGTGCAGTAAGAATATTTCAACTTGTGAAATTAAATGCACTTATTTTAAGAATGTTTGATCTTGAAACAGAACGGATAAGGCAGGTCTTGCTGGACTTGATGAACATTAATCCTAATTTCAGCAAATACTTGGTTGATTTACAGAAATGGGGTCAAATTATTCTCACTGCATGTGGCAATTTTGTCACCTGTTTTAAGAAGCAAAAATAAATATTACAGACTAAATTTACTGGATGAGAAGGAAGAATCCATTGGTCAAATAAAATAGTAATCAAATAGTTCAGTATCAAATCCAGATTGTGTGAGAACCTGAGTTTAGAGACAATGAACTAGAAATACAAAGAGCATGCTATATAACACAGAGAATGATGTGGTAGTGTAAGAGGAGACACCACTGTACAGGAATATAACTGTGACAAGTAAATGCAGTCTTGAGTGGATTTACTCTGACCACTTTGGTTGAATGCGGAACAATTGGTTACATGCTCTCTCAGCTGTTTCCTCTAACATGTTTTGTTTTAATTGACTTATTCTTTGAACACTAATCCCAGCAATCCTCTGACCGATCTGCTGACACTCAACATGATGCAACCTCCTGGATTTTATAAGGGCATAAAAAAAGGCAGCTTCCTCTCAACTACAAGTGGATTTTAACAGTCTATGGATCCCCCCCCACAAAAAAAGAAAAGAAAAGCATGTGCATAGACCAACAAAACATACAGATTTCTGGTTACTGACCTTTCCTTGAAGTCGAGGAAGATCTTCCCCAGGTCGCTTCCTCCAGTGACCATGTTCAGGTCGATGGCTCGCAGGAGGGCAAAGTGGACTTTGATTACATCCTGAGGCAACATCACAATCAACATTAGAATCTACCCAAATCTAACCTATGTAATCGTTTATACAGGGTTATATACATAGATAGAACCATATCCATTTCCTAGGATATACAGTACATTAGGTATGCAATGATACATGTATTCATCCCGACACATTTCTTACATATAGGCTTGGTATGCCCTATGTCTGTTTTGGCATATGAAGAAGATAAATAAAAAATCTAAGTTTGTTGATGGTGTATCAATTGCTATTCGTTTAGCACTGCTACAGTAGTAAAAGGATAAGGCTGGCCTTAGTCAACATTTTACTTATTGCCAACATATGCAATAAAGAGATGTAAAGAATTGGTTAATCATAGGATCCCAGGATTCAAGCATATGCTCAAAGTCCTTGCTATAATGTTCCATTAGGTGTTCACAGTTTAGTAATTTGCACATTAGCTCAGTCAGTGGGGACTTGGCTTGACCAGAGGGTCACCGGATCAAGTCCCCATTACGAACCAAGTATGGAGTGTGGCCTAGCAGCTGGAGAAGTTGGCTGAGCCTGGGCTACTCCCTTAAAATGTAATAAGTAAAAAGTTTATAGTTTAAGAGAAAAAAAGTTTACGTTGCTTTTTGTTGATTGATTATTGACCAAGTTGTACAACTAGAATTATAGTCCATATGCCACAGCAAAGGTTTTGAAAAAGGATGAAAGGAAATTGAATATCTTGTTTTCCCCCACTGCGATGAAACATTGAACCGTGACATCAAAATCTCATTGCATAACAAAGCGTGAATATTGCATACTGTTACACCCCTAACAAATGTACATTCAACACATTGTTATTCATTCAGCCATCCATACACATATTGAATTATTCACTTGATGTGCAACACATCCAGGCGTGGTGTATAGACATTGTTTCTTCACTTGGGCGGTTACTCACCTCAAGATTGACAAAGATAGCCTCCATGTCCTGTGGACTCAAGACTTGCTTTAACGGGATCATGTAATTCTAAAGAGAAACCAAAGACAAATCAGTGAACAGAGTAAATATAACTTTAACAAAACAAATACTGTAACTCAGAGTTTTTCATGTCAAAAATGTATTGCTAAAAAGAAATAAAGCTCTGGCTAAGCTTTTAGCAGATGTGTAAGGATATATTTGAAGGACAGCACAACTTAAAGTTAACTGCAGCATCCAAGATAATCAATACCACACTTTAAAAGATGGAGCCCCAATATTGTGGTTCACAGGGCTGAAGTTATTTCATTTAAGACCAAAACACTATATCTACCATCAATAGATGGTATACAGCTCTTCTCTATGTTGCACTTATGCTTACAGAAGAGAACACCGCCTTTTGTTTCCCTAGTGTGTTATGGCTGTCACATTCCATCATCATAATAATAACAAATAGATCAACTAAGAAGCAATGAAGAAATGAGGCTTTATTAACCCCAACTCAATTAAGCTTAACGAGTCCTCTGATCGTAAGGGGGTTATTTATTCTCATTTAGTCTTGCGTTGGTCCGACGTGGGAAACACAGGATACACATTTAGTTTAATGAAATTAGTGGAGCTGAAGATTTGTGGCGCTCCATCAAATCGCGAATGAAATCTGTCAACGGGAAAAGTGATGTGTTAGCAGCACTGATCTCAACAATAATTCATTATTACGCTGAGAGAGAGGGTGTATGTGTGAGCAAGTTTGTGATTCTTATGCACACAGAATTAGCAGTTTAACAAGGATGCACATGGAGTTTGTCGGCTTTACTCGGCAGTTGTGATGTCCAATGTAACACAGCAACTGTAATCCGTAACTACTGTTATGCAGTAGTAACACAAGACAAAATAAAGAGATGCTGATGGTAAGTGAAAGAGACTTAATGTATAATAAGTATCTGAATTCTCTTTTTTGGGAATAGCTTCCCCAACATGTGTGTTCACACATATATGTCTTTGTGCCTGATGTGCGTGTCTATACTTAAAGCCCCAGGAATTAGTGTTTGGTGTGTGGGCTGAGCCAATAATAACCCTATCGATCAGCTCCTGCGACATTTGTGCTCCCCAATGAATCTGCCAATAGCTGACATTTCCATGCTGTGACCCGGCCTACAGGCCTGAGACACCAGCAAAAAAGAAGTGACAAAAGGATACTCTAACACAGCATTGCATGTGCCAGGATAACAAATGCATATATTATCAACACACTCGAATGCATGTGCGCTCATATTTTGACACCTACCTTCTCAATGTCCTCTAAAGTCTTGTAGTACTTTGCTTCAGTCTCCTGGATCTCCACTAAGCAGCAATTCCTCTTGTCATCTTCTGTCATACCCATTTTCTATGGTGAGAAAAGGAAATAGAATGAGTCAGGACAAAAAGACTGCATGATTTTAGACCAGTTCTACATTTAACTTAAACAATTGTTTTTATTAAAAAAAAAAAGGCCACACAAGATTTTTTTGTTTCAGTTTCGGTATTTTGCAAACCGAGCTGCATTGTTTTAGAAATTAAACATGTTTTTTACCATTCCAGGTAGCCACTGGTTTCTAATCATTTCCAAACACTATATAATCTATTAGTACACTCCTGAAAATTGCTTGAGTTGTGTATCCATCAAAATGCATTATCTGTATGAGCTAATGCAGTGCAGATTTCTTTGCAATCAATTTACCAAGCAACCATAATGTAACATTGACAAAAATGAATGTGGGCTTGATGTTGAACGTGATGGATTGCATGACTCAAGCTGGTTTTAAGAGTCTGTTCTACTTTATTTAACCAGGATGATCCATTCACTATCAATACTGCTTAATAGGGAGTCCTAGGCATAACATGTACTCAATTTGCTAATTGATTTTCATACTGTCTACACATAAATGGAAAGCAAAAGCGGCTAGAGCAAAAAAAATGCATCCAAAAATCTAGAATGGTAAAGTCTGTGTTGAAATATGGTCAGGAAAAAATTGAACAGGATGTGCAGTTAAGTGCTGTGCTTAAGGTTGGACTGTAAAACAAAAAAGTAAATTTAATTAAAACAGACCGGATTTCCAAATCTACTTGAACCAGATAAAAATGTTACGCCACACTGACTTGACTTCAGTTTGCTGCCATGGCTAGAGTAAAGTAAGGTGGGGATGAGATTGACTTCGAAGAGAAAGGGAAATGACTAAGCTTTTGTGTATCACTGTATGTGTGGGCTGGTTGGCTGACAAGGCATATGTAGATGAACAAAAGGTTTTTAATTCATGGCCATGGAAGCAAGCACGATGTGAGTGGGCAGTGGAGGATGGGGAAAAGATACAAACCTATCTACATAGAGCATTTCTCAAGAGACCTGATGTATGTCTCAATGTACAAACATGAAAGGACAATATACTGAAATGCATATTGTAATGACTTGCCCATATGACCATGGTAAAATAAAAAAAAAACAACATAGACAGAGGTTTCATTTCTATAAGTATTTTAAATGTTGTGGGAGTGTATGATACTAAGCCACCTGGAACAGATTTGGCTGTTGACAACTAGTGCGGATAATACAAAAACTGGGGCTAACAATGGAGAAATACAAGTCCAGTCCAGGCCTCAATCCAGGATGTAATCAACCAATTAGAAGCAGGACTCAAAGCCAGCAGGATAATGTTTATTTGTCTCATGCCTTGAGGTTTCGATGTGGCAGCTGGTGGTCCTCGCTGACGTCAGTTTACACTGCCGTCACCAAGCTGAAGTCACAACTGTCTCCAGTGTGCCCTGAGTCAGACTTTGAACTAGATGGGGTCTCCTTTACCTCGAGGTACGGGTCAATAATCTAACCGCCAGGTCATTCTCTTGGGATGCTATGAGTTTGTTTTAAATGAAGTGGTGGAGGGAGTTAGCTTATAGGGTGGGGTGAGTCACAAGCACAGTGGCACTCACCTGCATGTATCTGATCTGCAGCATGGGAAAGGCAAAGCAGTGCAAGTCAGAAGTCAAATTTGTCACCAGTTATGTTAGGGATTTGACGTCATGCAAATGCAAATACTAAGGTGAGTGGGGGGAAGTGTGTTTCTTCTTCTTTGCACTATTTGTGCATTGAATCCTTCCTGGCTATAAGTGTTGTCTAATTGACACCGTAGACAGGCGTCTAAGTCTAAGGTGATAAGAACATGCAACCGTTCAATCATAGGCCTTCAGCAATCACATTCACAATATGACAAACACCTGAGACAATTCCTTCATCAATAATTGTTTTAAAATTAATTCACAGTCGCCGAGCACAGTCGCCAATGGACATTTGAATGATAAAAGGGCAGATATTGTGACAAAATGTTCTCACCATGGGTTGTCGTACTTCCACCTTAATGATGTCCTCATAGATGTCATCGCCATCGTCGTCACATGGCACACAGTCATAGATGTCATCCTCACCCAAGTCATGCTCACTGGGGAAAAAACATGGACACAAGTTTGATGAACAGCTGTATCGAAACACAACCTCAACTCAAAAGGATGAATCCTTTTTACTCTGTCAAAAAGACTCATACTGTATGTCCACTTTAAACAAGCTAATGCCAGGTCTGACAGCTGAGAGTGCAGTACAAGCGCATTATCTCTCACCAGCACTACCTGAAGAGTGATATTGGTGTTCCAGGCAAGGGGACACAGTACCCGATGTTCACAAACCTCCACTGAGTTGCGTCATTGAGTGGCATTTCCCTTTAATGTGTTTATGCTGCTTTGGCACCCAGCTAGCTAACTGACCTTTAATTAGGCAAGCAGCCAGCAGAGCACAGACAGTTACTGTGGAGAGGAGCAGTTTCTGGGAAAGACCCTTATGCTCTGGGAGCCCATGCTGCATCTCCCTCTCTCCTGTAAAAGTAATTATTGTTTGGGAAACTTATCGAGGCAGTGGAGAAGCCTCAGCATGAATACACTTTGGCAATAAGCCCATATCAATGTAGTTAATAACCAGGGAGCTTTAGGTTGGCGAAAAGGAGATAAATGATTAAATACTGTAAATAAATAAAGGTAGTAGGAGCAGCCTGCTAAATAATGGAGGACCAGGGTTCTAGCTTGGCAACTGCTTGCATGTTTAAACAAAATTCCATTCACCTCAATTGTATTGAGGTGAAGGCGGTATCATGCCTGCGTATGTTGCCATTAATTCAGTAAATTATGCTGTGGGCTAAAACATTATGGCAAACTGGCATCATTAAAAGTATACCAAATTAGTTTTTATCAGTCCCTGTTTGCAATGTGCCCATGGGCATACAGACAATGAGGACAGAATTACAAAATATATTGAAGAAAACTTAAAAAGCGTGATGATTCTTAGACAGGCTCTGGAGTTACAAGAAGTGTTTTTTCCCATGATTTTTAAGCAGATTCACTGACATTTATTTGCAATGGACATTGAAAAATATTTGCATCCTGGGAAAGTTTACTGTCAAAGTCAAACTGAATCTGAGTGTGGCTCATAGGTTAAGGCTCTGAGAAGGAGTGTGCATTTTCACACAGATTTCGGCAACTGAATGCTAAGGGTTTTAAAGTAACTTATTTGCTTGACGCCTGACCGTGTTGACAGGCTGGCCAAATCATCAGGCTACAATAACTTTTGTGGAAATAAATGAATACATACAATAAATAAAGATTGTACTGTAAGAGTTGCCAATCTCTACTGCCTCCACATGCTCAGAAAAGGAGGCGCAGGTTTACAGTTGGCAAGCGGCCAATCTGCTTAAATGTCCTTGAGTGTGACACTTAATGCCTCCCAGCTCAGGGGATGCTGTTTTTTGCTCTGACCTGGTCTGAGTGGAAGCAAGAGAAAAGAGGATTGTATCCGAATGCGATATAATATATATTTATGTTTGAGAATTCTTGAGGAAAAAATGTCACCTCTTCTTGCCTAATGGGGGCCATAACCTGGCTGTCCTAACTCCAAACCAACCAGATTCAGACCAGGACATTTTATTTGACTTTAACACCCCTGAAATGGGATATTTTGTAGGGATTTTGCAAACTTTATTAATTCATGAATATTCTTAAACAAGATTTATGGGCACGGGTTTAAAAATAAATTTTAAAAAATAACAGGTTATTGGATTTTCTCCACTGTGACATGGCTACATAAGATATGGCTACATACCTTCTGAGTCTGCCATCGTTGCAAAAATATTCCGCCTTTCACTGTCTGTTCAGTCAGTCAAATATCCAGCTTTGTCGTCACACGAGTGCAGGGTTTGTTTGAAGTTTTAATTGAGGTGGCGTGGTTCACTCTCATGCGCTATGCTTCTTCTTTCTTAATTAAGTTAAAGTGGTTCATGTTGAATACGGAGAAGGCTGTGTGGGAGGCCCACGCTGTCCCATCAGTGTCTCCTCTCTGAACTCTGAGACTACAGCACGCTGACTGATGTGTTGCACGGCAGGGACGTTTTTCGGAAAGAAGATGTTGTACTTCATCCTGCTCTAATCCCCCAGAGACAGAATTAAACAAGGGAGGTCTAGTGCAGTGAGATGAATATGACCTATGGAGGGATCTAAGAGGAGTTTGGAGGACAGTCTGAGCTCTTTGAAAAAAACTATACTATATGTATAAAATGTTTACTATAAAGAAGTAGATATAAGAATAGAGAAGGATAAAGATTTAACATTGAATAGAAAAGTGTTGTGCTGGTTTCCGTCATCTATTACCCTGGAAATCCAGTGTTCTCGCGAAAGCACAATCTGAATTTGCTCAGCGAGTCACTCTGGCATTGAGTAATGATGCTCATTAACTATGCCCTGGTAGCCGAGCTGCACCAATCACATCGGTGTATCTGATATAGGCAGGCCAGAGGCGAGCTAAACATATGAGGACAGTTTAATCTACCAGTTATCTCCGCTGGTAGCTAAGCGTATGGGGCTCTGGATACGTCACCCCGTGTATAGTTGTGATTGGTCGTAGTGTTATCCAATTGCGTGCAGTGAGATTTTCAAATGCATGCTTGGTGTCTCCCCTCGAGTTGGGCCATTTTCATTACTTAATGCCAGACCCTTAATCTTTCGGATTTGGGTCTGGATTTCCAGGCTATCTATTGATCCTAAATGTGTCAAAGGGAAATATTCTATTAGTGATGACATTTAAGCCCCTTCCTCTTTCCCACATGGTTATTATGTCATTGTCCAATTCTCATTTGGTCCATTCAGTCAATTCAAGATATGTGTAATGCTTTTCATCAATGATTACTATCTGACTGCTACATTTTACCGACATGGCTAAGGGCCCATCAGGTTGGGAGAAAAGCTTCCTGTCGACTACCAATTTCATTGAAATCTCCTCCATCTGTAATTGCCTTTATTTGATTGTCTATTTATCATAATCCCCAAGTCTCTCTGATGTGAGGTCTGACCTGTTGAATATGCCAACTATGTATTGTACAATGCTTGATTTTAATTACTTATTATTTTAGACAACTGGACATAATCCTCTGCCTTTTTCCTGATTTGCTTTTCTTCATAGTCTAGATTGATTATTCCAAATATGTGCCGGATGAATCAGTATTCTAATGACAGTGTAGGCCCATTCACTTTTCACTGATTGCTTTAGATCATCAGAGTCTCTAGACTCCTTCAGATATCTAATTAGGGATGTCATTAATGAACTTCTTAACTGGCTGTTTTCACTGTCAATATGCATTGATCCTTAAGTCAAATAACTATAATGAACCCCATATCAAGATCTTACTGTAGGACTCTGTAAGCCTAATCTACATAGAGTATGTTTCGTAAAACATAAGGCTGTTGCTAATGAAAAATACCCAAATGTGAGGACCAATTTAAGTTTTAAACCTGGGTAGTAATGACATGTTGGCTAGTGAAGTCTTGACAACATTTTGGCTTTCTTCTCCATTCTTCGATGGGCTGTTTGATGGTTAGGACTCTTAAGGCTAGCAGTGGTTAGGCCAATCTGAGGGTAAGAACTATGTTAAGGTTACTGTATGTATTTGTTGTATTTTATTTTGTCTTGTTAAATTTTAGTATTTCATTTTCGCTCTTGATGTATCCATGTAAAGCACATTGTAACTTTGATGTGAAAGATACTGTATTAACAAATTTCACATGCACAAGAGATTCACAGTAAATGGGCAATTACGCTGGGACAAAAGTCTGTCCCTTGATCAAGCATTTGTTTTTTTAATCATTACTTAGCCTGTCTGGTAAAAATACTATGGAAATAACGACAGCAAATCGTTTTTTTTGGGGAAAAATACATTTTGGAATATTGGATTGTATGAGTTCGGCAATCGACTAGTGTGGACTTCACCAGAAACCAGGAAATAAACAGAGGTATGGATTAACACAACTTTTATGCATTTCTGTCACAGCTACTGCAGTCAAATTCGCTGTGTTCCCTCGGTAGGAATAACTGCACATGGGTAGGCACTTGTAATGACATTTCAAACATGTTTAGAGGCTAAAAACAAGATTAAAACTTGCCCTGTTTAAGCCTGTTGGCTGCAAAATCTAGCAGGAGGATAACACAGTGTAGGCAGCACCGATTGTTTTCATTTTTCTGGCTACTGACAGCACTCCAAATTTACAAACAACAGAGCTACGGGTTGAAATTGACCCGGATTCTCCTAAGATTAATGTTAGTTAATAGTTGGGGTTTAGGCATGTAGTATTTACGATAAAGGTTAATGCTTCAGGGTGCCAAAGCTGGCATAAGTAGTACATTTGTGGGTATGCATTCTTAGAAAGACAAAGAGGGAGAAAATAGAGGGACATAATTCTTACCAGTTCAAATCTGCCACACCTTAACTTTACAATTTACGTTGCTTTGTCTCTTGGGCTTCAGTGGACATAAATAAATCATTCAAATGCACTTGTTCTTTTGTGCTCGTGCATGTGTGTGCATCACAATGCATCAGCGAGATAAAGAGTGGGAGCAAAGTCCTGAGGACTCATGAATTAGGTCTGATTTTCTGTCTGATTACACAGTGACTAGCTAGCGGGTGTCCAGTACGCAGTACGCTGCACGCAATTGGCCTGCTAGCCTCTGCTCCCAGGCCTCAATGACATAGAGTTACATCAGTGGAGAGAAGGGATGGAGTATGACTCACAATATCAAAGCTACTGAGCCTTTAGTTCCCAAGGCTGGGCTGCCTTACAGGTTTATGTTAAAATAATAATGTTTTTCAATACAGGACGTTTTTTTATGTTAGAGCTGTGATGTAGTGTGTGTGGAGCCCTGACATGGTGCTGCTGCCACACTGCATCTATACAGCAGATAGTGTGTCAACAAAAAAACAAAACAAGAAACACACAAAAACAGCTAACATATAAGGCCCCTGGAGGATGCATATATCACTTTACCTCACAACGCGAACATGGTGGATGAAATGGAAAACATGCAGATGCCTTAGCATCAGTGAGGCGAAATTGTGGTGTTCGGTGTTTAAGCCCCCAAAGTTGTCTTTTGATAAAATTCTGATTAATTGTTCAACACTACATGTGGCCATCAAGAGGGGTTATCTTCTAGGGACCAGAGGTTGCTGGTATAAAAGTATAAACATATACCATTCCGACACCCTATTGGTTTGTACGCGATCCATCGCACCTGCACATCACACAAATCACGTCACACTCCAGCAAGGAAATAGTAGACGTATGTAGCCTAGTACGAAGATGTCCGTGGCAGAGACTCAAGAGAACTCGAGCGAAATGTCCCAACCAAGCACCAGCGAGGAGGTTGGTAGCCAGGAAGACCAGCCAACCCTTTTACATACCTGGCTGAAGAATTTTTCGAAATGGTTGGATGCAAAAACAACTCCTTTTGAATGCGCTGCAAGCTCTGCACACCCAAGTACCACGAGCTAATTGTTTCCAAAACTTGCCATCTAATTTGAAAAAACATAGTGATATTATTTTTTTTTCCTCTTACATTACTTTTATACTTTAAGTAGTTTTGAAACCAGTACTTTTACACTTTTACTTGAGTAAAAAGCTTGAGTTGATGCTTCAACTTCTACTACAGAAGTCTTTTTAAACCCTAGTATATATACTTCTACCTGAGGAATGACTGTGAATACTTTTGACACCTCTGTTTGTAACTGTGCAAATGTGATCAGGGCATTCCTGCTCTCAGTGAAACTTCCCTGAATATATAAAAGTACCTTGCAGAAAATAATACCTTGACTGACTTCTATCTACAGTATTTTTAAGCTATTGACTTTTCATGCCAACATGCCCAAAGGGATTAATGGAGCAAAATAAACTGCAAAAGAGTGACACAAAGGGCTTGTGACACTGTTTGCTTCGGAATGGAAATCTATGTGTGCCTTTCATAGAGGAAAAAGTCCCTTGGCAACTATGCCCGATCCACCCCCATTTCATGCTTTGTCAACTCCAGGATGGAGTCATTCCAGACAGGGAGGACTCTGAGTTAAGTGACATAAAGACTTGACATCACGAAGCCAGAGGGAGGAAGTACATATCAAGTTTACCATATTAACCCGGGAGACCTCGATTAGGTAGAGGCTGGCCTCTACCTGAGTCAGACACAGATGTGGTCCATCAGAATGCAAACCGGAGAATGCTTCACAAATAGATACACCTGCACCCATCATATAATCTTAATGCCATTCATTTACAGCAGTCATTTTCAAGTGAGCTCATACTGACAGCCTAAAGCCTCAATCCACCTCACCTGCCATGAGCACTTCAGACAAGATGTTGTAAATATGTAAATCATGCAGCAAGGTAAGTCACCTCTATTAAACCTTGAAAAATATTACACGGTCAACCGCAAATGTTCTTGTGTATATTTAGACCAAGATGTCGGCTGCAGAATAGCCACATAGAAAATCCTACGTGTCTGATAAATGAGTTATATCTTTAAATACAGCGCAGCATTATTACATTAGTGAGTACTAGTGAACTTCCAGCTATTCTCAGTGACCTCTGAGAGCCCACCAGTTTAAATCTTTTGGCTGCTTCAGATTAAAATGAAAACTTGATCGATCTTTTGCTGCCTGGGCTGCTGGAACTGGTCTTCCATTTAACGTTTGGTCTGCTGACATGATCTCTGTTTTAAAATCTCACCTCAAAATCAATTTTTATAGATTGCTTTCCATCGCATTTAGTATCCTTTGTTGTCTTATCGCTGAACTTAATGATGCTATTTTATTGATTTTTATTGTTTGCCATTATGTTACTCTATCCATGCAGCTTTATTTTCTGACACTAAATATTTTTGGTGACAATATTGCCATTTTATTCCTTACAGGATGTTATTTTTTATGATAGCAGATGTCCTCTCATTGTATTATTTGCTTTCTCTGGGATGCTCTTAAATAGTACCACATCTTTAAAAAAATGATTATTATTACTGTGGTAAGATCACCATTGTCCTCTCACTCACTCGCCGAGCAATCATGCACCCATTGTAAATTATGCATCCATCAATATTACAGACATAACGAAACATTTCTTCACAGGAAAAAAAAAAAGCCGTGAGTATTATTTCCTGTTGCTGGATTCGATGGTTGAGATGACTGCAGAGACAGATACATTTGCGACAGGGATATTATTTTCAGGAGTTATTACGCTGCGTTAAAGCAAGCTGTCCCGTCTCTGTTCCCGTGGTCAGAGCCAGAACCAGAGACGGTACGGACAACATCTGTGTCCCAACAGGTGACGGTAGGTCAGCGCGGACAGCAGTGTGTCCGAGCTGCTGACATATAGAAACATGTCGGGAATTAATGTTTAGGCTTAATACATGTAAATATCATTGCATTTTATCAGCCGTGGAAAGTAACTATGCCGTACTTCAATACAACTGTACTTTTAATTGAGTATTTTCATTTTCTCCTACTTGCCTATTGTACGTTTTACTTTACTTTATTTTTATAGCTTTAGTTACTTTGCATATTAATATTAATTATACAAAATATTATGAATAATCTATGATGTATTAAAGTGGATAAAGAGGAGACTTTATTGATCCGGTGGTGAAATTCACAAGCTACCTGCCAAGTCAACTTTCCGCTGTTATTTTGGTGAAAGCAACTCAAAAGTAATGCAAAAGTAGTGTCAAGCATTGCAATTCAGAGACATTAATATTGTAATATAACTAATTACTCTAAAATGACAGTATCTAGTAATCTATAATGTATTACATTTTGGGAAGTAACTTGCCCAACACTGGGCCAATGTGCCCACCTGTGTCCAACTACATTAGGTGCAGGACCTGCTGATGAATCAATTCTGTGTCTGTCCGTTGATGAAAAGGAAAATGCATACATGTTCTTTGTAAAAGGTCAAGAGCAGCCGTGCTGCAGAGCCGCATGAATCATTCAACACGAGCCAGCCCTCTGCACCTACTACAGGTTACAAAAAGAGCACCGTGTTACAACACCACTGACCATTTCAGGTAAAAAAATATATAGATGAATTCAAGCTCTGGGGTCATTGAAGCTGCTGCCATGGTTACAGGGACCAAAAGCCATTAATGGGAGGAGGAGATTTGAGGAAAATTAAAGACATAACCCCCAGCTACAGAAACATTATGGTATATAATGTAATCTTACTTTAATGCTCACTTGCTTTACTGGTGGACTCCGTCACGCTTGTTACTATGGATACCATGCACTTGCTATGGCCACTGAAGCTTTCAATAGTAATTAACAAATGTAAGTAACCTCTATTCTATGTGGGTGACATTTATTTATGATGGATTATGAGTAACATAAGGAACATGTAAGCTTACTTTAGCCTCTTTGATATTTCCTGATGCATTTAGAGACCAGTCAGTAAATTAGGGGTGTAACAATACATTGATCTGGATCAATATATCGATTCAATGATCAACAATCCAATATCATCAATACAACGTGAAAAAAATATATACATTATTTTTTTTATTTTAAGATACAGTAGTGCATATCATAATCTTTAAAATGTGCCTTTATTTTGAAATTCCCCAGCTAGCTTTTAGTTACTTTTGGTCAGTTGATATAAATGGACCTCATTGTTCTGAATAGGCATTTGACATCGTCTTGTATCAATTGCAGGTTGCTGAATTGAATCAAATCCAATTTGTATCATGGCAGACTTCGTGATACCAGCAAATAGGGCTGGGCGATATGGAGAAAATCAAACATCATGATCTTTTTGACCAAATACCTCAATATCGATACCGCAACGATATTGTAGTGTTGACTATTGGTGCTTTCACAAAATATTTACACAGTGAGATGTTTGATAAATAATCATCAGTAATGTGGATATAATGAATAAGTGGGTAAAGGCAAATAATAGAACAACAGTCTGGTGTGTTCAGAAAATGACAACTTGATATATTGCCCAGCTCTATTTACACCCCTACAGTAAATACAGGAAATGGCAAGAGTCTGCCTTCTTTCTTCTATGATATAGAATACAAATATCTCTGTTCTCTGCAGTAGATGTTATGCCACAAGCCCATGATGAAAGACAATAGCCTACTGTATGTTCTTTTTTGTTTTATTTGTTAAACCGAATCAAGGTGTTTTTAGTATTTCCTTTGCTCTCTTCAGGATCACTTTTAGTGCATTTTTTTAAGGTAAGGGCCCATGTTCCAAGCTTGCAGGGCTACATGTTTGGCTAAACTGCACTCTAATCCAGCATTAGCCTGCTTGGCTGCCACTCCTCTCCTCTAGCAAGAGCACATTCCTTATCCCCTTAAGAACATCACAATCATGTATTCAGCGTGCATATATCTATAGCCTGCATGCTGTCCTTTCTGTCTGCTACTCTCCTACCTCCTATCTTTCTGTGATGAATGACACCCATCTCAGAGCGGTTAACTAATTATTCTCCATTAATCTGAGTCGAGCGGCTGCTGTCACTGCTTGAACCGCTGCCACCTCCGAGGCCTTACGACTCTCTTTCACACCCAGCAAAAACCCTCACACCAAACCAGGCAGCCAGCCATAGAGGCAGGCAGTCAGAGAGGGAGGGAAGAAGGCAGCCACACCAGAAGCCAGAGCAAAGCTGGTGTCACCATGGCAACGAGAGGAGTGACAAAAGGCTCCACGCTTATGTAATTAGGCAGTTAGAGGAAATTGGAAGAAGTGGCAATCACACCCAACTTTGAAACATCGCAAGATGTCTGTTATATACATAATGTGTAGAGAACTGTTATGTATGTTATTTTGAGTATAAAAAAAAGACCTTTGCAGTATAATGAGAAGATCTTTTGCATTTTTATTCAGTTTAAAAGCATTTCCTGAGCTAAAATGCATAAAAGCAATGACCTTTTGCAGCAGGAAACAACTACTTTTTAATCTGCTGGAACATTGAATCCAGTTGAAAATATGTTTAAAGCTAACTAAGGTTTTAAATATCTGAATATTTTGTGACAATAGCTAAAAACTAACAATGATATGTATTGATGTGTGTGTGTCTGTGTGTGTGTGTGTGTGTGTGTGTGTGTGTAAATATATAAAAATGTTTACACAGTTGCATAGCAGTGACTCCCCTCCTATTTGACAACAAAAAGCTGGTCCCAAACCATTATATAAACACACATTACATATTTATTTGCATTTTAAGAAATTATATTACTTAATAAAACATAGTAATACTAGAATTACAAAGCATATACATTCATCACCATTACATTATATGGTTTAGACTTGATTTTTGTTTGATTTGAAAATTTGGGTTAGGTTTAAGTGTAAGTAAAGATATGAGTTGGGGTAAGGCAGGTTTTAAAGGCAATGTTAGGGAATGAATTTAAGTTAATAAATTGTCATCCTAAGTTACAAAAAGAAGTGTGTGTGTGTGTGTGTGTGTGTGTGTGTGTGTGTGTGTACGTGCATGTTATGGACTGCATACTTACTCTGCCAGCTCTTCAAGGCTCCGGTACACATCATCCTCATTCAGAGCTGTGTCCTCTGATGGAAAGGGCCTGGTACACACACACACACACACACACACACACACACACACACACACACACACACACACACACACACACACACACACACACACACACACACACACACACACACACACACACACACACACACACACAAAAAGAGTGAGAGAGAGTACACAATATGAGTACACACACTACAATTTCCTAGGTAGAAAAATAACCAGTCACAAACGGTGTGTTCTATCTGCCAGGCTGTCACTCTTAGCTCCATCACTTCGGCAGCACAACAGAAAGATGTATTCAACAGAGGACCCCATCAGTCACAAACAACATTGTCAAAACACATCAACACACTGCTGCTGACAGATAAAAACCTGGAACCTTCACACAGCCAACTTTCCCAGGAATTCAGGAAAGAAAACAGCTTTTTTTTTTCAGATGGATGGCCAGGTGTCTTATAAATCCCCTCAGAGGGTTTGGGCAGCTTTCAAGGACCCTCAGGGACAATGCAGAGCAAAAAATATTGAAAATAATAAAGTCTAGAGCTGTCTTCTTTTTTGTATTCGGCAAAAGTGAGCTTCTCCACTTACTGTATATGTACACTTATAGACCTTTTTCACAGCAGACATGTTGACATGTCATAGTAGGAAAAGCACAGGTGTATTCAAAACCATTAATGATGGCTGCATTCCACTTAGGAGATGCCCTGGTATTGTGCATGCTGACTCACTGAAATAACTTACTGGGACACTTGATGGAATTGAGCCATCGTTAAGGTTATCAATTTCAGTTGTGCTTTTCCTACTGTGACAAGTCAAAATGTCTGCTGTGGAAAAGGTGTATAAAAATATTGTTTATAAGATGCACTGCAGGCTGCATTAGTATAAACAAAAGCATTCCTGTCGGAAGGTGAATGATTCCTCCCGATCCTCTTCTTGAATTTCTCATTCCCGCCAACGCAGCGTCAACGAACACAACCCTCCTGGGAAGTGGCAGAGCATAAAAATTAATGACTAATCAATTAGCTCATTAAATAGGGTGGATTTTTTTTTCAATTTGTTTTTAAAAGATATCTGCTTTCTGCAAACATTATTGTGAAGTGCATGATTAGATCTTGAATGGCTGGCCGTGTTTATGAAGTCTTTTTTTCTCCTTCTTTCTTGAACAAGAGATGATTGCTACAAATTTTAGCCTGTTAGCTTAATTCCATGCACAATTGAAGCTCATTAAAATCAGAGAGGTCACGATTGGTGCTAATCATCAACCATGCTAAAGTTACTGAAAAAAAAAGCACGTATTATTAAACTAATTCTTCCTGTGTTCATAAGAGATACTCTGGATTCATTTAATATTACAGGCTATTTCTGTGAGCCTCCAAGCTGTATGTACGGTAAAATGTTTTATAAGAAAAAACAAACAAATTGGGAACAAAACTGTTCACTTTATTGGTCATTACCAGCTTTCAAAGTACCCAAATGTCTTGACATTATTTTTGTTTAATGAGTTTGTTATCTGTCTTTAGGCCTGTTTCTTTTCACCATAATAGAAGCGTACTGTTCCCATTGTCACTACCTGATGTGAGTCGAGTGCAGATGTGAGTTGCGCATGCTCAGATTTAAATGGTTTACGGCATATTACTAACGTTAGCTCAAAACGCCATTCAAGTGACAGGCCTTTGTCGTGTTTGATTGCTAACTAGCAGCAAGGAGTGAACAAACTTCGTTATGTAGGTCCATTTTTATTGTATTGACATTACAGAAGTCTCTCGTTAGCAGGTTTAGCTACTTGTCGCAAAGTGACGCATGTGTAACTCACATCTGCACTCGACTCACATCGGGTAGTGACACCATAATAAATCCTGCGCACGCCAGCTGCCCGCAGTGGTTTCTGCTGCGGTAAACAGCCCTGTAACGTTGGCCTTGACTCCCGTCTGAATAATGTAACTACTGAACACATGATCTGTATTCTTACTGTCAAAGACCCACTGGACAAACACGCAAAGGACTCTATCATTATTCAAGAAAGAGATGGAGAACCGAGCGAGAGAGTGGTTTCAGGGTCACGGGGGAGAGTGAGGTGCAAGCTGTGCCTACAGTACATCTTTGACTCATAATCAGTTGAAAAGACAGCAGTGGCAGGACTGTGGATTTTGAAATATTTTTATTTTATTCTCAACAATAAAGTTATTTCATTTAAATAGCCTTCTGGGGGTATTACAACAATGTTTCTTTTTTTTACTTTAATAGAAAATCAACAACATTTAAGGAGCATCAAGTGAGATTTTTTTTACCTAAATCTGGCAATATATGTATTTCTTATTTCTCCATAAATAATATACTATATAATAAGCTATGACCAAAAAACAAAAACAAAGAAAGAAACATTATTTTGTCTTTGTTTACAGAAATGTCACTGTGGTAGCCAAACCAGCTACACTACCCACTGTGCAAAGGGGGCTACTGTATACCACATTCAGTACGTTCTGTTCAATTCATCCTTCTGCGTCCAAGCCTGCATGAGCTAACATATTTCTATATCCTATCTGTGCACTTTTATATAATGTGAGATGAAATCTGACCAAATATTGTATTTAAAATATGCGGTCACAGAAGGCTTGTATCATGTGGACGCTCCAACAGTTTTGTTGTCATTCCTTAGAATTCCACATGGGGGAGACAGAAACTACGTACTATAGCTTTAACTTCTTGTTCATTTATCTTTTTTAATTGTGTGTTTAAAAGTGGTTATTTTTAAAATAATTGTATTGTTTTTAATGTGAGGGATCCTTCTCTGTTAGTCTTCCTGAGGAAGAGTTTTGTCTGTGTGTGCATTGTGCAACCCTGTCTTACAATTATATAGTATAATACTAATTTGTTTTCCCGATTCTGTTGTGATAGGAAACATAATTGATCCCTGAATTATGTGCAGCGGCAATGTTTAGTGCTTCATTTTTGTACCACACACGGATCATAGGGTGTAGGCAGGTGGATGGTAGTCATGTGTGCACGTGTAATATGTAGAAGGGCTTGCTGGTGACTGATATAATGTACAGCCCAAATATAAATGAACGGATGTTGCCATGTAGTAATGTGCGAGAAAGATTTTGTAGCAGGACAGAGACACCACAGAGAACAATAAAGAATGTCTGTATGCGTGTTGTCGCTGACTGTGAAGTGAGCTGGGAGATGATATTGGACAGTTCAGTGTCAGAGACCAGACGTTCAAAGCTCTCATAAAGGCACTCAACTCTCTGTACACACTCCTATTTGAAATCCTTTGACTGAGTCTATCCCGAGATAGGATCAGATGACTGAGGCACTTTGTTGTGATACCACGTCTTCGTAAAGAGCCAACAGCAGTGACCTGTCATTGTGTGAAGGCCAAATATCTCACTATGAGACAGTTATAGTGCAAGTGTTAAAAATGTAATAAAAACAGTATTGATTTAGCTGTGCATATGTGCGGGTTGGCTGTGTGTGTGTGTGTGTGTGTGTGTGTGTGTGTTCTTGTTTAACTATATTTGTGGGGTCCAAAAACCGAAATGCTGGATCCCACAAGTTTAAAGGGCTGTTTGAGGGCTAAGACTTGGTTTTAGGATTAGGGTTAGAATTAGGTTATGGTTAGGGTGAGGGTAAGGGTTAAGGTTAGGCATTTAGTTGTGATGGTTAAGGTTAGGGTAAGGGGCTAGGGAATGCATTATGTCAATGACAGGTCCCCACAAACATAGTGTCACGCACTATGTGTGTGTGTGTGTGTGTGTGAAGCTGTGTGTGTGAAGCTGTGTGTATCTGTGTGACACCAGCAATTAGCCTTTGTGTAATTAAAACAGTGGTCACATTGAAAGAGTGTGTCAGCCATCAAGTTAATGAATGCTCAGCTAGATACTCAAAGGTCGGCTGGTCATTCTCAGGTCATACGCATATGCATGCACGCACGCGCACACGATTGCACGCTCGCACGCACACGTGGCTTCATTAAAACCTCTGTATTTCCAAGAGCTAATTACAAGTAATATTATTTAGGAATCATAATACGAATACTGCCTTATCTGATTTATGTTACTTTCTCACTCACTGTTATGGGCAGAAACACAGCGCAGAAGGTGCTTCCTCCGTGTGTAATAACACACCCACATCTGATGGCCCCCTCCAATGAAATGTGCATTATATTATAAGTTATTAATGGAGTCCCGCAGGGCTAAATTTAATTACATAGTAGTTTGTGGAGATATGCGCCCATAAGTATCACCTCAGTGTTGTTTTGCGGAGCCAAGCGCTGCCCAATGCTGCCGTTTTCATTTTGCTAAAATGATACTACAAGGTGTAATTGAACTATGTTTATAATTTCATCAGGACTCCAATGATGAGCCATCTCATGGCTATTCAATAATGCTCTACTGTCTTTCCTGCAGGCATGTTGCTTCATGTTGTTCAGGCCTGAACGCTGTGTGGTAAACCAGAGTGGATGCTGTGGTACATCATGCAAAGGAGTTTCTTTGTAATCAGTTGTCGATTGAGAGAATACAAAGTGTATTTATTAATCCTGCTGCCTTTTCTGTTCACTCAGCAGTGGTTTTACCTTATTGTTATCAGCCTGCATTAAAATACAACATGTGCATATTGCTGTTCATTTAAGTACTGTAATTATTTAAAGATGTGACCATTATTTTTCATAATTAGTCATTCGACAGTCATTGTTACTGTTATATTGCTATATGAAGACTGCTGTTCATATTGTTGTTAGAAGTTTGGTGAAAATATTACAACAGTTGTTGAGATAATTAGAAAAGGCTGATAAAGTTGCCAAATGTGTTTTAAATGAAGTCTGTTACTAAGGGTAATATATAAAGTGCTGTACATGTGTGTTTCTGTATTATTTTAGTTGATACATTTTTTTGTATTCTTTAACAATAAAGGATTCAATAAATTGGCATTCTTAGCACACAATTTGTGTTGTCCAGTAAACTGGGGCTTTTAGTAAGTGTATATGTAAAAATGTGAAATTTATCCACAGTCACGCATACAATTCAACATATGTAGAGGATTAAAAAAAAAAATCTATAAAAAAAAAAAAAACTATCAATAGATATAGAGATGAGCCAATACCGATACCAGTATCGGTATCGGCTCCGATACTCCGATACGCTGGTATCGGGAAGTACTGGAGTTTATGCACCATTCCGATACCACGTAATAAAGCCCTAACGAAAATCTACGTTAAAAAAATGTATTTATGTTCTTTTTCCGTTATAACTGACTGTCAAACTGCATAATAAAAGAAAGTTCTGGGGCGTTCATTGTTTGTGTTTGTTCATGTTTCACAAAGAGTTTAACCTGAGCCAGGCCGACAACAAAGATAGAAATCATATCACATCCATACAGGGATAGTAGTATACAGTTGTTAAAACATAATAAAATATATGACACACTGGTATCGGATCGGTACTCGGTATCAGCCGATACACAAGTTCAGGTATCAGAATCAGTATCGGAAAGAAAAAAATGGTATTGGGCCATCTCTAAATAGATATTAACTTGGATTTAAGTTGAATGTTTCTTGGGAAGGAAATTGTTTTTAAATATAATTTCTACCAAATTACATCGTTCTAGTTCAAGGAAACTCATAGGAAGCTATTAGGAAACCATGGACGAATAAAATAAAGCATTACCTGTTTGTTTTTTTCGCTCTGCTGTGTGGGAGTGAGGGGGCTTTGTGAGGGGCATGAGGGATTAGATGTGTGCATTTGAGTGTTTATGTTATTGTCTCTTTTTTTGTATTTCATTGTATCATGCCTAATTTCTTCTTCCCTGCTTTGTTTAAGCCGGTGCTGGCGGAAAGGGAATGTGTGCTGGACAAAGCCGCAGTGAGCCGTTTCCCATTGATCAACTATTATCGAACAGCAGAACAACAGTGTAGTCGTTAGCTGTAAACGCAGCTCAAAAAGTCAGAGTCGGAAGCAGTTTGCCATCCCAGGACACGGCTTTGTTTCTGCAGGGGTCAATAAATCGCTGGAGCTCGAGCAAGCCAGTGCACTTTGCCACTTATTGTATCATGCCTGTCCATAAACCCTCCCGCTCCGGCCTGGGGAGGATGTGTATCGGTGTGTATGCAAAATAGTAAGCCTCTTTCTTTGCATGTGTTATTTTCTTTGCATGTGTTATTTTCACAGCATTTACTAATGACATTTAGCACACGTGACGCATTCAAACATGAGTAAAATATGAGGAGTGGATGTACATTGTGATAACCGCATGGGTGATTTAATTCAGTGGCGTGAGGGGTCAGAACACTGGCGACAGGATGTGGAAAAGGAGGGAGGAGGAAACATGCAAACAGTGATTCTTGACAGTGTTGTAGAGCCCTGCTAGACGGTTTTCTGTTGTTTGTAATGTACCGCATAATTCCATAATAATAGTGCAATAATGAATTATTCTAGTCCTATGAGGGCAAAGTGACATCGTATTAATCTATTTATTTCAGTTATTATTTTAGAACATGTGTAGTTGGCTGTGGTTTGTTTCGCTCATGATGTTTTATTTTATTTTTTTTCATTTCCCTGCATCTTTTAACACAGTGTAACAGATTTTATGTCAGTCCCTGTTGATTGTATCTCTCAGCTTGGGTATTTTTGGACCGCCTGCTTTCACTCGCAGCAACGTTAAAACCGCCCACACCCGCAGGATTTGTGTCGGGTCCCGCTGGATCCCAATTCCAATGCAATACTTGTCCTACTCCTGGGCTGATTCTCACTTCTCTTATTCTATAGCTCCTCGCTCCTCGGTTGAACCGGAAGTTGTTCTGGCCCTCCTTCGCGAAGGCCGTCTCAAAGCTCTTATTCCTGCCCCGAAGAGTTATAACCAAGGATCGAGGAGGGATCTCTGAGGGATCTCCGAGGGAGGATGAGCGAGGATACATGAGACCACCTTCCCAGAAGCCATGTAACTGAAAGCCGATTCTTACTCCGCCCATACAGCTGACAAATCCATGTAAACATTAGAGGAAAGGACATCTCATCCCTCTAAAAACACATTCCCTTGTTTCCTTTCTCCTCGCATAATTTCCTCTCTCTCCCATGCTTCCTTGGTGGGACCGACTAAGACGCGAGGAAGGGAAGCAAGTGGAGGAAGCGTGGATGCAATTTAAGGGAAGTGATATTCAGCCCTGCTTTGAACTGTGACCTCATCTTCAATTCAGTTGTGTCATTTAAAAAAAATACTCTTAACAACAGGTGTGGTTTCTTTTTAATTTTTATTATTTTTTTATTCTTACATTTTTTTCTTATTTTTTATTTATATTATTAATTATGATAATTTCTTTTGACATATGGTGTTGTTTTTAGGAATTAATGAGACTACACTTTGTGTAGTCACATGTTCCTTTACAATCTGCTCTATAAGCCCAATCTCTTTGATAATGCCATTTATTTCAATTAATGCAACTAATGCTTTTTAGTTTTCAGCAAGTTTGTTGTTTGTCTGATGTAGATAGTTAGACCAAATTATCAGGTATCCTTATATAAACCCTTTAAAAAAAAACTTCTCCTCATCTGCTCTCAGTCTTGATGCTGAGCTGAGGTCTTTCACACTCTGCAACCCTGATCCATCCATCCATCCATCCATCCACACACACACACACACACACACACACACACACACACACACACACACACACACACACTCACTTCAGCAGCATGGCTCAGTGATGAACTAGGACAGTGAAGGTTACTGTAGCGTAGTGTTAGCTGAGGGACAGTAAAGATAGGCGGTAGGAAGAGGGGTCTGAATGACAGCACAGAGGATGACACAGGCTTATACATTAGATAAGCTGTGAGACACAAAAGGTCAACTCCCGGGACACAAAGAGACGGTGACATAAGGCCTCAACACAAAGAGGATTTAAGGTTTTTGATTGACAGTTTCTATGATACCTTGTTCAAAGATTTAGGGTTGTGGACAATATCACGGATGTAGGTTTGCTTTCAGAAGAGGGGGAAGGGGGACACAATGAAATCAGAGGTTCCTTAACCGGACCAAATAAAAAGTTAAAGCTGCAAAGGGTTACAGACTGAAATATAGCTTCAATCAGTTAAAATAAGTTATTGTCTTTGATTGATGTTCATTGCATATTTTATGAGAATGCTAAGTAACAAATCATCCCACTGTAAATTCATAAATAAATGTGTGTCTGCAAAGCATCACGTCAGCTGCCTGAGAGGTGAAACGAAGGGCAAAAAACACCATGAGGCAGAGAAACAATTGAAAGCTAATTTATCTTCATTTCTGTTATCGAATCAGACTCGTGTGTATTACGTAGACGGATAGTAAGAGCACTGTTTAGAGGGATTTGAAGTCACTCCAAATGTAACTGAGTTGATGTGAAATGTAAAAGATGTTAGAGTGGGAAAGAAATATAAACAATGTGAAAAAAGAGGAAAATTCAAGCTTGTTGCAGTTGAGTCCACATGGGTCTGTCGACATAAGAAAGAATAAAATGACAGGGCGAAGGAGAGTGTACCGTACTGCGCAGATGAATATTTGATTATGTGTCCAGTGTAGAGGAGCATGCAAAATAAAGCTGACACAGTGCTGAGACACGGCCTGTCACCGTCTGATTACAGTGAACACACATCAAAGACAAGATCGATGGGCTTCAACAGGACGTCAATGGGCATCTCTGTGGCAATGTTACCGAACACGGAGAGGAACTTTTCGAACATTTTGAAATACAATTGCTGGCCTGATGTGGGGTCCAGAAATGATCTGAGACTGTGGGATTAATGTCTAGGTATCGAGATCTCCACTGAGGAACTGAAGATCCTTTAAATGATCTTCTAAAGTTGCTTTATACAAAATATTATTTTCTATTAGCTTCATAAAAGGGATACCCCACCAATTTCAAATACTGTATTAACTTCAGCCTATTCACCTGGCCTCTGCTGCTTCAATTTCAACTATATACGATACGAGGGATTGATACGATTGTTATATATCACGATAACGATATTACTTATATCCATATATATATAGCTATAAATAAACACATATTAAAGTGTTCTTAGTTCTGCATTTCTGCTGCTTTCAATATTCTGCTACAGTACAACAAATTGCTTATTGAATTTAAAACAAATGAAAGGAAATAATTTCCAACAGTATTGTATTGAACAAATTTAACATTCAATTAAATATTAAAGGTCGCATAAAAAAGAGACTGTTTTTAAGTTTTAAAGTGAAGTTTTCTATTGCTATTTCCTTTCTAACACAAGGGGGGTTTCGCAATATGTCGCAGCCTTATGCAGTGTCTATTGCGGCAGTTGAAATCGTTACGACGATAAAAAAACAATACACTGTGCAGTCATATTTTAACCACGTTTTTTTTATTTTTTATGTTTATCACACACCTCCCAACTTTATAGCAGTGTAATTCTAAATCTCTGGGGTATCTCTATGTATCTCTATGTAGATCTATCTCTGAAAGGTGCTATACAGTACATGACCACGTCATGTCGAGTAGACCTGGAGGGCATAAGAAATCTGTCCACATGATACCTTACAAGTACGGTATGCAAGGCCAGAGTGGGACACATTTTCAGCCCTGGAGTTTTCATGCCTTAGACCGGCCCACTTTACTTGACGACTGACTACATTAAAAATAATGTAATTAAAAGCTTAGTATATAGGTCTGCAATAGCGCACTGTTCTCCACAACCTTGTAATTTAGTGCAGTTTTGTAAAATATCACCATTTTCAATTCAGTGCAAACACAGTATTGTGTTGCTTTACAATGTAAAACAGTTAACATGTTTACAACAACATAACCTGTAGAAAGTTGATATGGGTTGATATGAGTCAATGATCACACCGAGTGTAAGCGACTGCATTTAATCCAAGCCTTCGATAACTGAGAGACAATACAGACCAGAGAGGAAGTGAACTACGCCACTGGGCATTCTGATTGGATAAGACAACACAGTACGGTGGCTCATAATGAACACACTGCATAAACATTTAATCAAATGATCTACATAATCCCTAACAACATCAGAATCTATTTTCTGTTCAAGAGTTCACGTATATCCAAGAAGTAAAGTAGTAGTAAAATTTGGGCATAGAAAGTGGTTATAATACATTGTAACTAATCTGATCAGGTTTGCTTCTTCACACACTGTGATACAACAGCTTACAGTACAGTAGATATGCCTTTCACACTGACAGCAGCTATCCCTTGCACACTACTGGCTCTGCTTCTGACACTATATCCCATTTTATAAATTGTCATAATTGTCAGCACCAATCTCCCCGTTTTACAAAGCTTTCTGATCGAGTCAGTTTCAATAAAGTAGTGCCGAATCATCTGCATCATTGATTATCTCATATAGAGCAGGTCTACACCTTACTCTTCATTAATATTAATTCCAGTTCTTATAATATTCACTCAGTGAGCAATCCTACCTCTCCAATCTGGAGTTCTGGGCTCATGGCTGGTGCCGTGTGATCGTCTTTACCTTTTAATGAGAAAGTTGCTGAGAGATCATCTGGCCGTGTCACTTTCTAGAGCGTTCATTTTTTTAACTGTTGCTTTTTCAGCGCAGTTTTTGAGCTTTTATCTATTTTTATAGCTTATTTTTGCTTGCGGATCACATCCTTTAACAAGCAAGCTGCCGCCTCGTCGCAAGAGTAAAAACATAACTACGTCATAATAACCAGACTGCACTCTGTAAATAAAAAAGAGTGGACTGCTTTTAACCCAGTACCATGACTGAACAAGCAAAAAAAAGAAGACCGGCACACCCGGAAGTCTCCCGGTCCTCCTGATTAGCCAATCCGGGTGAATGTATGTATATATATATATATATATATATATATATATATATATATATATGCTTTGAAGCGAGGTCCATGAAGACGTCTTGCAGCTCCTTGGGACCTTTTAATGCAGCTGACCTTGCCCTAAGCAGAGTTACGAATATGTGGGGGAGAAGACCCTTTAGAAAGGCCAACTCGGGTCAGTGAACATCCATGTTGTATAAGTGCTCTGCTTGATAGCAGCACGCCGTTTATGCTAGATCATACAGCACATGGCCTCGGACCTCATGACACATTTGTCATATGCCCCCGTGCGCTATGAATCCTGCAGTGAAAGCAGTATGAGAAAGAATATTACTTAAGGCTCCATTAAGCACTGTGTTTGATACTAACTACTGCATACACACTACTGTCAATACCACTGAGACTCAACATGTAGCTCTGCTGCTCCCTGCTTTGATACATACATTTGTACAATAGACCCCTAACAGAAGCCTGACAAAAAGTAATTACCGGAAGGCTACCTGGCTGCAATGGTGCATTGACTGCTCTGTATTGCATTCTCTGTTCCTCAATATAGTGGAAGAGTACATGTATGTGTAAAAAGTCCTGTTCGCAAGTGGCTGACACTGGCAGTGTTTTGGCCACGTCTGCCATTTCACAAAAATGTTGCCTCATTTTGACACCTCAAAAAGGAGATAACAGCGCACACTCTAACTTTATAAGCCTAATACTCTGATTTCTCTGATGTAAACACTGACCTAAAACGCAGTTTGCGTATGGACAAAAGGCATAGAAAAAGCAACATTCAAAAAAATACCAGAGTACATGCGGACTAGGCCTAAGAGACCCCAGACATTTTCTTCGCTAATCAGAGAGAAAACCAGAGCTAGAAGGCAAGTGAATAATGGACTGGCATTCATCAGAAGGTGAGAGTGGTTTACGTATTAACTTTTAATTGTTACTGTACTTTTTTATAAAATTCAACATTACACACCATGCAGACTAGACGCAACAGGGAAATACACATTTGTCACGGCGAAAGATGGAGAAAGAAACTATCTTCAGAACAACAAATGTGAAGTTTGTATCATTGTCTATTACACACTGCCAATACACAAATAAAAATGTAAAGAAAAATCTTTTTGTAGTCATTAAAGTATGACTGATTACTAATAATGACTAATTATCAAGATATTAATGTTTAGTAAGATCATTCTGCCAATGCATTCCCTATGTTGACGCGTCCCCATGAGGCAATGTAGTTCAGTGTACCATCCAATTCCCTTAATAAATGCTTTCTTGTTCAGGCCAAGAGCCAAATGTGACCTGATTTAATAAAGCCATTGATCCCTATAAAGCACCTTTCACATTCACCTCCATAGTAGGATAAGAGGTCATGGTAACCTTCAGGGCTAAAAAAAGGAATTCAGTGTTTTGCTCAAACATACTTCAGTATTCAGGTGCTTGATATTCAGATTTTTGAGATAGCAATAGCTCAGGATCAGAAAGTCCAGAGTGTGATTTCCACTCAGGTCAAATGATCCTCGGTTTTGACACCTCACAGCAAAATGGTCAGTGTGAATTAGCCAGCAGTCAGCAGGTTGTGTGTTGTCTTTATTAATGGCAAGGGACCTGCTTTCTCTCCCCCTCTGTCCTCCCTTCCCATGCCTCCTAATGGGCGCGCTCCATCTTCTCATTACTCAGATGGATAAAATGGCTTTTTATGTGGCGCCGGTGAGCCACCAAGCTCCAAGCAGATTGAGCAAATGAAGAGAAATCAGAAGCCCATTCCAGGCCCGATAAAATAGTGTGAAGAATTCACTCAGCTTCATCAATATCTGTGAGAAATGACCACCCCTCAATGCAATGTAGTAATTCTGACTCAGATGGAAGTGTAATAGTGTACTGCAGTTAGGGATGTAACGGTATGAAAATGTAACCTCACGGTTATAGTGACCAAAATTATCACGGTTTTCGGTATTATCGCGGTATTTTTAAAAGTGTGTTCAATATGTTCAGAAAGCACTGATAGGCCTACACAAGCTGAAATAGTTTCAAAAAAAGTAACAGTGTTTATTATATTACAAAAATATAGGCAGAACCTTATCAAAAGTGCAACTTTTAACTTCAAAGGAACAAGGGTTCAGCATGTAAACAGCTTATTTGCCAGGAACATTTCTAGTAGTGCAGGTTCAAATTATACAAATCCAAACATTCAAGCCAAGACATAAAGACAAATATGTAAACAAATCAAAGAAACGCCACTTATTATATACTTCTTTTCTTCATAATCAAAATTAAAATGTAAAACTGTACACATGAACACTTTAAAGTAAATTGAATTATCACGGTTTTCTGTATTAAAACAGTAATTGTTATTGTCAACATTTTTAGTCACGGTTTACCGTTACACCGGTAATTGTTACATCCATAACTGCAGTACTGTTTGAGTGACAGATGGAAATGTGTTGTGGGTTGCGTTGTGCACTGCAAGATAACAGTGGCTAAAAGCTGCAGCTAATTGCCTAAAAATGCAAATCGACTTGTAAATGAGCAGCAGATGTTAATAGCCACCTCCATATTAATATAGGACTACAAGTAAATGTGGAATACATTCATCCAAATGGTTTCTTTGACACCGATACTCTTGAGTGCTTTGGCTGTTCAAATAATAAATGAGAGAGTTAAAAATGAGACACGTACCTGATGCCTTTGATTTGTGCGATGCTGTGGTGGGAGATCCTTGACAGAGCGGAGATTACCTAAAATAAACAAAGAGATTGACAGATAAATAAATCATTCTTTATTTTCTTGCCATTTCATTTGCAACATCAATTCCCTTAATGTGCTAAGTTTAACATTTGTTTCTTCTACCTTTCATGTTTTAATTGATGTGGTTATACTGTGATACTGTGTTATTTAATGCAGACTCCTGGATTACTACACACTTTGGGGAAGCTAATGGGGATCAGAAAAAAAAACAAAAACGATTAGAGCAGTCAGCAACATATGTAATAAAAAAAGATGTTCATTTTTAGAATTGGTTGACAAGGTAATACATTGAATGTATAACAATGTTCAAAAAATATTCTTTAATAAAGTTCAAGAAAACAGCCTCCTGAGTACCTTTGCATACAGTAGTCATAGTCCACATAGAAAAGTTCTATTTATTTCAGCTCATAAATTCCCTATATTGGCCACCATATCAGAAATTGATGAAATCTTCCCCTCTAAAATTAATATTAATCCCATATTGTTTGGGCTATACATTTCACTATAAAAGTAATTAAAAGTAAAAGATCAAGAGTCAAAGGCAGCAATCAACAGCAAAGGTAATACATTCCACATAGGAAGAGCCATTATCAAACTACTTTGGATGTGCAACCACTTAAAAGAAAAGAAAAAAATCATTCACTGTTCTTCAAGGGTGATTATCGAACATTACTTGCATGTTTCTTAGCAACCCCGCTCAGGCGTATGCAGCGCCACGAAGGACTGTGTGTAAACATAATGCAGGCCACCATGTTAATGGTGACGTTCAAAGACATGTGGTGCACAGTCACGGATGGGTGGGTACCACTTTGGTTATATTTCACATAAACACACACACACGACCATCGGTGGGTACCAATTTGGTTATATGACACACACACACACACACACACACACACACGACCTTTGGTGGGTACCAATTTGGTTATATGACACGCATTCATGCATGTGTGCACACAGACACACACACTTTCTTTATTTTACCTTCTGTCTTTTTTTCCCCCATAGTTTGTTAACCTCCATACTTTTTTAACGTGGCCACACGCAAGTGAGCTTATGGCTGAGCACTACAGATGGCGTGCTTGCAGGCTCTACAGAGACTAGTTCAGAAAGATAAGGGGACCACCATCACACTCTCTCTCTCTCTCTCTCTCTCTCTCTCGCTCGCTCTCTCTCTCTCTCTCTCTCTCACACAAACACACACACCAAAACACAAACCCTGTCTCCTACGCCTCATTACCCACTCCTGGGTGTATTTCGGCTTGCAACACCATGGCAATGCCAGATGTCTCCACGACAGGGAGGAGAAAATTGTTATCTCAACCCCTCTTCCTTGGCAGGTGCGTCATCCACAGCCTCTCATCAAACTCCCTCTTGTCTAAACACACAATGCAGCATCTCAGTGCTTACGGTGTTTAACATTCTCGATGAGCTAAGGGCTGTTGTGAAAAGAAGACCATCACTACAGGACTGCCAGGTACTTGAGTCAAAGCACTTTTGACCAAAACCTTTTCCCTTTTGTTAAGTTGTTCTCATGTTTAACATAATCAGTTGTGGAGAGTGGTGGGACTACATGGGGCACTGTTATGGAGTACATACACATCACAATCATTTACATCTAGCCACTCAGTGGAGGGAAACCTCGACGGGGCTAACGCTTGACAGGATAATAAGGTTTTTTTTTTTACCTCTGTGTCGCTAAAGATCCGTGTAATAGGCAGTCATGTTCATGCCTAATGGTTCCAATATGGGGTTGGTCTACCATTACAAACCCCCTTAACATAATATTCTAACTGCACTTTGCAGATAGAGGACAAAAGGAAAGAGACGAAGCAAAGAGGGAGAGGAGAGCAGTAAAGAATAGATTGCTAATTTTGCTCAGTGTCTGTTTAGCCAATGGTTAGGGTGTTTAATAAATCACTGTGGATAAACCCATTGTGCTGCTAGGTGGCATGCTGCCCACCTGGCCATGCTGCAGGGAGGGATCACATATGGCACACTGTCCTAGCATCATTATTACCTCTGCTAGCTTTTTTTGTCTTATTAGCCTACATTGTCTTTGCAGAAGCATAATAGACTGTATAACTTAAACAGTTCACTGGATTGGTAGATAGGTAGATAAATGCAGTACTTAATAGCAATTATTATTTAATGCCGGGTGAAGAGATCAGATCTGGCAACACCCAGCTGGTTTCAGCCTGGTTTGTCCAGGTTTAAAGGATAGTGGGGCTGCTGGCTTCGAGGCAGAGAGGTCACAGCAGGGCCAAAGCCTGCATGGCCTGGGGAGAGAAGACATGAGTGTGCCAACAGTGAGCAGGCTGGCGTGACGTCTACAACAGCACAGGGCAAAGTCTATTAATATTAAAATATTGAGTTTCCTTAGTTTAAGGAGTTTGTTCTCATTTTTGGTTCATGTTAGACACACACGCCATTCTGTGAAAAAGATGTCTCACTATTGGGAGTGCTGTTCGTGCCTCCCTTAGGCGTTGAAGAAGAAATGCTAATTAGCAATCTTTTGAAGTTTTCAGGGAAGCTGAGGAAGTAAAAAAAATTATTTCTCACATTGAGACAATGACATGTCTTATTAATCCGTTTATGTAGAGCTACAGTTTCACTACAGATAAAGTAGGTTTGAATACATTGTTTTATTTGGTTTCAGCTAACCACTTATAAGAATACGTCACCAAAACGCTATTTAAAAGTTGTGATTGATACTAAAAAGATTTGGATTTTCAGTACAGTATCCGTTACTTGATTTTTTGGAGCTGACTTCTTTTATCTGTCTCATAATGCCACTTCTCTTTCTCAAAGGTGGCCTATCTGCCCAATTGTGCTTTCCTCTCCCTGCCGGTGTTTCTCTTGTCGTTTCTGCCACTAATGCACTCCCTTCACCCTCTTCTGATCATTTTGGTTCAGTCAAAGCCTTTGAGTCTCTCCACATTATTCATTGCCTTCCCATCTCGCACTCCCCAGGGGGTCTTAACTCTGGGGCTGGCCAAAGATTAAAGCATCTTCCACCCCTCTAGGAATATGGAAAAGACAAGTCACACGATGTAGTGATAGCTTAGATTTTTGAAGCCCTGAACCAGTATCTTACCTTAATCACCACCCCACAGCCCCTGGCATCCCCTTACCCACATCTGACCATTTCTGTCAGTCAGGAGGATATAACAGAAGAAGACATGTGATATATCAGACAGCTTCACTGATGCTTCACTGGCATACAACATTCACAATCCATTTACTGGAAGTTTGTATGCACATGTGCATGAATATGTGTGTGTGTGTGTGTGTGTGTGTGTGTGTGTGTGTGTGTGTGTGTGTGTGTGTGTGTGTGTGTGTGTGTGGCAGGGTAGGGGGAGCAGGGATGAGGATTGCATCTATGGCTTAACTGCGAGGTGAAGCCAAGTGTTTGCAAACACACACCACCCTTACACATCTCCAGACTCGCCACATGTGGCCCCAGCTGGGGCCAAGTTAGGCCTCATGTGACCACGTGCAGCCAATCAGAAGACCTACAGGACCTTGTTACCCCTGGTAACTGGGCTTGACTGAATATGCATGGTCATCAATTACGAGTCAAACCAAAAGAAACTTACAGCCATACGCTATTAACAGTAGGAGGATGGGGCTGTGACTTGATTAGGATCGGAAAACATGCAGAGGAGAGGACAATTGACAGTCCATCACAAGCCACAGCCCACCGCCAATTCTGTTTATATCTGATGCAGTCATGACATGATTATATCTCGCACCGCAAATCAATGCATTTGTTGAAAGTCATCCAACAAAGAGGCTGAATTAATGAAAAATGCATCACATTACTGTTATGATTTTTCCTCATCTCTCTCTCTCTCTCTCTCTCTGGGCTCTTCCTCCAACATCAAACTCCCTGATAGCGTGAGATATTTATGAAGTAGTCACACTCTGATAGGACAGCATTGCTCTGCTTATGCCGGCCTGCCAAAGATCTAGGCATGAAGCAAAAGGGGCATGGAGTGGGAGAGCTGAGAACAGATGGCAGAGTGGGAACCCTGCATGCCCAACATCAATAATAGACAGACAGAGGAGGGGCGGCTTAGCTCGTCCGTGTGCGTGTGTCCCACTACCTCTGGGAGTTTCTGTCTTTTATTAACCTTCTCTTATTCCCTGTCTTTTATTCTATTGGCTCAGCCTCTCTTTTTCTTTACCTTTCGCGGTTTCTCTTTCTGTATTATGCACAAAATTCACACACGTGAAAATATTACATGTGCAAATAAGCAAAGAGGCTCCTTCTGTAGACAATTTTTATTAATACAAAATGTTCAACCTTTATTCATAGGGTGGTCCTACAGACTTGTTTACACTGTTTTGCAAAGGTGCTTGAAGTGCTACAAAAAAGCCAAAAGAACTAAACTACAACTGAAAGAAAATATATTTATTAAAATGGTAAAAGGCACTGATGACAACAACTGTCCATGGCTATAAATCTAAGAGTGATGCAAAACATATACATATTAAAATGATGGTAAATTAAGAAATGTGATGACATTTACAGAGAGAAAAAACTATAAAATAAAATATAACCAAACAACATAGGGCTACCTGGTTGACCATGCGCCCCATATACTAAGGCTCAGTCCTTACAGTAGTGGCCCGGGTTTGAGATATATATATATATATATATATATATATATATAAAAACCAAACAACATTACACATACAGACGTATACCCTCCTGGATAAATTTGGAAGTTTAAAACATGACTCAAACCCAAATATCATGGGATCTGTTTGAGTGCACACAGTACATCTCTCATGGGTTCTTGCGTATGACACACCGTGAGTGCTGTGCAAGAAACTGCATGAATGACTTTGACTAGTCTCCGAGCATAAGCTCATGTTAAAGTTGCTGAATTCCATCCATTGCATGCAGTCAAATCCTGATTGCAGTCAGATTGGCACCTGCCACATTGCACCAAATCCCCTTTAAAGCAGACCTTCCAGCTGCTTGATTACATGGGATTTCACTGCGTATGTCCAGGCAAAGAAAAGCCTCTGGGTTGGCCTGAGGACCAGAGACAGTGCCGCTGCTGACCCAAAGACCCCATTTGCCATCAGTGCCAGGCAAAATGTCTGTAAGCCTACAGCGGGCATTGGGTCCACACGCAAAATTTACAGTCACTACTTATGTCGCTGATTGAATCTGTGGGTTAGCTTAACACAAAGCAGATGGTGCGAAACGTTTTAAAGAAGTTGGGCAGATTTCCATGCATTTCCTATAACCATCGATACGAATTATGATTTGAATGTGTGCCTATAGATCAATTTTAGAGCTTATTTAGCTTTAAGACCTGGCACATTAATTTGATCTAAACCTGTGCTCCTTGAAAGAAAAAGGGCAAAAGTGGCTAATATGTGCAAATTGTACTCCATAGATCGGGTCGACCCGGTCAACACCTGCCAATGTGCTGCAGACATGTCCATGACCTATCCCATTTCAAGCTAAATCACCATACATGGGTTTGCTCACTTATGCGTGACTACGCCTGTGTGTTCCAGCGTGTATGTACATGTGTGTATCAGCACGCACTCAGCTGGAACATGGTAACATGTGTTGTGCACAGGCATATGTGCAGAGACACACACAGATCAATAGTTCACCAGTCTGTAGAGCATGCAATATTGGTAAAGAGACAGGTCCTGGTAGACATGGGGCTTAAGAAGTTATCCAGGTGTCTAAAGGTCTAGATAAGAGGACAAAGATGAGAAGAAGAAAAAATGGAGAAAAGAGGCAATAGGTGAAGCTGTATGCAGCACATGCTGGGCAAAGCATCATAAAAAAAAAAAAAAAACCTACCAAGAAGACCTTAGACAGTCATTGACAGCAAAGGATTTGACACCAAATAGTTAATATGACTTTGTTAAGCAGTCCAAAACCTATTACTCTAAACCCTGAAAATGATCTGACGTGACTTTTAAACACCCTCAAAACTAAAGCTGAAAGTCCGCACTTAAACCTCAGACTCATTATTTGATTTTACATTCATTGTGCCTATGTTCAGAGTTAAAACCACCAAAAACATCGTAATACTGTGTATGTGTGCACTGTAAAATGTAGAACAGCAGGAGATACAATGATTTACTCTCTTAGTGCGCAGCAATTCTTATCACCATATACCAAGCTATATGGTTAGGTTAAGAGGTTGACAGAAACGCTGCATGAATAGTTCTGTATTACAGCCAACGCAATCTACATTTAAGCTGTCTGAGCCAAGCAGCATTTAATAATCCTTATAAATTAAGCCTGATCAAACAACAACAGCACAAAAAGGTGCGGCTTCAATCAACAGCAATAGATCACTTATGATTATTATGTTTACAGCTTATTTGTTGCAAAGCCCGTCCATTCATAATGAATGAGGAGGCAATGTTTGGAGTATCACAGCAGTGTTTGGGCTCGAGGCTGAGCAAGAAGGTGGGAGTGAGTGGGTGGTGAGAGGAACTTGCAAGGCATCTGGTGACTCAGCAGCAGGAGTGGGACGGAGGAGCTCTGCTGACCGGCACAAAACAAAGTTCTCCGTATGATAGGTAAACTGTTGGAAGTTGTGTATATTTAGTTGCTCTTATCTGATTTTGGCCTGGAAATGATGAGCAAAAAAGTCATAATATTGGCTGTTTCATAAGTGGTATATCTTTGGTCTAAGACTGTTGGTCTCACAAAACAAATTGAAGACCTCACCTTGATCTCTTGTCAAGTGCATTGTTCACAATTTTGTGACATTTCATAAAGCAAAGATACAATTAATTTAAAAATAAAATAAAATAATCGATTATCTCAATATTCATTACTCACATTACATGCAAGGTTGAATGCCTATGTTGGGATTCAAGACCCAGAGTTGACGTGTATGTGTGTAACCCACCTAACAACAGATAATTCCCAGAAGATTATTTAGGTTAGAGTTCAAGGCTTGGGTGTTGCTGTGATTTGATAAATGTGTGGCTGATGGAGGCCACTTGGAGTCAAAAGGGTTCAGTCAGAGAGGTGAGTAAATAATCCCCTCTCCTCTCACATTTTTAGTCTGTCTCTTAATCACATCGTGCAGGCACAACGCCTGACATGCCTAGAAGGGTGTCATGGTGAGTGTGATGGCAACAGGACAACTTTTCACTCAGCCAATCACGGACGATGCCTGCATTCACACACGTTTGAACAAAACAGCTCTTTAGGGACATGGCGGCAGCTGACAAAACAGCAAACAGTGTGAACAAGTGATGTAGAGCAACCCTTCCCCTGTAGATGAATTATTGAGCCATGATCTCGCAATTAGCTGAAAATGTAACTGTGATTGAAAGTGAGAGCTGAGCCAACACACGCCAAAAATAAAACAAATGACTACTTCATCTGCAGGGCACTTTTTTTATTATTATCATTATAAAATCATTACACAGGGTGGGTTATCAGTTCGGCAGCATCTTTGGTCTTTGGCTGCAGGTTACCCTGCAGTTAGAAATGAACCGAGATCAGACATACAATCTGTCCACTGCTGCTTCTCCAACCAAACAGCAGGTCAATTCCTAGCACTATTACTCATGCTCTCAACACATTGCTGAGAAAAATCACACCCCTCCTCTAAGTGCTGAAAAGGCTTCACTAAAACAAAAATAGAGAAGGAAATGAGAAAATGTGTAAGTGTGCACATGCGGGGGTGTTCCAGTCTGTGACTGCATGCGTGTTTTGGTTGGCCGAGTTTTTTTGTTTTTTTTGTGACTCTTCCCGAACATGTGTTTGACATTTGCATGCTAGAAGGCCTGAACCTCCCGCTGTGATGGAAATTTCCTGAGTGTCGTGCCATATTTGAAAGTCTTTCATCAGCTGTTATGAACCGTCCAACCTACTGGCCCGTCATTGACATTTTAATCAGCACTATGTGCAAAGACGCGGACAGGGCAATCTATGATACAATGTGTCATAATGTTTAAATGTCATTTGTGTTTAAATTGAGCCTTGCCATACAAACAGCTGTAATAAAGACGCTAAGAAGCAATTTTGTGCAATGAAGCAAAGTGTGTCAGGTCTAGATCACAGAAAAGTTTGAGCAACTTGAATCCAAAATGTTTATATTGTGGCTTAAAGCTCTATTGCTTTAAGAAGAAACATCTGTGGTTTAGAGTCCGATCATCACAGTAGAGAGCTGATAATTAGTAATAGTATATATTATTATCTGCTAACATGGGGTCAGCAGAGATACAGATGTTGACAGATATACCAAAAAAAAACTTCCAGAGCAGTTTACTGTAGCTGCTTTTTGGCACATTCTGTTTTTATGTATTTCTGGCTAAATCTTTAGCCATGCTAGTGGCAGGATTTTAGGGAATGCAATGTCGGTCTGTCAGTCAGTTTGTTGGTCAGTCAACCACTATTATTGAATGTATTGCCATGGAATTCTGTACAGACATTTGTGGTCTCCAGATGATAAAGCCTACTGATTTTTGGTGGTCCTGTGACATTTTCTGTAGTTATAGCAGCAGGTCATAGTTTTTACTCCTCAACATCTACTGAATGGACTGTCCCACAAGTGTGTAGGTACATTCATGGTTGCAAATACTTGCAAACCTAACTCCCCTTGAGCATCAGCTGTCCTTTGTGTTTGCTGCTAACTAGCTAATGTCAGCAAGCCAAAAAGCTATACTAAGATGCGGAACATGGTAAACATCCTACCTGCTGTACTGTTGAGATATGAAATCTGTCCACATACATACATACATACATACACACACATATATATATATATATACATATATATATACATACATACACACACACACATATATATACATATATATATATATATATATATATATATATATATATATATATATATATATATATATATATATATATATATATATATATATAAAAGCCACCTGGGAGACACACAAAACATGTGGAAGGTGTTCTGGTCAGATGAAACCAAAATCAAACTTTTTGGCAACAATGCAAAACGTTATGTTTGGCGTAAAAGCAACACAGCTCATCACCCTGAACACACCATCCCCACTGTCAAACATGGTGGTGGCAGCATCATGGTTTGGGCCTGCTTTTCTTCAGCAGGGACAGGGAAGATGGTTAAAATTGATGGGAAGATGGATGGAGCCAAATACAGGACCATTCTGGAAGAAAACCTGATGGAGTCTGCAAAAGACCTGAGACTGGGACGGAGATTTGTCTTCCAACAAGACAATGATCCAAAACATAAAGCAAATCTACAATGGAATGGTTCACAAATAAACATATCCAGGTGTTAGAATGGCCAAGTCAAAGTCCAGACCTGAATCCAATCGAGAATCTGTGGAAAGAACTGAAAACTGCTGTTCACAAACGCTCTCCATCCAACCTCACTGAGCTCCAGCTGTTTTGCAAGGAGGAATGGGCAAAGATTTCAGTCTCTCGATGTGCAAAACTGATAGAGACATACCCCAAGAGACTTACAGCTGTAATCGCAGCAAAAGGTGGCGCTACAAAGTATTAACTTAAGGGGGCTGAATAATTTTGCACGACCAATTTTTCAGTTTTTTATCTGATAAAACAGTTTGAAATATCCAATAAATTTCGTTCCACTTCATGATTGTGTCCCACTTGTTGTTGATTCTTCACAAAAAATTACAGTTTTATATCTTTATGTTTGAAGCCTGAAATGTGGCAAAAGGTCGAAAAGTTCAAGGGGGCCGAATACTTTCGCAAGGCACTGTATATATTTATTAGGGGTGTACGATTCAGAAAATGTCACGCTTCAATTTGATTACGATTTTTAGGCTCACGATTCGTTTCAATATCGATTTTCGATTCAAAAACGATTCTTGATTCCAAAAACGATTCACAGTATGTAAATAGAGTTACTTTTCCCATGTGATTGCAGTAGACATACAATTTAAAAGAAAAGAAACACAACAAATTAAATGCAGTTTTATATTACTTTATATGTCTTCATACAAAAATAAAAACTTTTGCAACTAAAAACTGCAAAAGTGCCAATCTTTGGCCAGCTTTCAAATACATTTAATTCAAGTATAAAACCGTTAAATAAAAAGAGCTTTTACATTTAGCTTTAAAGTGCTGTACTCAGATCAAACAAAAAATACTGCTAAATGTGGTTTAAGGAGTACTTCAGCTACCAGGTTGACTGTTGAAATGTGAACACGACTGGGCACATTGAACTTCCTAAAATTAGGCCCTTTCTTTTTAGAACTGTGGCAACTACAGTCCATTCAACAGAACTTTTGTGTCAGAATCACATAATGGATGTGTGTGTGTAACCAGTTCATAGTCCACCACTGGCTGGAATCTGTACATTCTTTTGCAGAAACAGAAGCTGGTCTATGTGTTTTGGAGTGAGCATGCTCCGCTGTGCAGTTACGATGCCTCCGGCAGTTGAGAACACTCTCTCTGACGCAATGGTGGGAGTTTAGAGTATTGAAAGAGTGCGTTGGTTGACTGGCGCAGTATTTTAGGTTGCTGTTCATCCACGTCTTTAATGTTAAGCTCCGGGTGATGCCGTACCACGTGAGTTCTCAAGTTTGTGGTGTTTCCAAAATACTGAACTTTCGCTTTGCAAAGCCTGCATATAGCATGATTCCTATCAAGTTCTGTCTTCCCCTCGAGGTTATAAAAGCTGAAATGTGTCCAAACGCTCGCCTTCAATGAGGATGGAGCAGGTTGAATAATTCTTTCTGTGAGGTTTGCCATTGTTTGCGCCGACTAAACTACCTCAGCTGCACTCGTTCTTCTTCTGATTAATACAAGAGTGCCCAGGCGTCAGTCTGAATTTGACGCAGCGCCATCTATGGGAATGGCGAAGTAATGTCATTTCAGGACAATAGTGTCAAAACAAAAACAAGAAATATAAATCGATTTTTGGAATTCTATGAATCGATTTTGAATTGGTAGAGCTTGAATCTCGATTCAAATTCGAAGCGATTTTTTTGCATACCCCTAATATACAGTGACCACAGTTAAGCTAACATTGAACTTTAGGATCAATCAAATGCATTCAAATTATAGATCCATTGAAAATGTAACATCTTGGTGCAGGTCTGTGCAACAAATAACTAAAAAGATATATATATATATATATATATATATATATATATATATATATAGATATATCTTTTTAGTTCACTGCTGAGTCAGCTATCTACTGCTGCAAACAAGCAGGCAAAGAGAACAGATATTCCTTCACCAAGAACAAATCATGCAGATAAAGTCAAAACAGCTTCCTTTCTTTCGCTTGAGGGGGACAGAAGAAGAAAAATGTAACTGCTCATCTCTTATTTTCTGGTTTCTACATATGTATATGCACATGGGACATTTGTTGTATGCATGCATGTCCTGTCATAAGTGTAGCCTACTTGTTCAAATCTGAGTGATCATGTCTGTGTAGGAATCTCCTAGAGTTGTAGCATTTTTTAGGCTGGTAAGACCTATAATTTGTTTTGTCTGCTAGCTGTTTTCAGAGCAGTTCCGGACCGGTTGCCATACAGTACAACACCAACTGGCTCATATCTCAACAGCAAACAGCTGCTGCCATCAGCAGCATCTATTAGTTATTACACAGGCCCTATGCTCCTCATTTTTTTTTACAGCTGTGGTGTTAGGATTTAGCTCTATTCCCAGTAGACAACAAGTATGCTCAAGTCTGATATTTAGAAAGAGCAATGGGATAATAATAAAGCCAATTGAAAATTGTTTTTGGCACTCCACCTTATGCCAAAAGCAAAAGTGATAGTTGGGAGAAATGCAGGCTAAACAAGCATCTCCCTCTCTTTTCTACAGCACTCCCAGGACAATCTCTGTACAGGGTAATACATATCACACACAGTTTCTCATGCAAGAAATACAGAAAATATCTACTAGGGCTGTTCTTTTTCTCATGACCTGTACCACAGACACATGTTGAAATAAGTTCAGGTTTTATAAACCAGAGATAGATGAGTAAACAGTCTCTGATTTAGAAGCTTAGCTAATAAGTAATTAGACAAATTTCTGTCCTTTTCATGAAATATATCCATGCGCCCATGGGTCAGGGTTCTGGCCTGGAATAAACGGTGGACCCTCTGACGGTTAGACCGCTCAAGAATAAATGTCTGGCTCATGAGGAGAGCTTTATGTACATATGTGAACATAGTTCAACAGAGGTCATTCAGCAGTACTGAAATTATACTGAATCCTTGGCACAATGGGTTTTCTAATACCCAGATGGAGTGATTCTATCATTATTTCCTCTTTAAGAGATTGGTGAACATGTTTTATTTTAACTGAAGTTTCCTACTTGCTACACTTGTCATTTTAATCTCAAGTATGCTCTACTGTACTCTGACATGATAGAACCAGGATGTGATCAAATCAGTATTTCAAATAAGTAAATAGGTCAAATGTATGTAATTATGCAAATTAATTATATCACGAGTGATCATAAAACACAAAGAAAGTGATCATACAGGAAGCAGAGGCTTAACCAAACAGAGCAGCTATGCTGTGTCCCGCTCGATGATGGCTGCAATGCACAAAGAGACAGACAAAGAAAAATAGGTAGCCATTTTTTTTTATTGTTTTGGTATTTTAACATGGCCAAAGAATTGATCCGCCCTCGTCTGTACATCAGAGATGATCCCTGACACAAAGCTGCAGTCGGGGGCGTGTGGTGACACAAGGGTTTAAGGCTTTGGAGCAGGTTGTGGTGATAAGGGCAAACTGGGGATCATGGGATGAAACGGGATTTCTCATGATGTGGTGGGGCTGGGACTGATGAAGCTAATACTTCCACATCGTCCTTATCACACACAGGCACCTGAGCCTGTGTCTGTATGTGTGTGTGTGTGTGTCTTGGGCACATGATGGTCCAGTACATGTTCAGTCTGACAGAGAGCACTCAGAGAATGAATGGGATTAGACCAACATGCGTAATTCAGCTGGCCTTTGGGAGGGAGATCTGCCCACACCCCTCTGCTGGAGGAGATAAGGAAGTTGGGGAAGAAGGGGGTGTAAACCTTCGCATCATGCAAACATCTGAGCTAGTTTTAAAGCAGAATTCCAGAAATCCTGTGAGGATCCTGTGTGAGAAAATAACCCTAACGATATCAGTAAAAAGTCACGGCAATGAGTTTGAAAGGTGTGGGTGTTTACCAGGGAGAGAGGGTCTAATGAGACAAGGCTAATGATTGCATCATGGGAAATGTAGGATCCAACCATTTTGGAGCTTAGGGACAATGAATCAGGATATCTCTGACTGCTCCTTTCTCAATCTGTCTCTCGCAGGTCTGTCAACGTTATAGAGGTTCTCTAATCAATTCTGATAAAAACACATTGTACAGATTTTTTTTTTTTATTATTCAAATCTTATCTATTTAAGAACCAAATTCTACAAATTCTTAGAAATCAAAGCAAATATGTGATTAATTTTGCTAGTCATAACCTTGCCATTCTTGCACAACACTTCAACTCTCAGGTCTCAGGTCACACGACTTTACCTCCAGATATACATGTTAAAGCTAATGTAACGCATGTTACTGATCTGCAGGTGCGTGTCTATACTGTAGGTTTTACATATGTTTTATGTTGTACACATCTCCCTTGACACCAATTGGCATAAATATTGCATGGACAGTTGAACATGTGAGTCTACACATGCACAAACATGTAGAGTAGCATGTATCCATGTGCGCACATCCATGGTTTTTTTCCCCAGAAAAACACAAGAACACAATCACATGCCAACCTACAGTATAATACATGCCCATCCATGCACACATACTAATCCACAGACTAGGGGTGAGTTAATAATAATAATAATCTAGTTTTAAAAAATCCACACAGTGGATTGCATTGATATCTCTCAAAGAACTGATTGAAAAATACTTCTGTTGGTTTATGTAGCATTGAATGGTTTAGGGCCAAACACATTTCTGATCAGCAGCTACATCATGAACCATCCAGACCTCTCAGGTCGTCTAGGACAGGTCTGCTGTCAGAACTAAACATGGAGAAGCAGCGTTGAGTTTCTATGCACCACATATCTGGAACAAACTCCCAGAAAACTGCAGCTGCAACTCTCACTTCTTTCCAATAAAGGCTGAATACTTTTCTTTTTGATGCTGCCTTTTCATAGTCATTTTTAATTCCTTACACTGCACTCTAACTTTTATTCTTGTATTTCATACCTATGTTATATTATTTGAACTGTTTTATAGTGTCTTTAACAGATGTTTTTAACTGCACTTTAATGTTTTTTTGTGAAGCACTTTGAATCACCTGAAATGTGCTATCCAAAGAAAGCCGCCTCGCCTTGCCTTGATGTTTCGCTAATCAGCAGAAAAGTATTCACTGAGATCATTCTGACTGTAACATTTTCACATGCACACGCCTGCAGCGGCAGTCATACACAATCCCAGTCCAAATTCTTGTAAACATACAAGTGGACCACTTTCCCTCGTCTGACTTTAAGTCCTGCTCCCCGGTCTTCAGAACAGTAGTATTTCTGGAAGATGAATCCTACAGCGACCCACTGGTGCTTTATATTCCAACTGGCTGCAGCCGATTACAGAGATACAGATGATCTTTTTTTTTTTACCCCCGTCTTCTCAACACTGCCAATATTCTCTTCTCTCTAAAACCCTTATCACACACCAATATGTTAACCCAGTGGGAGGGATTGTCTCATTCTTTCTTTGACGTATTACACCATATCCAAAAGCACAGTTGTCAAACATGGTAAAACAAATGCTGAGTAAGAGAAACAGTGAGCAGATGGGTGAGAAAAAAGCAAAGTTAGGATCGTTCAGTGTGATAGATGTCTTTAGTCGAGCAGTGACAGGAAGCAGTGGCTACTACCTAGAGGGCTCGTCTGATTGGCCAGCAGGATGTTTCCATGGGAGCAGGGTAAGTGACAACTGAACAAAGGGCTTCCATTAGAGGCCATGTCCCCTTTCGCTCTGCTACTATTAAGACTCTGTCTGCAAGACATCTAATGCTGCTGACAGATGGACAGGAGGAGCGCATGGCAACAGGGAGCAATCCAAACTATCGAGGCGGATTTCTTTCACTGCTGCACCTCAATGTCCCAAAAATATCAAAAGCAAAAATAAGTACAGTGGATGCTGTGTAGTTGTTGCTCAGAAGGCTTTTTTTTTTTTTTTTTTTTACTGTTTTCACAAAATCCCTAGATATTCAGTTTTAAAACCTTGACATTTTTCACAAAAAATTATAATTTAACACTTTTACCCCATGCACAGTGCCCACATCTGTTAGAAAAAAAACAGATTTTATTCAATAAATAAAATAAAAGAGTAAGCATGTCACTTCAATCAAAACTAGATGCATACTGTGGCCGGGTTGGCTCAGTTGGTAGAGCAGGCGCACATGTGTAGGTAACTCCAGGGTTCGAGTTAGCTCTTTCATTGGAACTTAAGTATTATCATGAATTATGTCATATGACTCAATGGAGAACATAATCATAATCCTGCAGACTTTAATGACTTTGCAGAAGAGGGAATTTAAAAAGAGGATTTGCAATGTGGAACTGAAATCATCAGTGATGGGGGAAAAAAGGCCTACAATTCTGTACCAAGAGAAAAGTCAATTACAGTCCCACAAAGAGCCGACGAATGGAATGAGATCAGGTCATGAGCACACGGACATTATCAACACCCGAGAGGTTTGATGATGGTTGTTATGGAAAAACTCAGGAGCAGCACAACTCATTTCACATATGTGAAGAAGATTTGGGAGAGAATCAAAGGTGCACTATCCTGCATGGTTTCAGCGCAATTTCATTTTTGTCTCAAATCGTAGGCATCTGTCCTTGATCCATTAGCTACCTGCCCCCTGAATACACTGTGAAAAAGCCCGGTCTCGGGAGACAACACAGAGGTCGTAAACGTCAAACAAACACTAGAGGCACAGGATAGGCACCAAAATACAACAAACACGTTTCAGCCAATCACCGACAAGATGGTTGGGGGAGGAAGTATTTTCTATAATGTCATCACTACTGAATGTTGTCATACAACCTGGTCCCTCCCTCTGCCTTCTTAACGATGATTCACGGCTATCCCTTGCTCTCAACCAACGTAAATTACTCTTGGCAGGGCTTACGGCAGCAAAAAAGACCATCTTAAGGCTTTGCTTCCACCCTAATCTACCCTTAACACAATACTGGCTAACTGCCTACCAGTATTTTACTTTTCTTGAGTGTACAACTGCACGCCTCAACAAGGCCAAACAAACAACCATCCAGGCTTGGTCGCAGATTACACTGTCCATCCAAGACCACATTGTGAAACAGAAAATTCTGACCTGAATGTAGATTTATGGGTGTTTTTTTTTTTTTTTTTATTAATTTTTTTTTTTATTTAATTGTACTTATTTTATACATATATGTTTTATTTATTTTTATTTTCTAATTATTTTCTGGGGAATGCTTTATACTGAATAGCTAATTTTGACATGGTAACTGCTATCTTTCATCTACTTCACCATTTCGCTTTTATCTCTCATGAGCTATGTATTGAGTGTCATACGTTTGTCATACGTTTGTCATACGTTTGTGCAATGCATTTTCAGAGTAAATGTGACTGTAAATGTCAATTTCATTTCAATCTTTTCTAATAAAATATTGTTGATCACAAAAAAAAAGATGGGTGGGGGTTAGTGACAGTTATTCAGTTAAACGTGAATTATACTAGACGCATCCAAGGCGTCGCGCGCCATCGTGACGTCAAAATGATGTAATATCCTGCCGGCGCGCCCGATTTATGCGAGCAGAGGTTGAGCACAGCTCTTTTTTTTTTCAGCGCCATGCGACAAAGCGGAAACGGGAGGCCTGAACGAGTTTGTCGAAAACCGGATGCCAGGACTCTCAGAGTGACTGCACGTCTCTCTTGTAAACTTACTGGGTTAAGAGGAGTTCTTTTATGGTGAAAGGCTTGATCCGACAAAGTAGGTAATCGAAGCATTAACGGCAATGCAGCCAGCTCTGCCGTTGTTTACTTTTTTCTTCTTCTTCTTCTAGTCCGTAGAAAGAGCAACGTCTGTAGCCTTTGCTCATTAGCACCACCTCTGTTCAGGAGAAGTCTGCAACTAGTGTCGCGAGCACCAGCGCGGGTTACTTGGAACGTCAACAGAAGTGACGTCATGCAGGAACTCATAGTGCACCTTTAAGCAGGCAGTACAGTTTAACCACCATGTGTTATTGTGCAGTGCCGTCCCAACTGTCTGAATGTGTATTTAAACTCACGCTGGAGGTGTAACATTTAGCTGAACCTTTAAGGTAAACAAAGATATTGCAGGCGCCTAAACACAGACGCTAAAGCCTAGTTCAGCCTCTCTCTTTCTCTGGGAAGTATGCTAAAGTGTGGCTAGCCCACTGAGCTCTAAAAGGAGACAAAACAGTCCCTTATGATATAGCTGCCTATATTCCCTGAATCTGTAGAGAGACAAACATAATTATACATGCACAGGTTTGGTTGTTAGAGACTGGCTGACTATTCTCGTCCCCTGACCTGTGGCCTATGTCATTCATAGGTCAAAGGTTGATGTTGTCTAAGCTTTTTCCTTTGTCTCATCATACCACAACATGGTGTTTCTAGAAATCCCACCACAATGTTCAATAAAAACATCACAGCCAAACAAGAGACCATAGTCAACACGAGAGGAAGAAAGTAGAGAAAAATGTCTGATGTGCATTGTTTCAGCCATTGGTGATCTGTATTGCAGATTAAGTTGAAATTACTTTTAGACCAGTTTTATCAATAAAAATGAAAAGTAAAACCTACTAAATCATGTCTAAATTGGGTTTAGACACAATAAATAGTACAAGTTCACAAACATGCTTAAATGTACAAAGATTTTTCTCAGAAATGTATGCTGTTGACTTATCACGAATAAGACCTGCTTTTTGCGAGGAAACCACAGTAAATGTAATGAAAACGACAAATAGAATAAGAAAACTGCCCTAATGTAGCTAAAGACTATAGAGATCCTCTAATATCCACACAAATAATCTTCTTTACCTCGGCTTTACATTATTCATGAGGTCAGAGGATCAGCACAACAATGTGTCTGCCTAAAGGCTGCACATGGCTCCATACAAAGAGATGCAAGTATCCACAGACCACAGACACAATAGGTTACGTGCACCTTTATTGCACGCCTATTTGTGGGTCAGCGGTGCATTATTCGTCATATGTGATGCATTTGTGTAAAAGCCGTGTACATGCCGAATGTAACAGGATCAATGTGGGCTGTCCACAAGTATGAAGAATGGATCAATCACAGCAGGAAGTCAGTAGCACCAGAGTAATGTATCCTATGTGCCCAGGGGCTGTTTCATCCTCACAAAACACAAACTGTAGAGCCATCAGAGGGGAAGTAAATTACTTATGTAATGCCTTAGGGTTACATCTCACATTATGGATGGCACAGTTTTGAATACAGACATCATTTTAAACTGAATCTTTAGTTTTAAATGAAAATTGGTAAAAAAAAAATAGGGATAGTTTTGATCTTTTGATGTAGTGTGGTACAGTATGAGGTGCTTATCCATAGTCAGGATATTACCTAGATGGCAGTTGGCATGACCCCAGGAAGGAAAGGGCTGTCTGATGGCAATACAACATAAACTTTAGTTTTTTTTAGGTGGCTAAAATAGGTTTAGCTGCTGCCCCTGTCCACAGCAGCACATTGCTTAGGTCCAGTGTCGGGACTCCTGTCTGGTTCTCCACACTGGGGGCCCACCCACCATCTACTGTAGGTAATACACTGACTATGGATAAATACCTCATACAACCACATTTACAAAATAGCCAAACTATCCCTTTAAGTATAACATGGCACACAGGCAGGGCACACATAACTAGGATATTGTGGTAAATCAAAGATGCTTTCTTTTTGTTTTTGTTACAAAGGCTTTACAACATTAGCCTTTATAAGAATTAATAAGAAATAATGGCTGCCATACCTTCTTTTAGGAGTCATCTTTGAGAAACAATGTACAATGTGTACAGGTTTAGCAGTGTCCCCATGGTTTAATAACAAGAAAAGTTAAGTAAAGGCTCAAGGGAATAGTACTATTCTAATGCGTGTGTGGGCTGAATGGCCCACACAGTATGTGTGAGAACAAGTGTTTCCATCTGCGCCTACAGATGGGCATGTTCATAGGGTGTGCGTTAGTGTACATGTGTGTTACAAACACATATCAAATATGCCAAATCCAAATGCATCTTAAACTGATGTGCGTGTGGGGAGTAATGTGCACAAGAATGAGAGGCGATTTAGTAAGTAATGTCAATATGTTTTGTCTTAGTGCCACCAGTGCAGAGACATACTGATAATTTACAGGTGTACTAAGTACAGAGTGACACAGGTGGTTCCGCCACATCCTTAAATTCAGTCCAAAGAGTCAGAACAAGAGAAGGTGAGGGACATCTTTTCTTCCAGTCCAACACGTGCCAGGCAGAGACGCAAGGATGTTGGAAAGTGTGAAATGAGCCGGGGGGTGTGAAGGGACGGGAAAGATGTGCCATGTCGGACTTTAATCTATCAGACTGCTGCAGTGGTGTGACATACCATTGTCAGAGCATGTATGTCTTTGAGGTAAATCTCTGGTTTCACTGGCTTATGACAATGTGGCTGTGTGTATGTATTCTTATTTTGTTGTTGGCCTCCTGGAAAGTTACTCAACATAAGTTATTATTTTCAAAAAAAGATGCCTGTGAACAGTACTCTAGCTCAACGTTACAATTAGGGTTTGATCTATACATGTGCCACTGTTTTTTTACTGATTTGAATGAAATGCCTGATGAAAAATATATACATTTTATGTCCCAAGCATCAACAATGAATTTGTGTTTTCTACTGTACGAGCACACTGATAACCTTAGTTCACGGTAAATGACGTCCTCCTGTGATACTGAGAGTTAAAACACTGCTGTTGTTAAGAAGAAATTATGAGAAAACCGACCAAAGTCCCTCAAACGTAGTAAAAAAACCCCATTAAACTAAAGTGTTTAAGCTGTCAATGCCATTTAAAAAAAATGAATACAAAAAATCATTCCCACGACTAATTGTATTCAATTCCTTTTGTATGAAAGGTATTTTACATTCGGTGTAGATTTGCAGTTTGGCAACTGAACAAACAGTAAGCATTAATGCCCTAATAACACTATGGAGGCATGGACAAATTGAAAAAAAGAGGGGTGAGGGGCAGTAACTACTGTATCCGACCAGGGGTTTCACAGTATAATACTGAGGATCAAATGAGTGAATTGTGTTTGTGTGTGTGAGCTATGCGGCGCCAGGGGCGGACTTGAGTGTCTTTAAGCCATGAATATTTTCAGCAAAGCTCAGAATCTTTACTGTTCATCACACGTGGCATTTATTAAACCCAGATCACAGCTGTGGAGGAACCGATGTGTGTTTCAAACAGAATGGTCGGAGTGAAGCGCTGACAGAACGGAAGAAAAATTCCAATGTTTATCAAATGAAGTGTTACCCCAGACTCATTCAAAAGATGTCAGGGCCAGGCCGCGGATGTCTACTGACCCTGGAACCAGCCTTGTTGTTCGGGGTAACGGAGAGGTTACAGGAGTGCTCCACGTTAGAGTGCGGATCGGGCCGCATTTTTCTGTCTGAGCCCGGCCCGAGCCCGACAGGCATTAAGATATTTATGTCCGAGCCCGACACAGTTAAAATCTCTTTTTTTTTTCTCATACTAATGACACATGTACGTTTGTTTGTGTGGAAAGTCCGCTTTTATTAAACAACTGTAGCAAGGCATTCAGAAATGACAACAGATGAGCGCATCAGCGCACACGGGACAACAAGCGCACGTTAATCTTCTGAGGCCAACTTCTTTTTAATGTCTTCCATCGTTGGGCTGCCACATGTAGCCTCATATGCACGTGTTTCATTGTCACAGCTACATAAGCAAATTTCTGCACACAGGAAGACGGATGTTAGGGTAATATTTTTAATTTATTTAAATCACAAAAACTAACCTTTGCATCAAGTGAAACAGGCCCATTGGCTACCTACATAATAAGCTGTTTTAAATTTAAAATGTTCAATGCCTTATCGTGCTGATGTGGCCAAGCCCGACCAGAACCCGAACATAATTTCTAAATATCTGTCTTAACCCGGCCCGGCCCGACGGGACACAACGGGACGGGACCCGACAGGTCGGGTATCCATCCTCTACTCCACATTACCAGAGGTACTGAGCTGACAGACTCAACTTCACACGTGCTCAATAACAACTCAGGATGGGCAAATCGCTGCGTTCACGACTGTGAATTCAAGCAGCCTTGTGGGGGGAAAAAAACAACATTTTTATTTACATCTAGCTGAACATGGAATAATGGTAAACACTACCGAGCTGTAATAACTGGATGTTTTCTTTTTCTCCATGTTCTGCTCAAATTGTCAAAAGGCAGCAGTGGGTGCAGGGAATGCAAGAAAAAACAAAAGTGTCGCCACCTTGTATTTCAACCAAAGTGCATGCAGTTGGAAAAAAACAAACTACAAAGGATTACAGAAGTGTGGGGGTTCTGTGTGTTTTCAGGAACTGGATAAAAGCCATTTGGATTACACGCTAAGAGGACACCTTTGGCTACAGAGTCCTCATACAGTGCTCCATATGCACAGAAGGGAGTAGGAATGTGTAGGAGTGTATGTTAAAAGGTGGGAGGAGGTGTTATTCTTGGGGATGATTATGTCAGTTCAGATCTGACAGCCCACAACTAAACTTCAAAAGGACTCATTTCTTATTAATGTCCTCTCTGAAGGGAGACAATGCAATTCTGCTGCAAGGGGGTGGTGGGGTGGGGGACCAAATACACTATGCTGTGTGTGCGTGCGTTTTGCATAAATGTATGTTTATTGCCGCATGTGCGCATGCCTGTGTGTGTATTTCGATGCATGAATGTGTCTGTGTGTGACAGATCAAAAGGGGGGCAAAAAAAATCCAGAAATAATAAATTGGGTCCTCTTTGTGCTGCCACTCTCTATGATGTCCTACACAACAGAAAGTGAAAGATCCCTCCCATGGCCCTCGAGTTCATGAACTGTGAACGAACGACACATCAATCCGGGGCGACGAGAGGGGAGAGAATGTCATGTCACATCGGACGGGGAGGGGAGGTTGCTGCCTGTTAACCTTTCAGGATGGCCAGATGCATAAGCCAACGCTGCCAGTCACTGTGGCGTCGCAGTCACACATCCAAGCTCCCCCCTCCCTTTACTTGTTACCCCACACCCCCCTGCCTCTTGCTGAATATTTTCACATTCCCTGACTCTGAAAACACTGTTAACAGCCCATGCGACAGCGAGAGAGCGTGAGAGTGAGGGAAATGTGTGCGCTGTATGTGTGATGTAGTGTGAGCTCCAGGCTACGCCAACCAAACTGAGCTTGTCAGCCAATGTGAACAGACACCAAAAAAAAGAATAATGCATGCTGATGAGGGAGGGGTGTGGGGGTGCAGAGGGGTTGGGCTGAGGCTTGAAAGTTAGGTGGCCACCATTGCATGGCTCCCCACTGGTGAATAATTCTCTCTCATGAGGCTGGTTAATGTCTCTGCCAGTGCCAGCATGTCATTTTGTTGATGCCACACTTAGCTTAGCTTAAATCTTCATCCTCCAGATACATTAATAACTTAATTTCACTGGAATCTAAACCTGCACAAACCTAGATAAGGGTCCATGGTATAACCGGAGGAATTCTAAAAATACAAACAATCCATTCAAACGACCTGCCTTGTATCTTTGTTTCATTACAATTATTTGAAGTTTTTGAAACGTATCAATTTGAAAGCGGCTGCATTAGCTGCTGCAAGACGCTGACAAGAGAGTAGTAGCTCCGTGGTCACATCATGTTAGGATGTAAAGAAGTGTTCCAATGTGAGTGGTCATGTCAGACAACAAAAGATGGCAGCTTTATGCCTGGAGATTCCATCTTTTACCCAAATAAAGGTGGCTACAATTCTTAAAGTCATAAATCCTATCACACTCTGTTTAATGAGATAATGAAATTATGTTAGGCATTCCATTTATGTTAAGATATGTCAGAGAGTCCAGAAAAAAAATTGTCACAATTATGATCTGATGTTTTACGTAAATATTATTAGTTAGAAATCGCTAATTACAGTAACTTTCACATGACATGAACATGATATCAGCTGGAGACCCGACCGCGGATCAGCGGATGAGGATGGATGGATGGATGGATGGATGGATAGATGTCATTTAGCTATGCTAGCTTAGTTTCTGTATTATGCAATTTGTATAAGGGAACCATACATTGTTCAATTTAAAAACTGACCAGGCCTACTTAATTATGTTCATATTTATTCCGGCAATTCGTCTCTGCCAAATATTCATCCATCCATCCATCCATCCTTCTTTGTCCGCTTATCAGGTATCGGGTCGCGGGGGTAGCAGCTCCAGCAGGGGACCCAAAACTTCCCTTTTGGGGGATCCCGAGGCGTTCCCGGGCCAGGTTGGAGATATAATCCCTCCACCTAGTCCTGGGTCTTCCCTGAGGCCTCCTCCCAGCTGGACGTGCATGGAACACCTCCCTAGGGAGGCGCCCAGGGGGCATCCTTACCAGATATTCAACCAATTGTAAAAAATAATTGGTAGAATGCAAGATTATGAAAATAATTTCTGTCCTGAGCTGACAGTACCAAGGAATCAACATCCATTGCTGATGAAACAGCATGCAACATATATCTGCCGCACTGTATTTGAGCCCTGTTTGTTGTAGAGCAGAGCTCAGAGGAGCGGTAATGTTGTATCAAGGGAATGTTTTTAGACGGAGGCTGCCAGGTCAAGCAGAGCGGGGTTAGATAAGTGCGGGAATCTAAAGGCTTCGTATGGCTTCTGTGGTCGCAATGAAAACACTCGCTATGGTTTGGAGGGAGCTCACTGAACAGGATGTGGGAAGTCTTTCTTTTTGGTGTTTTCACTTCTGTGTGTGTGTGTGAACTCAAGCATGTGTGACAGTATGTCTGCTTGTAAATTTCCATAAGAGCGTCTGCGTCTGTGTCTGTGTGTCTGTGTGTGTGTGTCTGCTCTCTGAGCCTGAGAGAAGAAAACGTTTCTGAAAGGGTTCACCACAGCCTGTGTGTCAATCTCAGATGGGCGGGGCCAGCTAAAAACAGTGAGAGAGAACGATGTGTTGGCTAAAGACAACATTTATGTTTTAACCAAAATGATGGAATAACGCTACTGGACATGTCAGAGAGATATAAATCTCCTGGGGATGAGCAGCATGTGGCAACCACTCACAGACTCCACCCAAGATGAAAACACATTTAAAGAAAGAAATATGGCAGCAACAAAAAAAACAGAAAAGACTAAATGTTGGATATAAAAAAGGAAAATCTGACGCTCTACTGTGCCTGACTTTATTTGTAATAAATCAGAGCCTTCTTTGGATTAGGGATCCACCAATCCCACCAACTGTTACCACATAGACATAATGGGCCTTGGTCAGTACTCCTATATGTCGTGGTGTAACACTTGAACAAATGTCTGAGAACGATATAAAAGGTCAAAGGCATGCTGTTCAAACATACAAACCCAATCTCCATACATTCTGTGCTGGCCAGGGTCCTACTACCAACTACTGTATATACTACAGCAAATACAGAGTGCTCCAGTGTACAATAACCACAGTCTTCCTGGTCGATGGATAATTAATGAGAACTTATTATTATCTGCACCTAGGCAAAGGCCTTACAGGAGCGAAAATCCCAACATTTCTTCTGAGAAACAGAAATATCCACACTTAAACCTATGAACTGCCTTATATGATCCTTCATGTGTACTTTAGGGGTTAGGGGTTGATAGATACTTGAATATAATTATATATCCAAATTACTTTCTTGAATGAGGCAGACTCATTACTTCTGTGAGGAAAAAGTACACTCTCATTGTAAATACTTTAGATATTGTTTTGTTAAGTGTAGTCTTGTAATATCTGTCATGTAGTCAATGAACTAATCAATGAAATCAAATTGCTGCGGGGTCTCACGCAGTTAACTTCACTTCCAGTTTCATTAATAAAATAGGCCCTTTAAGTTTAATTAAATGAAATAAGTAAGAGTGAACTGGCAAACCAAGAAACCACCACACATCCAGTGCAATTTTCCACATTACTATCCCTCAGAACCGCAGACTGATTCTGTGACACATATCGATGACAACACTTTACTCTAAGTGCAAGCATTTGCGAGACAAGTTGATCTCACTGCAGAAAAACACAGCAAACTATCATTTACCTCCTAGTAACATGTATATTAAAAGGGGCGCTATGCAGTTTGGGCAATTGCTTTTTGCTTGCAGGTTTCTCTTTAGAGCTCCCCTTACAGCTTCGGAATAGATATTTGGCAGCTCCTATGTTTACTTGTGTCTGACTCCTCGCTCGGTCAGTCTGTGGTTTCCTCTTCCTTTTTTCCTCCGACAATTCATTCCTAGCTTTCTGCTTCTTTTTAGCCTGCTCAGCCATGACGATAGTGTGAAAAACTCCATCGCTACCTTGTTAGCCGGTTCCTGGATGACGGCGTGTATGTGTGCAGTGTCGTGAAGCAATTCGTTAGATCGCGAGACCTGATATCACGCGATACTTCCTGATGCTGATGCCGGCGGCTCGCCGGCAGAAAGTTGCAAGGGTGGTTTTTCCACTCACAGACGCTAGGGGGGAGCGAGACGACCACCATTCAACTCGAAAAAAGTCACATAATCATTCCAATGACTCCGAAGCTGTTGAGTTAAGGTAAATAGCTAAAAAACAACTGCATAGTTCCCCTTTAACTCAACAAATGGTGCGTTTTAAATTATGACGGACAACACTAATGTGTCATGTACCAATCATGTTGTTTACCAACCAGCGTACAGCCTTTCACATTTTGTGTGGACTTCATGGGCCTGCGCCAGAGCTTGTCTGGCCAACGTTCTGTGGTGGATCTGAAACCACTTCTCGGGACCACGCCCAAGATCAACTGCTTTCACACTCCAGCAAACTTCTCAAACTCGCTGGGAAAATGGCCTTCAAGTTAGTAGAATTTTTACAGCTCACTTATACGACTTATAGAGGGTTTTAAGTCATTGATCTTCAAGGAACAACCGTGCCTCTAGAGCCTTTACAATATCACTCCGTAGCAAACGGCTGGACGACTTGAGATTTAAAAAAAAAACAGCCTGGTTTATCAGTATGCTCCCTCAGATGTACGGTAGAAGCAGACGTTGTGCTTCCAGAGGCAGGGGCTGTCAGGCTGTCGTCCCTGCTGTTGCCAGACACATGTGTTCTTGCCAACTGCCTCACTTACCCTAATGAAAAACAAACTCCGCTTTGCACCAGAGGGACCACGCGTCTGAATTAAGCAATGTGCGGCGAAAAATGGCATTGCTTCAGAAAGTGACAGACACAACAAACTCAATTGTTGCGCTGTGATTGTTTCGAAGAGGGTGAAAGCTCATAATGAAATCCCCACAGTGACGTACAGCAGCCACAGGAGTTATGTAAAACTGTTAAACTTGCTTTTCCCCCATTATCTCTGTTATCTAAACAAAGAAAGAGCAATGTTAGGCTTCAGAGATACAAAATAAATAAATAATAAGTTTTTTTTTTGTGTGTGGATGTGTGATGGAGTGTGTAACACAAGTCTGGGCCGCCGGACCTCACTGAAGGGGGTCTGGATCTCGTCCATCCCCTAGTGGCAGTTGAAAGCATTTTCTAGGGAGGAATCCCTTTATTTGGCCTTTATTCAGACGTCTGGAGTGAAAGAGAGCGAGAGAGAGAGAGAGAGAGAGAGAGACTGCACCAGTGACACATCACAGCCTCAGACAGCTCACTGTGTCACAGCTGGAACAGACAGAGGCTCATTATGGGTCTCTATTCAGCATGTCACACCAGGGGAAATATGGAAGGGACTGGGAGAGGAGGGAGGAGGATAAAGAAAAGGGGATCCACAATCGGGATTTGTTCTTAGTTCCAAAAAAGATGCAGACGTAGGAGTCCTTGGTGGATCCGAGACAACGATAAAAGAGTGGTACAAAAGGCAGCTAGAAGAGGGAAGATGCCTTCTGGCTCGTAGAGGAATGATTTGGGTATTTTACTGATTCTACCATTAATATGGAGCCAAGCTGCAACACAGTTCCCATTACACTGCTTTCACACTCTCAGACACTTCTGACAGGTACAGAAAATAACGATTCTCACACCTAAATGACAAAGTAGGTCATTTTTGCCTTCTATGATTAAGTACTATCGATACGGCGAACACGGTCAAAATAAACCAGTTTCGAGTGGCTATGTGTCACGAGGTGCAGTTGAAGTGACACATTTTGTATGCCCAAACATCCGCCCAGTACACCCCCCCAGAGAGCTTTTGTGTCCTAAAACATCTACATTTACTAGTGATTAATTATTATAATTAAAGTGTTGTTGTTTCTCAAATAAACATGAGAGATGGGGCTGAGAGGGTAACAACATAAAGAACAGTTTCAACCTGGGACTCAAACCTAATATATAGCCATCAAAAATGTACCTCAGCTGGATTATACCTTTTCCCTTAAACCCACGTGGAGTTTTTGACCATAAGTAGTGCTGTAGAGCAATGTTTTGAAGACATGGTCCCTATATTGTTTGCATCTTGAACACGTGCACACACAAGCATTCGGCAGGAATGCAACAATAAAAGAAGGTTCAAAAACTAAACAAGTCGTTGAAAATGCACACGCTGCGTTTTGGTGAGAAATACTGAATGTAAGCATCTCAATATTTACGAAGAAAACCCCCACTGGATGCCTTTACCTTCAAGTATGTACACAATACTCATTATCATAAAATAATCATGAAGCAAGAAATCAGAAAAGGCTTCCAGTAAAGTACCAAATGGAGCTCTTAATTATTGATTTATTATTATTATTATTATTATTATTATTATTATATATGTACTTTTATGTACAAGAGAGTGGAACAAGTAAACATCCTTTCTCAACTTTTCTTTCTCAAAATGACAATGAAATGTCAGGCTGACAGAAACTTGCCTCCTCGTGGGACCTCGTGAGAGTGAATGTTCCCTTTACGGGAAGCACCGTCATGCTTGGTCTTGTCCTCTCTCTCCTCTTTTAGATTGAAAATGCAGGAAAACTGTCCCTCAGTGGCCCATATGCACAACGGCACTCACTTATCCCTTCAGACTGGTCACATCCGAAAAGAAGAAATACCTCTTTTCTCATGAAAAAATCTTAGGAGTTTGTATCTTGACAGAAATGCAAACAGAAAGGCAGGTTCACAGCCAAGTTGCCGGCTTTGCCTTTTCTCCTACAATGACACTGGAGGGATTTTAAACAGGGCTTTCAAACCAGGGAAATCCATTAAGTTGTCAGTTGTTGCAGAGTGCTGGGAAAGGGCCCACCTCTGCCAGAGCATGTCATTCAAAACCTCTCACAACACATCTCACCTGTCTAATTGTATTGCTAAACCATGCTCTTTTCCATAAAGTCAGTGCAATTAGAGGGAATGCGAAAGGCTATGGAATCACTATTGCTTTATGAGGCCATTTTTACAACCTCCTGTCATTGCCATGTACCATTTAAGAGCAACAAAGAGGTGTACACGTTAATAATGTAAGACCATCTGCAGCAGGGCCACCACAAGGAAAGAACCCAGCCTTTGTCCCGTCTTCCTCGCATTGGTTAGAAAGCCATCTCATGAAATAGACATCATTTTGTTTATTGTGTCGATTTTTGAAACATGTTTTTGAATGTAGGTATGGTAAAAAAAAAAAAAAAATACAGCCTGTCCTCATTCACATACCTATTGGTACAAAGGAATACACACACTCTTCATGTCCACTTGATGCAATCTGTTTACTGAACACACCTGCCCACCACTGCCAGAGCATGTCATTCAAATTCTTTCTCACAATCTCAAATAATAAAAGAAACACACACATAAAGACAGAACAATATCAAGGCAATATCCTGGACCACCTTAATGGCGTTACTGGTGTCAGGAACTTTATCGAGCGGGTCGCTCTCATACAACCAGCAATTCCATTTTAAAAGCTGGTTTTGTTATTGATGTGACAGGTTATCCCTCTGAGGAAAGCACTGACCTGTCTAAGACAGTAACCCACATCACAACAACCTAGAGTGGACAGGACAGCTACATACACACAGCTCATGCACAAACAAGAAAGTTGTCAAGAAAATCAGCACACAAATACACACAGAAAAAGGCTTAGAGAGAGGCACGTACAAACACATGTGAATGCGTACAACCCCGCAAGTGCGCACACATTTCGGAGCTCAAACTGAAAGAGACAGTGACACTTTCAATAACCCTGAATCCAGGAGACGTGGAGGCATCTGACAAGAAGTCCTGTCATTTCCGAGAGGTTGAAGGCTACTTTGATCCAAGGTTATTACCAGTCTTTTTATTTAATCTCTGGAGAAAACCACAACTTCACAACAAGCATGGGCATACCTTTTATTCATTCAGTCTTACATCAGAGCACGTCCTTCCTAATGGGCTTCTTTGTGTCACTGTGCACAGTCATGCACATGTAAAAATAAAGGTGTGTTTCTGCAAATATATGTGGTGTGTTATCTATACATTTTCATAATCCAATATGAATATCATTGCTGCAGTGAAGGGTCTCCTCTTAAAGCACTCAGGGTGATGTAATCTGGCCATAAGGCCGCTGACATGACACCAGTGGACAGATCTGGCAACCGCCCGTTAACCGAGCAGGAAGCGGGGCCCAGACACACTACCCGACTGCTATGAAACCACTGCTAAAACAAGAGTGGAACAAGAGGGGATGGAGGAAACCACAGAAGACCATGGATAGGTCAACAAGGTGTTGGAAGTAGTTCTCAGTAGAGACTGAGTCTTGATTGGAAATTGAAGTCTTACTTGATGTAATCCTCCAAATATGTGACTGTTTGCCTAAAGCTAAAAGCATTTTGTGAGCCTAAACCAGAGTAAAAGAAGCAGTATTTGATGCTTCTCACTAGGGAACTAGAGTTATATAATAGCTTTGTTGCTGAAATAGTTACATGATGCGTCTGTAAATGTAGTTGATGTGTTAAAAGTAGGTTTGGGTATCGTTTAGGTTTTTTCGATACCGGTGCCCAAACGGTGCCTGAACCGATTCTTAAAAAAATAAATAAATAAGAGCACAAAATGGCAGTCAGTGACATTAAAGAACAGCCTAACTCATATCACCAGTCAATTGCTTTTAAACGACAAAAAAAGAACCACTAGATGGCAGTAGGGTACAACAACATTAAATGCACCATGAGCTTACAAGATGCAATTGAACGCACCATTAAATCTATGTTTTTTCACCAACAGCAGCAGTGGCCATGGTGTCTCAAAGTGAATCTAGTCTACTCTGTCTTTAGCTGTAGACTGGTGAACGTCCCGGTGGAATCCTTTCCAGGGTAATACAGCCACACGTTAGACCGTTTCGCTTTCAGCATTTTAACCGTGTTTAAGCCAGCTACTAACGCTAGGCTAACGTTACCTGCCGCCAAGCGTCACGTGCAATGATGCTTCTGTTGCCTGTCACCGTAGGAACCGTTTCGGTACCCAACCCTAGTTAAAAGAGGCAAAAAAGTTCTGCAAAGCTTTTGAGTTGGGTGTAATTGGGCTAATTCTTTAGGTATTTATATCTAAACGTTTTGCAACATCACCATGTTGAGACACATTTCCCATGAGCCTTCTGGCCCACAGTAAGACGCACTGTCAAATGAATAATGCAAGAGGCATAAATGATGGTACTTTACGTATTGTATGTGACAAGAGTAGAGGTTTCATGCTGTCCCTTATTCAGCCAGACCGCTTGGTGTAAATGCACTCTCCGTAATGAGCAATAGTCAGCAGATCTCTAATGTGTGTGTCTCTAAGTGAGAAAGCGTGTTTAGCTTGACAAGAACTACACGCTGAACCAATTGACCTTATATGCCTTTGTTTCACAGTGATCACGGTTATATAATTAGTCAAAGTTGTTTGTCACACCCCACCACTCTGTACATAGAGCTAATGGATATTGGGCTATCATGTTGTGACCTGTGCGCGCCACAAGACAACCTTGTTTCCTCCTTTTAACTATGGTGCTCAGTGTCTTTTTGCATGAGGAAATACGGTTTTTGTAGGAACATCCAATCTGGGTGCAATTTGGCTTAAATCATTGTATAAATCATTTTATATTGAAAATGTAAAACAAATGAAAACAAAAAACATTTACTGCACGTCAATTTGCCTTCTGTAATTAGACAAGGTGCTTCTTTACGGATGAGATTTTAATACCTCAACTGGTTCTAATAGATGATTTACATGCAGTTTTTCTTTAGTTTGCTACTGAATCACTTTATAGTCCCTTTCCGACCGGAGGGATTTTTGCAGTTCCTAGAACATAACGTTCCTAGAACCCTTTTTTTCTTGTGTTCCGACTAGACCAATTTGGGGATTATTAAGTTCCTCTGACCGCAGTTCCTGTAACTCTTTCAGCTCCTATTTCAGGGCAGGGTCTTTTTCCTTTCCCCTTTTCCACATAGGAACCCCTAGTGACCTAGCAACGTCTGAAACACAAACAGTACATATTCTTCACTGTCTGTCGCAATTCGCCTACGTATGGTAACTCACAAGACAAACATCACGCATTCAACCAGCTAATTGTTAATGCTAGTTAAACTTACCCGTCGTTTTGTTTGCCTATTGCGCTCTGCTCTTCTATCTTCTTCCATCATATTAATTAGGATCATATTACGCTGGAGCCTTCGTCTTCTGTGTTTCTCTGTTAAGTACTCCAGCCTAGTCTTTAAAAGCCGCCGTTCGATCTCCGTTACGAGGATCCCGGCAAGACACGAACATTCCGATGGCCTCCTCCATGCTGGTTTGTTGTTGTATGTGGCACTAAAGTCAAGTGACGATGCTATAAAGACAGTTGCCAGTTACCAGTTCTTATGGCCACTTGGCCAGTGCAAATGCAAATGGCAAAACCGGTTTTGGGGGAGAGTAGTTTTTAACTCCAGTTCTACTAACTACTAGTTAGTAGGTAGACTACTACTAGTTAGTAGAACTGTTTAGAAGTGGACGGTTCCTATAACTACGTTCCTGTAACTATTTGGTCGGAATGAGGCTTATATCACATAATAACCTGTAGGCGCCTTAAAGCCTAGTCTTCCCTCTTCTTTAACCGTAAAAGTCCTCCTGTGCCCAACCAGCTCCAGCTCCCACTTTTACAACACATTAAGCCTCTATGACAGTGGATTTCGCCTTCTGAAAAGCATCTGTTACAAGCCTTACCTTGGTGGAATAAACAGGGTAATTTGTTTAATGTTTGAAAGAGCACACACAAGGCTGAAAGGCAGGGAGAGCTATTACAATAATTTGTTTCCTCCTGTTATTGTCCCAGGGGAGCACCCATAGAATCACAAAGAAACCGGAGAGCTGCAATCTTTTGTATAGAAAAGAAAAAAAAGGTTAAATTCGTTTACCTACATGCCTTGAATCAAAGGTGAACGCTTGCACCACCGGAGGATGTTTCGGTTCACTTGTTTTACACAGGATCCCTGCCTTGACTACTGATGAAGCGTTTCAATGGCTTACATAGCTGTTACAGTCAAGGACATGATGACAATGCATGATTTTTTTTTTCTCCATTATATTTCATTAAATGGTACATTAGCCTAAATGTGCCTTTGAGGAAGGGTGGGTAGGACCAGGATGGTAGGGGTTTGGTGGGGGGAGACAGCAGACGTGCAATAGGAGGAACAGCAGATGGAGGAAAACATAAAAGTAATAATATATAGTTTCCAGATCGCGGGGCTACAAGCTGCTTCAATTACTTTCTTCTCATCCTATTGTCTCCGTCCTCATTCTCTCTCTCTCTTGCTCCGTCATATCTCCTTTCCCTCTCCCCAGCAGAAAAAGATAAAAGCAGTTGGTTCCTTTTGGATAATGGAAGATGGTGCATCCTGATCAGAGCACAGCCCACCCAGTCCAGGAAATGGGATAATGGAGGAAAAGGCACAAGGAGGAGGACGAACGTGACAGGGCTAGACATGTGGAAGCACACCGCCCGACATGTTTAGGCTCTGGGCTGTGCAGGTAATACTTGCTTCTCCTATTGTTTATTCATTGCTTCCTGGACCTTACAAAGTATTGGAAAAGCCACAGAGAAAGAGCAAGAGGGGAGAGATGATTGCTGTTTTTCTTGCTTGGTGACATTTGTGTTCCTTAGAGAAACATACAGCGCACCGCCAACTGCTCCAAGCAGGCCCCTTTTGTGAGTGTGTGCTTTAATAGGAGACAGTTGAGAGCTGGTGACGCTTTATAGTGGTGGAGTCTTTGGAAACAACTCGTAAAAGGGGAAAGAAGGATGGCTTTATTCATACTCCAATAGCGGAAACAAACAAAAGGAGACCTCAGCCTTCTTTAGACACTCTAATTAGACTCGATCGGTAATACTATATCGCACACATGAGAGGTACAGGGTTGTTATATACGTAACTACGTGAAACACTATCAGAGCAGTCACGTTGCTCACAAGTTGCTTATGTAATGCCCACCCTTCATGCCTGTGTTACCATTGCCACTTAGAGCCAACGATCCGGGTAATTTTCACATTTTTGAAACATGAAAGGAATAAAGTAACCTCTCTCTCTCTGTATACCTTTGTGGCCCTCCACTCTTTGAAGTTGTGAACTCACAATCCTCCACTCCAAGCAACTGTTTTCATATCGAACGAGGTTAACATTGTTGATGCAGCACTAATGTTTCCTAAATTCGCAATGTCACACTCCAACTGGGGTGTTTTCTGCAAAACACCAGTGAAGGATTAAATACAACACAGCAGATTAAATCCAGTTTGGGATATGACCCCCCCGCTCCCCCCCGGCTCTGAAGGTGACAACCAGGGCTTTTTCATGGTTGCTGATGTCGAAATGTGAAACATGCTATTTTATTGCAGCAGTAATCTGTTGCAGGCGACTAATTCATTCATGAGGCCATTTTCCCTACTGTTCAATTTCTCCAAGCCATAAGCCACTTTATTAAGAAAGGAAAGTACACCAAGGTTTTGTTCAGATAATACACCCAAGTGCCCCTATTAAAAGCTCATCTGAATAACTTTCATAGAGTAAAAAATAAAAAGCCCAACAATTAAAAGGCTTAAGGACTATTATGAAATGTGACTCTGCTTTTAAAAAAAATGGCCAACAGCCTCTGGAGATGTCTAAATTATTCAAATGAAGTGATGCCAAAAACTCTTGGATGTAAAAAAAAATAAATAAAAAAAATATAGAGATGTTCGAAATCCATTAGAGCTATTGTGAGCAGTTGAGTGCTTGGTGATAGCTTTAGCGTGCTTGACGCCTTACATAATTTTATGTGAAATCATATCTGCACAAAAGGCAAACACAGTATGTCTGAGCCAGCTTGTTGTATGAGACCCTTCCAAAAAGGGTGTTTCATCCATTGATTGACTTGTTCATTCAGATTTTGTGACTCATGTGTCTCCCGAAAATTGGCAGTAAGGTTGAGGAACAGTTAAGTTAGTTGTCTACACACAAACGGCAGCTTGTGTGGTTTTAAAAATGGCTCAGAGATCATTTACAATGGTGTTTTTTTTGTTGTTTAACACCGCATCTTTCTCTTTGTTGCTTTATTATCTATTACAGTTCTTTAAGAGCGATGCAAAGAAAAAGCCATTGGGCTTTACTGTGAGATTCTACTGGCTAAATAGTAATGTATACACGCAAATACAGTATTTACAAACACACTTATAGATAAATTCCTGTAATTGCTCCATGGACGGTGTTTTATCCATATATTCATGTAATGATTACATAAGAAAGAACTTTCTGTGTGAGTTTGGATGCAAACATATACCTCTGTACTTTACTCTGACATACGACCCTCTCAATTGCTCATTACCAGTTTTTATACCACATGTTTGAACCCCTGTCTGGATGCGAAAGAGCTGCAGCAAAGGCACCTGTGGGTGAGTGGGTGAGGACTTGCTGTGGATCCTAAAGACCCGGACGCACAGAGCCGATAATCGGCTGTTGGACAGTCTGGCGAGGTCAGTGACTCAAGTCTGTTCGGTGTGTTCCATGCCATCGTCCGTCCGAGGGGCCATCAGCCTTCATTTTGGCCGATTTGACATGTACATGTCGCAATGTACAATCGGCGGGGGCGGGCACTACCGGCAGTCAGACTCAAATGACCAATCTGATTGGTAGAGTGCTAACTCAGAAACGTGGAGCAGAATGAGCGTGACTAGTCTCTCAAAATCTAACAAAAAACTTTTAAACTGACCTTTGTTGAACTGAAATGAAGACAGATTCAGCAACTGCATGGCCTATTTCTCGCTTAAAATGTTTTCAGAAACACGTTTCAGTGAACTATTTTAGTACAATATGAGATCGTATTCTGAAAAAGCCGTCATGACAGTCTGTCTTTGAATTTCCGGAGAAACCAGATCCATGTGACGTGTTCGTCCAATCAGCTGCCGGTTTTCATTTTTGGGCGACAATACAGATTAGCGCCACCTGCTGTTATGGAGACGTATTACGTTTCGTCGCTTTGGTGTGTTCCGAGGCACTTTTTTGACCAACTAGGGGACACTGATCAGTACAACTGCCTTTTCAGCCGAGAGTCGGCCGTCTGGTCTGTGTGTCTGCAGCTTGTGGTGTAAAAACAGCCGTGCTGTGGAAAGGAGAGTTTGGAGTGGCTGGGCCTAAATTGGCAGGTCTGAGTGCTCAGCAGTGTACTCATAAAGCCCAGGCCTCTTCCTGAGGAAAAGGATCATTTTGAGGCAGGCAGGCGAGCGTGCAGCAGCAGGCTGTGCACAGGGCTGCACAGCGAAGTAATACTGTCTCAGTTCCAACCTCACACAGCTCTGTTTCTGACTGCAAGCTTGGCAAACACACACACACACACACACACACACACACACACACACACACACACACACACACACACACACACACACACACACACACACACACACACACACACACACACACAGATACGAGTATTTAACTGCCTAGAGAGGTCCTGGCTCTTTGTGTGCATGTCAGTTAGTGGGCTTAAGAGCTACTGTGCTACAATGTGAATGACAATTGTATAAGACATTTGTGAGTGTGCAAGCATGTGTGTATGACATCTCTATGGCCACCAAATCTCCCAGCTTCCCTCTGGGGACCCGGTCCTGGCTGGGAGAAAGCAGCAGACAGAGGCAGCTTTGTGTGTGTGGCCAAAGTATTGACTTTATGTAGAGTCCATGTACTGGAGGCAGCTGTACCAGTAGGCATTTCCACTGGGGCTCCGTACTGCGTTAAAAAAGACAGACATCCGTGTCAGTGTCACAGAAAAGTGCTTCTCAAACACAGCTAATGAGGACAGGAGACGTTTGTTTCCAATGTCTCAATCAGTGACTTATAGAGTCCTATTTTAACGATCTAAGCGCACGGTGTGAGGTGCAGGTGCGTTTAGGGCGTGTCGAAATCCACTTTTGCTAGTTTGACGGCGGAAAAAAGGGTCCGTGCGACGGACGCATGGTTCAAAAGGGTTGTACTTAGTGTCTTCATTAATTCATAGGTGTGTTTTTCAGCGTAACATGCAATAAACCAATCAGAGTGTCATCTCCCATTCCCTTTAAAAGCCAGGCTCGTTTGTACCTTGGAGCATTGCTATTATGATGGCGGATTTGCACCGTAATATTTTTATTTGTAATCTTTTGCATGTTTGTGTGCTGCTGCGCTTCCCTGTGTGTGTGTAACAAGCATAGTGTGCACGCGCTGTGCAGGAGCCTAGGCGCATTTGACTAATTTGCTGTTAAAATAACGGGAAATTGACAACTGCGTTGGTCTTAAAGTAGCAAAGACATTTGCGTCGGGCGTTGTGCTGCGCCGGGTGCAAGATAGGGCCCATATACTCATTTAGTGTCAATTTATCTCTGGTACTACATAATTTGTGGAACTGCAGCATGTTTGTGCCAATCCAATACAGTAGATGTTGAGATATTTCACTGGATACGTGAATATTTTGATATGCCGGTGGCACTACAAGAAAAGTCACGGGATCACCAATGTCGCTAGGATTAAACTTGTTGGAATCATAAATATCTGTAAAAGTTTTTTATTTTTTACTGTTTCTTTTTCATGCTCTTTTAGTATTTTATAGTGTTAGATATTATTATATAGGTGTTTGAATTGTGCTAATTTTGTCTTGACGAGGTTAAGATTTCCACCTTGGTGGTCAATAAAGTTCTATTCTATTCCTTAGGTAGGTCTTTGTCACATATGTCTGTTATATAATGGCAAATTTGAATGTTAGCTCTCTACCAGCCTTACTGTGGGGCTCCCATATCCATTAGACATTAGTTCAGTGAAGAGCCTGCTCTGCAGACACAGAACTCTCAACTCAGGAGACATCCTGCCCTCAGAGCAGTGACGGCAGCTTTAGCAGTCAGAGAATCATGCCTAACGAGAGGACGACCTCAGCTTCAAGCTGTTTACCCTCGCCATCAGGGGAATCCTCAAAGGAGGGCAGTGCAACGACAGACCACACTGTGGAAGAGGAAGAGGGCTCATGAGTTCAATGCCTGAAGGGCCCGCCATCAAAAATAAATGAAAAGTACACTGAGATAGGCCACCTGTGGAGTGGAAAGTTTGCCCAGAAAACACAGAGAGCAGTATTCTGTTTGAACATATCAAACTGATCAAACAGTTAGCTGAGAAACGGAGGGAGGACGCCAGGGAGAGCAAATGCTCGATGACGTTGGCGGTGGTGTTGCGGCGGAAAGAAAGAGGCTTTGCTTCGTTGATCTAACATCTAAGTGGATTTTTTTGAATTTGCATAAAAAAAATGAAACCTTTCAGTATAAATCATCATGTGACATGTAAAAAAAAAAAAGGTGGCTTATAGAATCCGCACTCATGGATTGCAAAAAAAGAAGAAGCTGGATATACCTTGCCAGCTTTCACAGGTTCTCACTTTACATCATTCTGAACATCTATGGAAAAGGAAAATGTATTGCCCAGAAGCAATAAAATGTTCAAGCATTCATGTTGAATGTACAGTAGGATGTCACCTGTTGTTTACTATACGTAGTTCATTTGCACTGTATGTCACATCATGCTATCCTTGGAATTTGTATCACTATGCTTACAAATGAAAATATTCTGATTCTGAGCTGGAGCTCAAAACATATTGCTGCGTGGCAGAAACTCAATCTGACCTGGCCAAAATAGTAATCATAGTAATCGTGATACCTACGACCAAAGAAGATGAGAAGGACAGAAGACAGAAAGAAAAGTCTGATGACCTCTACAAAGCAGAATCAGCTTTTTAGTTTATACAGTGGAAATAGGAAATGATTCTAGAGGCAATATACCCTGGGTTATCTAAACCACTACTTACAGTAGTGCCCTCCACAGTGGGAGAAGATGGGGAGCAGCTGGAGTTCAAACAAAACTTATTATTCAGAATATAAAACTTCAGATCGGGGTACGAGAAAAATTGACTTCATTGTAAAAACATTGGATTGTGTTTTGTTTGACAGAATAAAACTAAAATGTAGAGTTTTGACAGTTTCCAAGGCACACGTTTCACATTCACCTGAAACTCAAACTCACATATGCGTACATATATTTATATAAAAATAATACATTTGTTTACATTTAACCAGCCAAAACACTTTAACCAGCCAAAACACAAATGGATTAGTTCAGCTGAGAAATATTGCTAGACTATATGCAAAATGACTACTTATAACAGCTGACACCCTAGGCTATTTCCACGACGTTCCACTTCCAGGATTGCTCCGGTGCCGCAGGAAATTCCGCCGGATGCATGTCTTTTCGCCGGTGTCGGTTACCTTCTGTTTTCTTTGCATTGGAAATTTAAACTCTGGTGGATTTATGAGGACTATGGTTAACTGCTCCCCAGATCTTTGCAGGGTAAATCCAGACAGCTAGCTAGACTATCTGTCCAATCTATCAATTGGCGCCGCCCACGATGATTGTGATTGGTTTAAAGGAATGCCAATAAACCAGAGCATGTTTTTCTCCCATCCCGGAATGCTATATGGACTAGCCAGACCCTCCTCCACAGCGCTGTGGAGGAAGGTCTGGCAACGCGAGAGTACTGACACCCTAAATGTTCGATTTTGATGGCTGGCGGTGCAAAAAGATGACATGATAAATGGATCTGGCTGATACCGATCCATCAAAAATGTCTGGACCGGTCCAAATCCAGACCCTGCAGATTGTCTCGGGACAAACCCTCCCTCCCTTCACCCTATCAAACATTCCTCCAAAACTTTGTAAACATGGGGAAATTGGTATATATGCCACTGATATGTGGAAAAGGAGCCAAGAGATATGGCGTAGAAGGAGTAATGAATGGAAGATATGCAGCATATATGAAAAAAAAACACACAAAACTTTTTCAAACTTGGTGATCTAATCCAATGTATGGGTCAGTGGTCTGAGCCATCTGTGTGAGTGGAAGAGAACCCAAACAGCCGTAAGGGGTGTCTGGCCTATGACCATCTCGGCGTGTGTTTCTGTCCATCTCGGTGCTTTGTTTCTCCCTCCACACATGACTGGCTTATCCACAGGGGGTATCCCGACACACGACGGAACAACGCCCTCAGGACTGATGTGCTCTCATGCAGACTGCTGGCTCTGCATTAAGCAAAGATGCAGCAGAGCTGCGCCCATCACGTCGAGTAGAAACAAACATAATTAAGACTGCCTCCAGCTGAACAATGACTGCTTTATTCCCCCCCCCTCAGGAGAATAACAACTGCCTCTACAACAACCAACGTAGGTGTGACTGTAAATGTGTATGTATGTTTGTAGGTAACCACACAATGGAGGTAATTCATACAGTGTGTGATAACATTTGACTATTTATAATCACCAAAGGACAACTGCCAGGGACAGAAAGATAGGAAAAAGATAGGAATGATGCAACATCTTTCATAGCAAATCATGTTCTAAGTTGTTGATTTATAATTTATATTATAGCCATGCAGTTATTTGCATAACATTAATGGCAAATAATGGTTACAGATGGTTTTAATTACACTTTTAAACCTATTTCTATCTGTACACAGGGCAATCAGTTCTAGTTTGGTGTCACTAAATCTTGCCAGTAAAACAACAAAGAAAGTATATTATGTAACTGTGTTTGGGTATATTTGTTTCCCAACCGCAGTGATAAAAGTACATGCTGCAACCACAACATCAAAAATGTACCGATAATATTTTGTCAATCCAGAAAAAATGTGTCAGGAGCGTTTCTGGTATTCTTTTAACCACAAGTGCTCATGAAAGGGAATAAAGTTCATAGAGAGGACGAAGAGTTATGACCAAAAAAAGTCATAAAAAATACATATCCAGGCACTCAAGGTTGGTTGCAAAAAATAAAAGGGTGTAGGGTCTACACCCTGAGGAAGGCTCAAGCCGACACGCATTGGTGTACTTTTAAATGTCTTGCCAAATGGATTAAAGGCCTTTTATTTTTTGTAACCAACCTTGAGTGCCTGCATATGGTTTTTATGACATTTTTGGTCATAACTCTTCCTCCCCCTGTCCGTGAAAGTCAGGTTAGACTTTGTCTACGTATAACTGTACCATTGTGTCTACTCTACCCAGCTGCCTCTTCTTTAGTGTCTAATAAGAAAGACTGGGGTGGCCCATCGTTTTCTTTTATCCCTCTGCTGTCCCCTCACTGCCACTCACAGGGGGCCTGAGAATGAGTTCTTATCTGCTGTGTGTGGTCTCTGAGCACAAACACAAACACACACACACACACACACACACACACACACACACACACACACACACACACACACACACACACACACACACACACACACACACAGGACCAGCATAACAAGCAGAACCTCCTGAGAGATGGACGGCAGAGATACCATACAAGCGAGCAGGAATACATTAATAGTCAAGTGAGATGAGCCATGCAATATTAATCAGAGCATTATCAAACATAATCTCAGATTGACTCTCACATGCCGAGGAGGTGCTTAGAAATGTATACAGGCGCTAAACGAAACCTGAAGTGGGTCTCTGCTGGAGGTAATTGAGTTTAATTGAAGGAAAATGAAGGGAGATTACTTTTGTTGGTATAAATTAGTTGGTGTATCCAGTGAAGGGGAAGTATGGCGACATTTGCCTATTCCCTCAAGTGTTGGAGAGTCGTGTTGTAGAAGCGTATAAGGACTGAACCATATGTGAGGTGAGTGGGGGTTTACATATTCTATCCTAATATCCTCGATTTGTAGAAACAAGTCATTATTTATCATTGTGTGAATTTCTTTTTGGAGAAGCATTATGGGTGTGCAAAAAAATCGATTGACATTCGTATCGCGATTCAAGCGATTGAATTTTTTTTTATGTCTACTGCAATCACATGGGAAAAGTAACTACATTTACATACTGTGAACAGTTTTTTTTAATTGAGAATCGTTTTTGAATTGAAAATCGATTTTAAATTGAATCTTGAGCCTAAAAATCGATATTGAATCGTGACATTTTCTGAATCATGCACCCCTAAAGGCAGTTACACACCAACCAGACGGACGACCATCGGCAGAAAAGGCAGTTGGACTGATCAGTGTCCCCGAGTTGGTCAAAAAAGTGCCTCGGAACACACCAAAGCGACGAGACGTAATACGTCTCCATAACAGCAGGCGGCGCTAATCTGTATTGTCGCCCAAAAAATTATAAATCGGCAGTTGATTGGACGAACGCGTCACGTGGGTTTGTTTTCTCCGGAAATTCAAAGACAGACTGTCATGGCAGCTTGTTCAGAATATGATCTCATATTGTACTAAAATAGTACTAGAAACGTGTTTCTGAAAACATTTTAAGTGAGAAATAGGCCATGCAGTTGCTGAATCGGTCTTCATTTCAGATCGACAAAGGTCAGTTTAAGCAGATTTTGAGAGGCTCTGTCACGCTCATTCCACTCGCCAGTTCCAGGTGAGTCCCGAATGCCCTGTCTCCGACTAAACACGTCAGGTCAGCAAAAATGAAGGCTGACGGCCCCTCGGACGGACGACGGCACGGAACACACCGAACAGACTCGAGTCACCAACCTCGCCAGACTGTCCAACGGCCGATTATCGGCCCAGTGTGTAGCTGCCTTAAGAAGCATAGTACAGACAGAAGTAATGGCAGCAATGCTAAAAAAGTATGAGGAAGAGCCTGACCTCTCCTAGTTTACTAACAGTGGTTTTTAAAGTGGGGTCCGAAGACCACTAGGGTTCCTTAAGGGGGTTCCACAGCAAAAGGGGAATTATTTATTTTCAATAGAATTACATCTGTAAGTAACAAAATAAGTAACGTGTGACAGAATATATATGACTATTTTGCTCATGTGTTTTACACGTTCTGTGAAAAAACATCTATAAGCACAAATTCTATCAGATGGGGGACCCTGGGACAACATCTTATTAAATGGGGGTCCGTGGTCTAATTTGTGTCAGTTTAGGGGTCCTTGAAGTGAAAATGTTTGGAAACCACTGTACTAAAGATATAGACAAGGCTGATGTTTTCACATTCACAGGCAGAAAACACAAGAGGCAAGAAGTGAAGACTAAACAAGAAGTACAGTATCTGATGCCAACAGAGTCTCATTTTTCCCCCAAGTTGACGATGTTTCTACTTCGGTGACCTCAAGGCTGAGGTGGAGCCTGGCAGGCCACATTGGTTGGTATTTATGTCAGTGGGTGGGGGGGGCCGCTAGCCCACAGCATGCACCTCTACACCTGTGTGTGTGTGTGGGCATCTGTGGGAAGGTGGCGACCAGCAGTAACCAGCCCAGACAGACAGCTGAGGGAACGCAACGAGGCAGCTTTTCCTCATTACCGCCGCCTCTCGAGGTCACGCTGAGTTTCTCAGTTTGAGTGAACATGGGGGTTTGAGTGTGAAAATGGGTTTAAAGCAATATACCCTCTGTCATTTTTGCAGTAACAAGACTCTCCTGGGTTTGTTTACATCCTCTGCAAACACAAACAGTAGAGACTTTGCAGCTTCTCTTAAACACACGCACCAAGAGATACACATTTGATCGTTCTGGTTGCCTGCCAACCACCTCAATGATTTTCATTCCTACATAACAGTCTGGCACTCACAAATCTATAAATGTGTGCAGATGCGTCTAAGAGGCTCACTGTGTGACTGCAGGATCTGACCCTGGGGCTGCAATCTTCTAGATGTGCACGATAGTTGCAATTGTAACCTTGTTGAACATTCAAAAATAAGTGTAAAATGCTATAGTGAACCAAATCTAAGAAAAAACAAACAAACAAAAAAAGATTATTTTACTGGATTAGGTAAGGGTGTGTGTTGATGAGAACTAATACGGATTCAATCAAAAATGTTTACAGCAAAGTCATCTCAGCCCCCGCAGGACACAAACAAATCTAAAATGTTTTATGAATCATAGAGAAACCCTGAAGACATACAGTCCAAAGCCACACAGCGCATAAAGTTGCCTGTTTTTAATATTAAAAAACAAAACAAAAGCTTGGATTCTGCTAGATAAAACACAGTTTGACAAAGTGCTTCGCTCTGAAACATCCTGCTCATATTTCACCTACTCAACTGGGTTGTTTGTATGCGCACAAGGTCACATCAATTATCACACTTAAATGTGACGCGTCTGGAAGGAGTTTTTCACCCGAAAGTAAGCCAGTGATTGTTACTGTAGTGACGTCAAGCTGTTTAGCTCAATTCATTTCGTATGAACCCACCCAAAAAGGAGCAGAGGACCTGATATTCAAATAAATGGGAACATGATGTGTTTAGTCACACACTGGCGGCTTTCAGGTGTGCTTCTGGGCGTGCACAGAAGGGAAATACTGTTTTTCATTGCATATGGTTGAATGATTTAAGCTGCAACAACCTAAGGATGCAACAAGCCATGAATCGAAAATCACTGAGCGGCTGTCTGAAAATGAGAAAGAATATAAAAAGAGAAATTTCACACTGATTGTTGTTTATTAATATAAATTTCCAAAACGGCATTGTTTTCCAGGTTATTTTGGTGTTTGTGTGGGAAGTGTGTGTGTTGAGGACTTAAATTACGACGTATAATATGCAAATTCGAAGCCGACTCGAACAGCAAAAATAAAAGTATGTAAGACTGACTACTATAATAGTCTACAATTATTATTGTTTTAATTTATTTGTGTGCATATTTGTATTTTTGTACTTTTGGTCGGTGTAGGTGCTCAAAAGCTGCTCATAGAATGTCTGTTCATACCCCAAACACTTCACTCGATGATCAATTACAGCCAGGGAAATAGGAAGAAAAGACTGTCTGTCTGTCTTTAAATCATTCTCCTTACTGACCCAGGTCAGCTAAAGATGGACTTTGAAACCAGGAAAACTAAAGTATAACTTTGATACCAGGAAATACTGTACTGGTATACTGAAAAACAGTATTTCCCTTCTGTGCACGCCCAGAAGCACGCCTGAAAGCCGCCAGCGTGTGACTAAACACATCATGTTCCCATTTATTTGAATATCAGGTCCTCTGCTCCTTTTTGGGTGGGTTCATACGAAATGAATTGAGCTAAACAGCTTGACGTCACTACAGTACCAGGAAGTTTTTCCTGGCATGGCTAGGCTAATGACAGCATCATCAGTTTAGGGGGTGAGTGAATAGAGCTATCTTATTTAATATGTTACATACTGACAGGTGTCATGGCAAATACACATCATCAAGCTATTGAATCTGGCTTTGAGTCATACATATATTTAGTACTAAATGAAGTCATTTCATTAGATTTCAATTCAATTTGCTTTAAACATTTCATCTTGAAAAACACATTCAGTAGATAGAAAAATGGTAAAGCTGGTTTGTGATTTGATTAAAAAACACTCACTTGCCAGAATATTAGGTACACTTTGCTAAAACTATTGCAGTCTAATACAACATTTCTGCAACACGTCTAACTGTGATGAACGTTATTTGTACAGTTTTTGTTGCCACTGTCTTAGAGAGGGCTTGATTCAGCTTGTATGGTCATTTTCAGCGCTGTAGGTTGTGGAAATGTTTTACGTGTGTGATGTTTTACTGGGAGGTGTACTATGAGAGAGATGGTGGTACTCTGTTCAAAAGATGTTTACAGGAGACATATATTTCCGCACTCTATATTTCTCATAAAGTTCTTATCCTGTCTAGATGTTTCATAAATGGACGTATTTCCCTTTACTAGTCCTACAGTAGCTACGGTCGAATGATGGCCTGTTGGGCATATTTGTCTACCGATCTTTAACCCCCCCCCCCCCGTCAGTAACTGCACGTATTGAACCGAAACACAGAAGTGAGCTGTATGACAAAGTAACAGATGATGAAAACAGTAGGTGTGCGCTACACTCTCTTTCATTTACTCTCCTCTGCAGACCCCTCTCCTCCTATCGCCTCTCACAGGACCCTAAAGAGTCATTTCTCCAGTCTGTCAGAAGGCTCGGCTTGAAAGCATACGAAACTGCCATTTATACAGTATATAAATTCCATATTCACGCCGCCTCCAGACGTATCGTTTTCTTTTTACTTCTCCATCACAGAAGCAGTGGAAGTAATTTAGTGAAGGAATATGGAGAGTGTCAGCCAGTGGGAGATAAAGATGCTGGTGCCTCTCTCCCCTCCCCGAGGGAGAAAAGGAAGGTATTGCATTTTTCCCAGACAGGCTCTGGTTGCCACCATGTAGAAGCTGCTGTTGGTTGCTAAGCCATATACTGTTAGAAGTATTAACCCTCTCCGAATATTGCACTTCATAAGCTGTCACGTCAGAGCTGCTGGGTGTTACAGACTATACTATAGTAACTGGCAAAGGATGTGTGAGCAGCGGGATGTGACTAAAATATTGATGGAGCACAACTGCTTTAAAGCTTTAGTGCGTAACTTTTTCATATTAATGAACATCCGTTATATTCAAGTAATTGCCAAATGAGTTGCTACAAAGCTACATAAGACTATCAGGTCCAGACAACTCTCTCTGTATTTCTCAGTATGGCTATGTGGAGAATAGTGTGTCGTCCGGTGACTTTCCCGCGCAGAAATTAGAGTAAAGACAGGGGTGTGTGCGCGATCACGGAAGGCTGTATCATGTGGACGCGCCAACAGTGTTGTTGTCAATACTTAGAATTCCTCATGGGGGAGATAGAAACTACGCACTAAAGCTTTAAAGGTCCCATGGCATGAAAATTTCACATTTTGAGTTTTAATATGAATTCCCCCAGCCTGTCTATGGTCCCCCAGTGGCTAGAAATGGTGATAGGTGTAAACCGAGCCCTGGGAATCCTGCTCTGCATTTGAGAAAATTAAAGCTCAGATGGGCCAATCTGGAATCTTCCCCTTATGTTGTCATAAGGGGAAAGGTTACCTCCCTATTCTCTGCTTTGCCTGCCCAGAGAATTTGGCCCGCCCATGAGAAACATCATGGCTTGCAAACAAGCAAAGTGGCAGTTGGCTCACATTCCCAACCTCCACCTTGCCCCCCCCCCTCTCTCCTCCTCAATAACATTTAAAGCTACAGACACAGAAATGGCACATCCTAAAGAAAGCTCATTGTGGGACTGGCTCTGCGCATATCGCTAAGCTGTATAGCTTAACTCCATGAGCATACAAACACAAGGACGAAAGAAAAAAAAAAAGAAGAGGAAATTAATCTGAGTCTGAGCTGTCACACATTGCCAGTGCATACAATGGTAGCTAGCTGATGTCTGTACTGTCAGCACATTGGTTGTTTGTGACGCCAAAAACACAAATTCAAATGGTAAGTTAGGAGATAGAAGTTTATTAAGTTGCTAGTCTCAATCGACTGGATAATCACGCCAGATGTTCCGTCGGATGTCCCTCGCCTCACAAAACTCGTTTTGGGGAAACAACAACAACCTTCGAGTTAGCAAGCTACACGCTGACAATCACAATTTTTTAAGAAAAACTGGATCGTGCAACAAGGCCTGCTTGGTCCTTTCGGGGAGTCGTAACAAAGTTCCTTCCTGAGACCATTTTGCAGACCGACTGTCTTTGTGAACAGAGCTTAGCCCCGCCCAAGACAATTGTATTTATTTATTTTTTTTAGCTATATTAATTTGGACTAATTTCACTGCGTAGTCCATTGTTTATTTGGACTACACAAAGAAGTAATGTAACACATGTACAGACGTCTGCCCAGACTTAGATTGATCTCTACTAACACTGTTATTTTTGATGCAGTGTCTCTCCATATTCTTCTCGCCATCCATAACATTCAAATAGTAAGAAGCTTGAGTTGAAACATTTTTACCTCGCACTGATGGGCTTCACTTCAACTTGCGCCTTCTAGAGCAAATCCACATTGTTTCATGTCTACTCATGTCTTTCTATTGCCCCTTTTATTAAATCAAAGAGGACAACAGAATAGGACTTACAGGTCCTATTCTGTATTGATTTTCTGTCTAGACATTTAGCTATTACAAAGAAATGGCAATTAATTTCTTCCCAAATCTAAATAAAAGCACACTACATATGTAGCCTCTTTTTTATGCAGTCTGAATGGTGCTGCCATCATGATATGGAGTATTGCAGGGGAGAGAGCCTTGCAGCTAATTGATCCGATATGAGGCGATGGGCCTGTGTTGTTCTAACTGCGAGATAATCATGATCCATTTCCCAGTTGGCCAACCAGGGCCACGGATGGTGCATCGTAATATAATCCATCGAGCTGGGTTTTGTCTGGTTCGGTTAAGTGCTGTAATTAATTATATTAGCTGGGGAAACTTCATTAGCTAGCTAGACCTCGGCTTCAGCACACCCCGGCCTGAGAAGCTCATGTCTTCAGCTCACAAGAGTAACTGCAGAAATATGCACATACGCTTAGGTAATTACTTTCATGTCATTGCTCATTCACATGTTTGTGTTCATGGGCCCCAGAGGAAAATAGAAATTATTGTTGCTTGTCAAATGCGCTGAGTTAGGTTTGAAGATGACAACCATTATAAAAGAATAAGTATTCTTACTTGGAAAAAGCACTAAATAAGACTCACTGTATTTTAACCCAGGACTTAAAGTGAATTTCAATAAGTAAGAGTATTCATATAGTATAGAACCCTATACACCCACAGTATATCCACACTGGTGTTTTCACTTGCTTGATTAGACCTCTTCTGTGTCTGAAATCTCCTTCACTCTCTCGTTAGGCCACGTCCACACGTACCAAAACAATCTTTTTTCTCTCCGTCTTCCCTGGCATAATTTCAAGAATGTTTGCGTCCAAACGGATCCATTTGTAAATGACTCAACACGCTATTTCATATCCCAGGCCTATAGGTGGCGCTATTTCTGCTACAGAAATTCACCAAAAACGGAGAAGAAGAGGCGGAGCATGCGCATAAAGCTTGCGCTCTGTATACAAACAGACAGTAGAAGAAGAAACCAAACACAAGAAGAAGATGACGAAAATGGCTACTGCAAGGAAACCAGAACACAAGCAAGTAGTCCGTTGTTGTTGTTGTTATGAGACGACGTCGCGGGGTATGAGGTCGAAGGCTAGAGGTCGAGGAGTGTTGCGATGACATCGATACGCAAGTATCGTGGGACCAGGGTGAAAAAAGGTGCGTCTTCAGGCAATGCAGGATTTGTTTGGACGATCGGCCAAAACGATGCAAAACAGCAGTGTTTCCTTTCAGATTTTTTTTAGCAGTGGGGGCAGGTCTTTCTGAACAACAACAACCCCAAGTAGTTCTACTTGTTGTTAAGCGGCAGCCAACAGGGGGTGCAATATGTCGACAGGATCATTTAAAAGGCAACCGCAACAACATTTTTTGCACAGCCCTATTTCTGATATCGTGGTGGCAGAAAGTTTGCCATGGTGGGCCGCCACTACAAAATCAACATAGAGGAAACACCGAAAACATGTGCGTTTACACCAAAAAGCGTTTCCGTGTGGATGGGTCCTTAGTTTGTTGCACCTATTAGGGCAGGACAACTTACAGTACCCTGTTGTCTGCCTCATTGGTCCATTAGTGTTGTGACCTCATGTAATTACAAGCATAGCTCCGCCCAACTAACCTGACTAATCAGCCAGAGTCATTGAAAACACCTGTGTGAGTGTGCAGGGCCTTTAGATCTTTTTCACAGCAGACATTTTCACTTGGACATGGGGAAACACAGGTGAAACTAATTTAGTTAACGACGGCTCAGTTTCCCCAGCTATTTGTCGGCAGGTCAAGTAGTAGCAGTTATCACTGTCGATATCCCGCAGAATGAACGGCAGTGAAATGTGAGGATAGAACATGGAACTGTTTCCCATCTTGGTATCACAACAATTCTAACAATATGTTACTGGGTAATTTCATTTAAAGTCCTGTCTACAGAGGAAGTGTGTTTTTTTTCTGCTCTTTACTCCTTATTCTGCAATCATGCAGCACCATGTCAAAGACAACAATAACAAAATTACAAAGAATGACTATAAATTATGTAATGTACATATATTGTTACATATATTTCAAATTCAGACTAATCTCTTTGGATATTGCAGTTAATGTACCTAGTTACTCTTAGTCTCTTAGTCCACACAGATAATCTGAAGTGCAAGTGCAGAGAGAAGAGCGACACACACACACACACACACACACACACACACACACACACACACACACACACACACACACACACACACACACACACACACACACACACACACACACACACACACAAAGATCATAAACTTTAAATGTAAACACATGGCTTCGACCTGCAAGCAGAAGCAGCACGGTCAAGCAAACACTTAACAGTTACTGCAACCTGATGAACTCATAGGACACAGAGCTTTGTTCTGCACACACTATATTAATGACACAAGTACACAAGACAGATCAACAGCTGGACTTGCAGAATCAATAAAATATTCAGCTGACGGCTCAGCGCTCGGTGCTCAGCTGAACAGCAGAGCTGTCCTAGTTGTTTATTCAGAGGAGCGGCGGCTTGTTTGTCCATAATGAGCTTCCTCATTAAGGTGTGGGAGGACAGATGAGGAGAACGAGTGTGTCAGGGGTAAAGGGGCAAGCAGTGTGTGTGTGTTTGTCTGATAGATGCTGCTGAGGATAGGAGGGTTTGGTGTGTGTGTGTGTGTTTGCGTATCTGTGGAGTACCAGCAGCATTTGGACTCTGCTCTGTCTCTGTAAATGGTCCAATGTTTGCCTGTTTGTTGCTTACTCTTCTCATGATGGATGGATACACACAAACTAAATGTTATATGTACATGTTTATTAGATTAGAACTGCAACTTACATTTTGTTTTTAAATTCATGTTTTTTTTTCCCAGATTAATTTACAAAATGTCAGAGGATAGTGAAAATGCCTCTCGCAATTTCCCAGAACAACCCAAAAGTCAAAAACCATAATCAGCACCGAATTCTGAAAACGGATGTTTTGTTCATCTAATTGATTCTTCATTTCAGCACTAGTTTTCATCAAATCAGTGCAACGTTTATCATGCAATCTTTGCATCCATCTTCATCGCGTCATTTAAAAGACTCATCACCGAATATCGCCCTTTACATCTAATTGCATTGATTGGTGTCATGTAATTTTTCTGACTCTTTCTCACTCTCTTTGTTTACATGTATCGCTCTCTCTCTTTGTTTCACTGCCTCTACTGTATAATCCCCCCCCCCAACCCCCCCGTTTCCTACTCATTCTGACAGCCAGTCTTTTGGGGGCGATGTAGGGAGTGAGAGAGTAGGCGGGTAGAATTGATTGTAAAGGGTTGGAAAGACAACGTAATAACTGGGACTACAGATAGAACTACCCATGTCCCGCTGTGGGAGTGCTTGGATTCCTGTCCTGCTGGATTCCAGTGCAGACACACACACACACACACACACACACACACACACACACACACACACACACACAAACATCCCTCTACATTCAAGGACAGGGCAGGGGCAGCGTACAGGGGGAAACGTGGTCAGGATTAACAGTGAAACCTGCTGAAGGATAAATCCACAAACCATGGCGTTTTTTTTCTTCATCTTAAGCATCCCTGAGCTAATATATAATGCAGCTTTACCTCAGCTTGGGGGCCAACAAAAACCCAGCACCACGGTTCAAGGGCAAACTCGGACTGTCAAAAACTATAGAGCAGTATTGGCATGAGAAAGTCGGACGAAGGCCGTACGCAGGTATAAATAAGGTCAGAGGTTAAACCATTGGGGAGGCGGGCATCATCCACCCAAATCTCCAATCTCATGCAAGTAGGCTAGCGAGGTCTATAAGGGATTCCAGGGCTATCTATAGTGAGTGTGTAATGATAACCCACAATGCAATAAAGCCCTCTATTCCAGGAGGTTTTACAGAATAGATTTCATAAGGGAAATTAGTCATTCTAACAAACCTCTATCTACTTCTGCTCTCTGAGGACTCTCTTTTTTTTTTTTGCTGCAGCCACTCCCTCCTCCTCTCTGTCACTTTAAAATGCTCCAAAATAAATATTGTTTTGTTATGTTCTCCGTTAAAGCAAAGAAAAACTGTCAAAAAAACCTTTTATTCTGTACATCTCCTCCATAAGGCTTTAGATAAAGCTGGTCCCTTAGAACATACTGTCGAACAGCAAGCTCCTGTTCTCCTCTGGCTGGCCCTTTAGAGAATCCCCTTACTGTATTCTCAAACTTATATATATATATATATATATATATATATATATATATATATATATATATATATATATATATATATATATATATATATATATACACACACACACACACAAAATAACTGTTGCATTAGAAAATAAAAAAGAGGCTGAATGGTTGAGTGCAGAATGTGCAAAGTATATGTAGTATGTGCAATGGGCAGATGTATAGTTCAGTATGGTGCTGATGCATGTTTATTCACCATAAGAAGGGGATCTATGTATGAAGCAGACTACTGGGCTGAGTGTATTGTTGCTTGTAGCAAGAATTATCCTGCAACTGACGCCACACTTTGCCCTACCAACAAGTGCAGTGAGCAAGAGTCAGTTACAAAACACAGAACATGGGCGGTCTGATTAATGAAGCCATGTTAATCAGCCGCGAGCATCCGAGAGTGACGAGTGAGAGTGTTGACTGACACCATGTATCTATTTTAGACACTCGCGTCAGCATGTTTCGCCCTCTCGGTTAACATTGAGGCTCATCCAAGAGCTCTGTGATACGGACGTATGCATGCGTTATGGACAAACCCCTGCACTGCACAGACAGCACAGAACATATTCTCAAAGAAAAATAAAAAATAAACAGACCCAACAGATCTGCTCTTTGAAAACATAAAACTACATTTGTTTTTCAAATGATTTCACTGGATTTTTCCAACATGTTCTCAACCAATTGTTCTCATGCTGTCAAAATGACATGCATCAGCAGCCTCACCTGAATTCACATAATTTACCTCAAAATAACCCCACATGGAGCTCATTGTCTCCAAAAATATTTTCAACGATTTGTGTAAACAGAGAAGCTGTTGTCATGAGGAGGGGAGCTGTTTTTGTATGTTAAACTGAAACATCATGGGACAAATGAAAGCATGAGAAAGAAGAAATGTTCACTCACGCTCATAAGTTGTTGACAATCGGCTAAAGCATATTGCTTTAGTGTTCAAATGATTGTGATTGGAGTGTATGATGGAAGGCACGTGAGGACGCTGTGTATTTCAGTGCAAAGGTTGGAGATGGCAGTCAACATTTCTGGACTCAGACACTTTCCAGAAAGCTTTAGCATGTGCAGTGAATCCAGGGTAATCCCAGGGGGAAGCAGCACAGGGGACACTGGGACTTTGAAACTGACAGGAGTCCATATGGGACTTTGGGTGCCACCTTGACAGGTCACAGCTCTGTTCTCTACTGCACAGAGGCCGGGATGTCAGTTTGTGTCAACCCTACAGTCACATTAGCTACAAAAGACAGCGACACACACTCGCTTGATGGGCGTTCCTGGGCGTGCCTAGCATACTCCTGGTTGCTTGGCAAAAGTAAACAGAAATTCTCTGGTGCTACCTTCAAGCACGTCCCCTCTGTTTACTTTGTGGATAGACCCATATATATACGTATGAATGACCGAATCTAAGGTTAGATTGTACAGGACCGGGAACGTGGACACCACTAAAATAATTTGTTCCTCCATTTTCTCACAGCTTTGCGGAGCTAAAGTTTGATCGATTTGTTTCTGTGAACGTTTGACATGGTGACGCTACCCTCACACTGCCTTCACTCCGATTGGCAGTCGCTTTGTCACATCGCTCAGCATTTGCAAAAAATAGACTTCTTGTTTATTTTGGCCCCGCCTTGCTCATGGCAGTGGCAAGCTCGTCGCTTGTCGCTGGCAAACGGCCACTCCCATTGAAAATGAATGGCAGCCTGCCGCTTTTTCGCTGTCTCTTGTAGCTAATGTGACTGAGGGGTTACTTGGAAAACGCGTTAGATTTAGATGACATGTACAGTCCAATATATAGAATATGTGTCAGCCTATACTAGAATAAAAGTTTGAGATATATATATATATATATATATATATATATATATATATATATATATATATACACACATATATATACACACATATATATATATATATATATATATATATATATATATATATATATATATATATATATATATATATATATATAGTTCTTGTTCAAACAAGAAACAAAAAGGAAACGTCTGCACAGGACCACCAATTGGAAATCTATGTGTGAAAGCATGAGTGGGTTTCTTTCCCTGTTCTTTGCTTCCTGTCAGCCCCAATCTTGATGTTATTTTGGACTGCAGATTTGCCCACATACTACAGGGCTTAATTAGCTTCTCTGAAAGGATGTCATTAAGAACACACAGACATAATGAGGCCAGTCGTTGCTGTCTTGGCATCCGAACCCTTGTTCAGACACGCAGGAAAGACGATGTCTCAAACTTCAACAGAGAGTCGCTACAGTTTAGTTCGGACAAAAGAGGAAGAAAGAGCAGAGAGAAGGGAGAAAAAAAAAAAAAAAAAGGAAGAAATAATCACAGCGGGTGTTGATTGATTTGGTTTTCAATAGCATGTTGCACATCGCCACCCTGCACCGAGTTACATCAAGTAGGCAGCAGGGTGATGATGGCATCGTTCTGCTGCACACTGGCGCGTTGCCACCGATGCACAGTCCAACCCTCAGGGTACAACATGGAAAGCACTTTCTGGACGGCCAGAAAATTGCTGTCCAGCGTGTGAAAAAGTCTTCTGGCGCCCCTTTCACTTCTCTTCCTCTTTCCTGTTGCTTCTTTGTACAGTTTCATTTTCCTCTTCTACAGGAAACCCAAAGAAAGTTTAAAATAAAAGTCTCTTATATAGATAAATACTGAAAATGCCGCCCCAATAAATGCAATGCTTGCTTTGTCATTTTGCATTGTGAATCAGTGTCAAGTGTGTATTAGGGCTGCACAATATGAGGAAAATATGCAAAAACATTGTAGAATACTGCGATAATGATATTACTTGCGATAAATAAAGAGCTATTAAAGTGTCCTCAGTTCTGCATTTCTGTATTCCTTTAAATACAACACATTGCTTGTTGAATGTGAATCAAACGAAAGGAAATCATTTCCAACACTCGTATGTTGAACAAATTGAACATTAAATTGAATATAAAAAGCACCGCTATAAAAAAGAATGACAGATCATAAAGAAATTTTCTATCGCAAAAATAAATAAAAACTAAAAATAAATAAAAACTACAAATAAATCTGAGTGTCTTTCGCGTTCTGTTGCCGCCTTTCGAGATGTGTATATTACGCCAGTTGATTTTGCGATGACGATAAAAAAAACATAGTGCAGCCCTAGTATGTATACAAATATCGGTAACACTTGAAGGTATCTGCATAAGAGTGACATGACACTGTCATGAACACATGACACTATCATGACACAGTCATGACACATGAACCCTAACTCTAACCCCAACTCTAACCCCAGCACTAACCATAACTTGTCATGACAAAAACCAAATGACACTTACTAAAAGAAGCATTGTCATAAACGTTTATGACTTGTTCATAATGTTTGACACATTCATGACAGTGTCATGTCACTCTTATGTAACTACCTTCGAGTAAAGTGTAACCCAAATATCTAATGCTAAAAATAATTCCGTAATAGTGTGAGCATTGCAATAGTTTCCCTTCCAGTCTGCTGAGCCCCAGCTGTCTCATCGTGACTCATTCTGTCCGTCTGATGCGTCTCTGATGCGATGCTGCATTAGCCTCCCTGTTGTATTTGCTTGATGTCATGTCCTGTGTCCTCTATGCTGCATTAACATCTGACTCTGGAGCGGCCCATTAGGTCTTACTGTCTCTCACATTATATGTAATGTGAATCTAGCAGTGCACATCAGTTTCAGTCTGCATCATAGGCGGCCCGTTTTACACCTGTGATTCCTTGACAACCCCCCATTAAAACATTTTCCCCACAGCAATGACCACCACAGTGTGGAATAATGATCATTGCATCTCTCTCGTCAGATCTGGGCCAAGAACACGGAGTGCTCTGTTTGCATTACTGTTTAAGAGATTTTGGCACAGTTACCTACATAAAAGTCGGTGAAAAGAAACATTTTCTTTTGCAACCTTAATTTGGAATTTTTGGCAATCATTCCTACTGGTTAGCATCACTTACAGCAACTGAATATCACCAGTACAACACTGCAAGATGCACTAATAAAGATCAGTAACCAATAGTAGTAGCACTAATAGCAGTAGTGCCAAAAATTGCGGTTCGCCATTAATTTTGGCTCTTCAGAAACCTATGGGTGACGTCACGCAGACTAGGTCTTTATTTGATACAGTCTATGATGTTGTAACTCAACACCAGAACGCGGAAATCCCAATTCAATTCAAAATTTACGCAGAGCAAAGTAGAAACATTTGAGATAAAACATTTAAGAAAGAAAAAAGAAAGGAGGGATAATCCAAGATTAGCATTCACTCACAGCTGTTAACACCCTCATGGATTTTTGTCACCTAGGACTTTATCCTAATCACAGCGATTGGATGAGAAGCTAGAAAGGATAAATGAAAGCGGGAAGAAAAATCTATTTTTTCAAAGGCCCAATGTGATCTATTCTGCCACGGTAATCTCTTAATTGTAAAACTTCTACTGTGTGATATTAATGATGGCCCAGAGACATGAGCACTGATCCACACAGGCACGAGTTGTAATAGCGGAGGGTAATGAAGCTGAAAGGTGTCTGCATCAAACACGGCTCCAACTCATTTCTCTGCGGCTTCCCTTTTTGTCCTCCACTTTTAGATTATATTAGCATCCATTAATGACCCAGGCCATACTGCAGCAGCCAGGGCCTCTTTTGTTCCCGCTGTGTGATGACATTCATGCTGTCACCTTCGCTTTGATTAAAGATCAAATCAAATAAAAAAAAAAGTGTCTCTTCAATAAATTCACACTGGGTGAAAATATTGTCTTCCCCTGAGAGAGAAGACAGATTCAGACAAATGAGAGCTGCTAAATACGACCGAGACGGCGGACTAAAAGAGTCTCTGAGCTTCAAGGGTCTTTGGTGAAGCTGCTCGGCTGAAAAAAGGTAACCCCAGAGGGCTGTTTGACTGACTTATGGAGATTGATCTTCTACAGACTTGATACTTGAGCAGGTGAGGCTTGGACTTGGATCGGGACTGGGGAATCACCCCTTCATCACTGATCTATAATGGATCAAACCCCCGAAGAATAAGAAAAGAGTAAGAGGCAGGCTAGAAAGACACAAAAATGAGCCAGACATAGAAGGTGAAAGGGAGAAAGAACGAGACATAGAAAACAGAAAAGGGAGCATGACGATTGAAAAAGATTTCTAAAAATTGTCCTTTTCAGATTTAAAAAGGACCATATAGGGGTTTTGTTTCCCACAATAAAACTACAAATTGCAAATTCAGCCCTCAAGGCATACTATAAATTCTTAGATTGATAACCTAGCGCCTAGGCTCCATTGGTTGCCACTTGTTTTAATACCCTATAAAATCAACTTGCAGACTGGTAAAGCTGCTGCAAGTAATGGGCATATTGAAAACTCTTATCTATTACTGTATTGGCCCAAATATAACACTTTTCTTTCCCACAAAAAATGTAGTTTGAAAAAAGGGACAGGGCGGGTGGGGTGGAGGTGGGTGGGGTAAATATTATATTTGAGGTCTAGACGGATAGCAGAGCAAATATTCTTTTTCAATGGAGAGAGTACCAGTGTCCGGCAAGACCTGCTCCAACATAACGGCTGAGTTCCAGATCGCATACTTTTTCTTTTCAGTTTTAATACCTACTGCAGCTGCCCTTACAAAGTACATACTCTTGCATGCAATATACATTAAATTGGGACATCCTACTTCTGTATAACATTGCACTTTGAACTTTGACCCTCTTGCTCTTATATGTTGCGGAAAGGATTATGGGTAGGAATAGTCAGAAAAACATGCTGGCTTGCATATCGCAAATAAACACAGTAGGACATCCTGGTATTTTTGGCATATGTATACGACATACTATGTATTGGGACATACTACATCTTTTTATGGCATACTAAACTAGTATGGCAGTATGGGTATTGGAATGGAGGGCTGATGTATTTTTTCTAGCTCTAATGTTGCTAGCAATGTTTTTTAGTAAGCCCTAATAATGTTTAGTTAGCCAAATGTAACCTACAATTACAATTATTTGACTAACCTTAAGCATGCATGGAATTCAGACCTAGAAGACAGTAAGAAGGCATTGTGACAGACTTTGTAAAAAAATAAAAATAAAAAGATAATGCTAAATGCTATTGTTTCTCGAATTGAAAGAGCCTGCCAAATAAAATCATGTATGCTGGAGTGTCCTTGACGAGGGAGAGAGTTTCAAAACAGTCCATGCTTGAGCAACAATAATGTATTTTGGATTAAAATATAGACACTTCCCCCACTTCCTGAATGTAGATGACATGATATTAAACTCAGGTGTATGATGAAAGCAGCAAACTCATTAAAACGCCACCGGACATTCAGCGACAAGTAGGTGACTCACTGCACTGTTGCTACTGTCTGGTACAGGGGCTATAATATAATATAATGTTCAGGTGTGTATTGAACAAAGATGACACGCATCCTGAATGAGGATGACATGGTAGGTTTTGATGCGTTTCCTCCACCGCACATTGCATTGATTACCATTCATCTCTGTGTGAGTGACTTAAGACAGCAGACAGCTTGCACTGCATCTTATAAACCCTCAGTGATCAATGCAGCCATAAGCTGACGGATGGGAGAAGAAAAAAAACACAGGAATGGAGAAGGCTTGCTGAGCGGATGAGAGAGATGATGATAAGCCTGCTGCAACAATATAAGGAAAAACGGCAGAGAGACAGGCGAGAGATGAACTAGATTGTAAAATAAAAAAGTACAGCAAAATTAAAAACTGTAGAAGCTTTTAACCAAGCCTGCAGGGACGCAGCAGGCTAGCCACTCCATTAGCGCCTGTGCTGAAGCACTAATGACTGGGAAGACGATATCTAGCACACCTTCCCACCAGGCCAGATGTGCTGCTGAACGAGCTGCGTAATAGCTACTGAAGAGAGGGGGGATGTTTTTTGATCTTGCACAACAAAACAAATATGCAAGAATGAAATCTCCCTTTCAATACCATGGATATAACAGCACTCGGCCAGGCATGCCTAAACACTTAAATATTCAATGGAAAATAATCTCAAAATGAAATAGCACAATGTGGTGTCAACATAAAACACAGCGCTTTCAAGCCGGGGAACGGAGTTCACTTCGCGGCGAAAACAAAATACTTTCACCCAGGAAACACTCGTCGATTCCTCAGGAATGTTTTTATCGAAACCACGATCTTCCACGAGCAACTTTCTTATTTGTCTGAAGTCTGCTCGTGTGTGTCTAGGTTGTTGTCTGAGCTGATTAATCACCCCCATTCTCTCTGTGTAACTGCACTCTTCAGACTCTCTCCTTTTCATCTTTGTTTCATCTCACTTTCCAGTCTCTCAGCGAACATTCATCAAACATAGATGGCCCGTTTTATGCTCCATCATTAGTTTGACTTTACTTCCCTCCATCTTGGTTTTCTGCTCGCTTCCTCTCTCTCTCTCTCTCTCTCCCTCTCTCATCTCTCCGCCGTCTAACCAAAACAGCATCTGACACTCGGTTTGACTTGATTTAGGTGAACACGACGGGGCCAGAGGCCGACAGCTCAGAGAGCGGGAGTCGCAGTTTTCGACTTCGCTGTAAATCCATTATTGGTACATTCAATTAACGCGGTGTAGAGAGAGCACCGTCGCGCAATCACATCGCTCGGTAATTAATGGAGTCATTATTTTAGAAGATAGTTCTCTCAGCAGCAGCAGCAGCAGATTGGTGGCTTGTACTCATTTTCAGTCGCCATGGTGAATAACATCTGAGGAACATGATTGTTTGACTTTGCATTTGACTGGTGTCTTAATTAATGAGCCTAAACTGACAGCGTCCTAAAGGTATACTCATTATTTTTGCATAAATGCATTCCCCAGACAGACAGTTTCAATTGAGACAGAAGCATTGAGACTTTTTTTTTTTTTTTTTTTTTTACTTTAAACCACCGTTGTGCATGACTAAATTGCTGCAAAATGTGCCCACGGGCTATTTGTTTTTGGGAGAGCCAGGCAGGTAGGGGTGTGTGTCTCTGCCTGAGGCATGTAAGAGTAACATTTTCCCCCAGACTAGGCCATGTGTCCAGCCAGAGGAGGGGTTATTGTTGCTTTTTCTGACATGGTATCATATCTCATGTCATGAAAAACTGAGAAACTGAGTTCCCAGAACAAATTGGCCTCACTTAAAGTTCCCTATTCTCTGCGTCGAGCCGGTATACAGCATCGAAAGAGACTCTGCTCTCCATCAGGATAAAGTTAATATCACAAATCAAATTGTGCATGTTCTTACTGGCTGTGTGTGATTGGACACATAGTTCCAAGGCACTGAATCCTAAGGATTCGTCAATGAAAAATACATGTGTGCCCGCTTGTGGTGCTGTGTGTTGGGTGAAATCTTAGTCTTAAAAGGACACAAGGGAAATAGGAAAGAAATTTGGAGTTTGGAGCACAGTGGCTGACTAAATCTTTCTGATTATCAGGACATCTACGTAAACACCAAATCAACCTGCAGTTTGCAAGTGCAGTTTGGCCAACTCCTCTCCTTGTTACACACAACTATCCCATCAAACATCTTGTGTCTTCATTATAAATGTATCATCTATTTCAATTGGTCCAGAAACATTTTCCAAAATATTAAATGTTCAGCCTTATATGACTCACAGTAGGCAGTAACCATTTATGGGTTGCTTTCAGAAAATAAAATAAAAATGTCTCCACTGTGCTGTAAAATGTTGATTCATTTGTCTTTTCAGATGCCATAAGACAGCTGCGACATTGCTCTGTTCACACATAATAATAATGATACATTTTATTTATAATGCACTTTACATTTAAAACAAATCTCAAAGTGCTAACTTAATACTTAACACAAGCAATACTCTGCCTTGATTGTTTGTCTTACTTGAAGCTATATCGTCTGTATTTGTCTTCTCCAGCTATACTGTCGTGATGCTCTGCTAATCTTCAAAGCAATGGCTTCATGTTATAGTAAGCTTAAACCCCGAATGGATCAACGTAATCCCCAAAAAGCATGCCATCGACAACGGCCTTTAGTGTTACTGCGTGACACTGTTATGGCTCGCAGTTTAGTCTTTAGGTTTGCTTTTGTCAAATACACAAACACACAATGTCATTACATAGTTATCGAAACATTCACTGACACACGCACACACACACACACACAATGGCCCATTAGCGTCATCGCATGCACACAAAACATCCTCTCCTTTTAAACAAGCGTGCAACAAAGCAAATAACCCCAGCAAATCAATTAAAGCGTGCTGTGTGTGTGTGTAACTGCGTGTGTTTGAGCATTTCTGGTGCATGTTTATCTTATTGCTGTATTACTCTAATAGGTCACTGAGATTATTCCGCAATTACAGCTCATTTAGACGGCCATTTGTGTGTTAATCCTGAGTCAACACGAGACCAAGCGGGCAGCGGAGGATGAATCCAGTAGTTGACTAGTTTCACAAAGGTTGTAGACATAAATGCTGCGGGCGTTTGTTTACCTTACTAACACGCTGCAGGGGAGCTACTACACTGTATCAAAGCCGTTTTAAAGCACATTGTCATGCCGTTCACCAGGAATGCTTGTCATTTCCAACAGCCTGTTAAAAAGAACCACCAGTTTAAAATAATACGCCACAGAAAATCAGTTTTGAGCCTTGAAAGTTGGCTCTAAAAAGTTTGTATCTGGCGTGTATCGTATTTAATATCCCGCTCTGCAGTGTACTCCACTCCTCCCCCATCCATCTGTATGCACAGTATATTACAAAGACTCACATTTTCACCCAAATATATCTAAAAACACAGCCTATGTCTCTTATGTGCATGAGTATCTCTTAATATTTGTTATTTATGACCAATGTGGAGAAATGTATGTGTATGTGTATGTGTGTGTGTGTGTGTGTGTGTGTGTGTGTGTGTGTGTGTGTGTGTGTGTGTGTTTGGGTCACGTGTACAATCCATTGTAACTGCTGACCCTATACTGTATATAATGATGGACAACACATATCCACTTCCTCCAACTGTACAAAAGTCAAGCCAAAATATCCCAGATATAGACGCTACCACCTGGTCATTTTGGAGACAGAGTCTGCACAGTAGTGATCGGTTGGTGGAGCCGTGGTATCACAGTCCCGCCCATACACCCGCCCGACCAATCGCAAGTCAATCACAGCTGTTAATACGGACATTTCACGCCGTTTTTTATAGCATCAAATAACTAAGGAAAACCAAACTTATCAGAAAAAAATAAACATCATCTACCTAAAATGATAGAAACCATCTTTGGGGGAAACGTATTTGACGTGTACTTAGATTTTTTTTTTTTTTGGCCCATGTCCTATCCTCTTACAGGGAGGGGGCGGGGTTTATGACCTATACTGCAGCCAGTCACCAGGAGGCGATCGAGCTGAACTCATTCGGTCTATGCATCAACCTCTGCTGTGAAGAGATGTAACTTCTGAAAAAGAAGATTCATTCAAATAACAAGCTCTCCCGTTTTTTAGCGGGAATACACCCCTTCTTCAGTGGAGATTTGAGGCTGGTCCGCTTAGAAACAGAATGAGAGTAGAACAGACATTAAACTGTTTGCCGTGGTCATTTGACTAGTTCAAAAGAAAATGGCGCTCAGTCCTGAGCATTGAGAATTGAAATAGAAAGACTTAGCCCGTTACAGGCAAAGTTCTTTGCAATGGAAATGGCACACATAAAAATGGCGCTGCTCTGACCATCACGCTATGTACATTTGAATGGGAATGTCCGTCTCATTCTACAGTACTTCTATGCTGGCCCCACAGCAGATAACCATCAGGTTTATGTATTCCCCATGTGTGCCAAAGGAGGCTCATTTAGACTTGCAGCAATTAGGTTAAAAACTGATGAGGCCCACCACGGCCCATTACGAGTCACCCCGCCTGCAATCACGGCACAGCTTCATTAGAAAGACGACAATCTGAGGAGAAATAAACTATGTTGGCTCCCGTGTGAGGGAAACCAGCTGTCAACAAACAGCTGTCACTGCGCGTGGCATGACCACGGCACATTAAAGCCTCTGGGAAAAGACGGGATGAGAGTTGACCATCACAGTGACGGGGGTGACAAGGGCACGTCGGATCCTACAGCTCATACTGTGCCTGGCTTGTTTCCCTGGAGATAGCAGACGGTTGAACTCTGCACTTGATCCCTGACAAGAACATATCCCGAAAGGGGTCATATCCTGCTGTATACCTGGGGCTCTACCACAGTGTTCCCAGACATAACTAGGGAATGAACAGTATGTTCAAAGAAACGTGCATATCTGGAAGAGATAAAGAGTGACACACAAAGACGGTATAATATAATGACGCACTGTACGTGTGAGAAGTTTAACACCCGAGAGGCCAGAAGTTCCTACAGTAGAATCCCACAATCAATTTGCATTTGTTTGAAATAAATTACTGTGAACAACAGCAGTGTATTTAATGGTTCGGGAAGCTAGATTGGGCGAGTAAAGATCAATTTATAATAAACTTTTTTCCAGCGCCTTAGTTTGCGGAGCATAAACATGCATTAAAGTTGTTTTTTGTTTAACAAATGATACTATGTGTCTCAATGCATCAGTCCTAAATAGAGAACTTTACCTAAACTAATACTTACCCAACATTTGGAAAAGGCTGTACTTTACAAGAAAGTACATCATAAAAAACATCGTCTTCATTTAACTTTTTGTATATACTATACGATGCAGTTCCAAAAAGCCTGAATTCTGTTTGCTCTTCTGTTCATTTTATCATGTAGCTTCTTGTTCATGCATTATGTTTGAATTTTAACACGATTTAAGAAATGTGTTAAACAGTCAGTAGCTGTGATTTTGAACAACAACAAAAAAAAACAGGAGAAATACACCAAAACATCTAACCAGTGGTTAAGTCTTCAAATAATGTCCTGATGGCAACAAAGAAGATTGATCCAGGATCTTTTCCTTGGGCTGCAAATTACAGCCTGTCATTGATTTCCACTTTATGCTCCTGCACAGACAATGGCTCCTATTCTCAGGGACAAATAAAATATATAAATAAATTTAAAAAATGAAGACAAATGCTGCCACTGTGTTGTGTTTAAGCCTGAGGTTATTACTTCACAGGGAGATATTTCTATTCATTCTTACCCGGGAGGAGCGTCACAAATCACAATCTCATACGCGGCAATAAATAAAAGCGGCAACACAAATTCATTCACACACACACATACAGATAGGATACCTGGCTCCATGTTCTCATAATCTCCAAGATCCCAGCAGTTGTCTAATATAATCAGTATTTAAGTGATGGACTTAATAAACATGGCTCTGAGGCATTCAAGAGCTGAATGTTCTATAGAAGACAGAGGGGGTGATGTGACATACTGAAGTAAATCAAACATCCCAGAGAGTCTTCAACAGACTTTTGGGGTTTTTAGGAGACTGAACGAAAAAGTTTCCATTCGCAAAAGACTTCCTATTTGTGAAATAGAACACTGAGCTTTTTTCCAATATCTGCCCGTGTTCAAAGAGCTAGCGGCTAATTGTCGTTCAAATTGTGGGGGTGGAACCACATATTATTGTCAGGACAATAAAATGACATAATTCCGAACAGTCTAAGCCATATAGGAGACATTTAAAAAAAAATCTAATTTTAAGGATGCAAGTAATCATTATTTTTTTATTATTGATTAATTTTGATTTAACAATTAATAGTTTAGTAGAGTTATAATTTCTGTTACATTTCATAATTTGAACAAATTTGAAGTCATTTGAAGTTATTATTGTGATGATAATGCTGTGGGTGCATGTGTCCACAGTCCCAGGCCAACAGTAAGTCCAACTATGAGTGTAATAATTATTCAATAATATGTCATTTAGCTTTGGCAATAATGTAACGTGAACATTCATGCCAATACAGCCTATTTGAATTGAAATGAGTGTTAGTAGTGACAAGGGCCACGGTGCCAGTGAAATAATCCGCCCCAAATAGTAATACATAACAGAAAAACTGTTTAAAACCTGTAGTGAAAATGAATATTAAAGCTTAAAATACAAGAACTATACAAGAATAACCCTGGCGATAAAAAGGCATATACAACCAAACCGTCCAGTGGCTTGGTTCAGTGGCTTTAAATAAATAAAAATTCAGCCTTCCTAAAAACAAGGCTCACACAATCATGTGACAACTTCACTCATTTTTTCTATTTGTGTGATTGCAACAGCATCCTGATCATCGGTCTGGAATCACTAGACAGATGCACAGCTGCACATATGTGATGAGAGAAAGAGACACGCACACATAATGACAGAGGGAGACAGCATGGGGCATGAGAATAAGTATAACCGTTTACATGCATTTTTTTGTGTGACTGAACATGTGCATGCAAGCGTGTGCGTCTTTGTGTTGAATACGTAAGTGCATGCATCTGTACATCACTGTATGTACATGGGAGCGTGTCTTGGTGTAGTATTGTGAGCCCGTACGGGGAGTCTGTTGTCCAGAGGGCAGAGCACCATCGAGACACCTGTCATTCCACTCTGTCCCCTGTTGTTTCTGCTGTGAAGCCTGACAGACCCACGACATCCCACCATTGTTTCCACCTCACAGAGAATCCTTCTCTCAGCTTCAGGCTACAGTCAGACCTTTTTCAGAACCCGGCCACCCTGCTCTAACCTTCCTTAGAGCAGAGAAGCTGAGAGGGATCCCAGATGATGCCTTGTAGAACACGTAAAAGACAGCTAAATTAGGATCCGTAACTGGCAATTTACAGGGGGCTGGTGTCAGCTGACATATCTGACAGTTCACTGTCAACCCGAGAGGGCCTTCCTTTTAATCACCACCCTGTCTTTCAACCTCAGAGACTTGCACTCACTGAGGGCGGGTGGCACTGAGAATCCCTGAAGGTTTATCCTCTGTGGTCTGTTTAAGCCAGTCAGTCTCCCTTAAAATGTAAGGGAGACTGACTGCGTGAAGGGTCTTTTTCTGGCGTCTAGGGGTTTCGAAGTCAAGGATTATGGAAATGAGCACAAATACATGCATTAGCATCAACAGCTTTGTTTTTTTGCCACACTGCTGGCATGGTTCTATACATGCCAATGTCATTGAAATCACTGTCACTGAGACGTCTAAACAACTATTGGATTGATAGTTGGGGAAATTGGCAGAGACATACATGGTTCCCATATGATGTATCTGAATGACTTTGGTGATCCCCTGACTTTCCCCTCGAGCATATTTGTGAGGTCGGATGTTGTGGTTTTGAGTAGTAGCCTAGTTGTAGTTATCTTAAGTATTTCAATAACCATGACATTTGGTACAGACATTCTTATTTATCCTTAGGATGAATTGTAGTAACCTCAGTGGACCCCGAACCTTTTACCTAGCACTATCATCTGGTCCGATTTTAATTCAGATATTTTGGTTTATGACTAAATACCTGCAAAACTAATGACATGCCCATCAGCCTCAGCTGCACTTTTAGTGCTAATTGGCTATGCTAACATGCTAAAAGAAGATGGTGAAAATAGGAACATTATGCCTGCTAAACATTTACTTGTTGGCATGTTAGCGTGCTGACGTTAGCATGTAGCACCCCTGTGCCGAAGTACAGCCTCACAGAGCTGCATGAATGGCTGCAAACTCATAGTCTTGTTAATAGTTAAGATAATTTAAAAGACTAATACTATAATTGTAATTTACCAAACTATTGTTTGGTTGTTTCTACAGATGAACACAAGTTTACAACTGAAAAACTTAATCACTATAGGTTTTGTGCTTTTCTGCTCCTTAAAATGAACAGTTCTGACCAGACAGTTTTAAGATCATATTATGTTGTAGAGCTAATCTTAACATGACATACTCTTTTGTATGCAGTTTAGTTTGTGATGTGATAAATGTATACTTGCAAATTGGTAGTTGTGTTTTAATGCATGGCCATAAAATGTACTAAAAATATTTAAAGTAATCAATTGAAAGAACTCTTTTGCTCAGAACTCTCAACAGTGTGTAATTAAACAATTATCAACTTAACATTATGAACACCGTAAAAGCAGAGAGTGAGAGCAAATCCTTTTTGGGGCTTATTAAAACTGGTCCACCTGCCAGATTGCGATTGACATTAAGTGTGCCAATTGTCTGGGGCTGCAGGTAAATACAGCAGCGTGGCTTTTGCCATTCGCTTCTAGTTTCATTATCCTCCAGAATTAGAAGGCCAATTACAGGACATTACCTTGACAGCAGGATAGCTAAAGCCCCACTGCTGTTAGATTACACACGGAGCTACCTCCCAGCTAGCTTCAAAGGACGGACAAACACACACACACACACACACACACACACACACGTAGATAGAGGTTAGAAGTCAGATGTCCCGAGCCCAGTTAGCTTTGTTAAGGATAAAAATCATGTTGTTGAACATCTTAACTGATGAAAGGACTATTTGGGTACTGGGTAAATTAGCTCTCCTTGAAATATGACAGCTATTAATATCTTAACTTTAGTACTCTATGAGGAGAAAGTAAAGGGAAACATGCTGAGGATGAGTTCATGGATTTTCTTCTAATGAGGCTTGTGTTTCACAGACTAAAGCCAAGCTTGACTACAGTAACAGTTGGTGAAAAATAGGGCTGCACGACATGAGGGAGATATACGATAGCATTGTTGAATACCCCGATAACGATATTACTTCCGATAAATAACCAGATATTAAAGTGTGCTCTGTTCTGCATTTTTGCTGCCTTCAGTATTCAGCTACAATGCAACAAATTGCCTGTTGAATTTAAAACAAATGAAAGGAAATCCTTTCCGACATTCTTTTATTGAACAAATTGAACATTAAAAAGGCACCATTAAAATAAGAATGAGTTACAATTTAAAGTTCAGTTTTCTACTGATAAAAAGAATCTATGAGCTAGTTAATATTGCGATGATAATTAAAAAAAACAATATATTGTGCAGCCCTAGTGCAAAAGTTAGCAAAGTTTTGCAGGGTGCAGGATCAAATCTGACTAGACATAAACACATCCACCCACACACACCCACCCCCCCCCCCCCCCCCCACACCCACAGGATGCTGACGATGGGAGAGGTCATTGATGGTGACCGAGCTCTTCATTAAATCACCAGTTCCAGGAATAGATTGAGTGGGGGAGGTGAACAAAGGAGGGAGATGGAGGCTGATACAGAGAGACGGAGAGAGAGAGAGAGAGAGAGAGAGAGAGAGAGAGAGAGAGAGAGAGTAGTAGTAGTCATGTCCCCTGGGAGCAGTATTAACAGACAGACGAGATGAACAAAGAAGAACATGGCGGCTCTGGTCAGGTGAGGTCATGATGAGGACGACAAAGACATCCTCAGGCGCGACACTACCTTCCATTTTCGAAGTCTACCTTCAACACTGACTGTAATCTAACCTCTGCCTTATGTGCCCCAACGCGGAGAGCCGCCCGGCTGAACAATTAAAGGGTGGCTACGTGAAATCTTGCCTTTCATACAGTTTGATTTCACCCTAAAGCTTTTACATGTCTTTTAATGTTCTGATTTATTGGTCTTAAATCCATTATTTAATACCAATCACATATTTTTTATTTTATATTATACTATTGCTTTAGGAGCTTTTTAATCATATTTGGAGAAATGTTGCAAGTATTAAAGGCTATGCTGGGACTTGTAGGGTATAGGTATAAGTAACTTGGCTATTAAAAAAAAAAAAAACCACCTTCTTAGAAGTACATCTTAGCTCAGTCACAGTCAGCGGTGAAGGCCATCTAGCTTTTTGATTTTTTTATGTGAGAAAGTTACAATCTTTGCTTAAGTGCGTGTATCAAAAACTATATATGCTTTAATGAAGACATTTGTAGCCACTCTCATTGCTGGCAGTAGATGTGTCACAGTTGAAGTAATTAATACGCTGCTTTGGGAAATTTGAAATCCAAAACCCTGACAATAAGTCTCAGCTGTCGGCCCCCGTGGAGAGCACAGGCGGCTGCGGTAATGCAACGTGAGCAGAACCAACAGAGACTGTTCAAACATCCAGAGTTTAGAAACAATGACCGGATTTGGGGTGGAGAGTCGCTCTGTTGGATTAGTGCAGAGCAGAGCCACATGGAGACAATGTGAACTAGTAAACAGTCGACACTCGGCTCCACAAAATGCTCTCTGTATTTGTCAGTATGGCTGTTTAGAAATTGGTGTCGTCCGGCGACTTTTAGTGCAAAGAAAGTGTAGTAAAGATGATTAGCTCTTCTGAAGAGTCCATTTTTTTAATCCTCTGTGTCCTCCTTGGCTACTAGCAACTGTGTGGAGGAAGGGTGAGGGTGTGTGATCACGGAAGGCTTGTATCATGTGGACGGGCCAACAGAATTGTTGTCATTACTTAGAATTCCTCATGGGGGAGACAGAAACTATGCACTATAGCTTTATGTTTTTGTTGACCAAAATTACACTAAAACTAACAAAAAACCAAATGGCTAATAATTTGACTGAAAACTTTTTCTTGCCAGAAAACTCAAACTAAATCAAAATCAGTGTCAAAATCAACGCTGGTGATGGGCTGAACATGCTTGTGTAAATTCTTAGTGTGCACTTTCCTGAAGGCAAGGGCTGAGTTTACAGCGTGTAATCATAGAACTGGGTTTACAATACGTACCTGCTGTTTTATGTTCATGTTTGTGTGTAATCTTAGCATTCCATGGCTGGTAAGAAACTATGGCATCTATCTTGTACAAGTCAATATGGATCTTTCTGAGAAATGTACAATAGACAACAGCTTTACAAATTGCATTGCCTACAAACATGAGTGCACACGTGTGCCCCCTGCATAACAATGCCTCTCTGTGCTCAGCCACAGTCATATTTGTATTGTACCGTCAGATTTTATCAGTGATCTATGAGTTGCTTCAGATGCATCCTCTCTAGCATTTAAAAAAAAAATCTCCCAGCCTGTTTTCCTCCCTGTCGGTCCACAGTCACGGATCAGTAGTGCCAGAAATGAGCTCTGAATCATCCTGATATAAATATGCTGTGGCTTTTTTTATTTATTTTTTCATTTTTGTCTAATTTCACAACAAATTGAGTTTAAGTTAATCTGCTGCGGGCAGATACAGTTGTATCGTCATGGATCAAGGATGTGGCCCATGCCTATCAGGGTGATTGTGTGTGTAGTTTTTTTTTTTCTAGGGGGTGTGGGGGTGGGTACTGCCTGCCTGTCAGCCCCTGATAAATGATTCCATGTGAAATATCTCCATTAAATCTGCCTTTATCAGCGAGAGAGGCCCTCTCAGCCCCGCCATTAGCATTGCAATTTATGGGACAGCTCCCAGGCTCAACAAATCAATTCCCAAGTGTACCTGGCCAATTCAGGCCAGATTAGTTGGAATTAGGCTGGGCAGGTTTTAATAATGCGTCGGATGATTACTGCAGCATTGAGATATCATTGGTTTTTCGCCCTGTTTCACACTCTTTGCAGCTCCTTTACAGCTTGTAAACCAATGTCCCACTGTGGCGTTTTCTTTTGTTTTCCTGTTTGTGGTATTTCAGAGCACAATAGATTTCAGGCTACCACCGGTGCTGCTAGGTCAGCACTGGAGATAAAGAATATTACCCTTACAGAAATGCTATCAACAAGAACCCAGGGATAACTTTGCTGAAATAGACTCAGCAATTTGCAGCTAAAAAAGCCCCGCAATCTTGTTTTTGACATCAGAGAAAGTTGTTTTTTTGTGACAAGCTGTTTCTGCCAGCTCCCATTCACAATAGGACAGATGTTGTCAGAAACAAAGAAGATAAAAACCTATATGCCACCTCCACAACCAGCACGGTTAGAAAACAACCCAGGGCATTTGTTCATTTTGAATTCATTTGTGTCAAGAACAACCCACCGGAGAGCTTATCTTTGGGTGTGCGGCTTTGATTCTCTCTCACACACATACATGCGTTTGTGAGGATGCGAGTTCCTCTTTTAGTTTCTTCTGCTCTTGTTTGGCCTCGTCTGCACTTAACTCTGCTTTTGCATCTCACTGCTCCTCTCTGGCTAGATGGCATTAAGCTGAGGGTGAATGACATTTTTGGAAATCAGACATTAATGCAGTGCTGGTAGACTTAACCGAGAGATGTTACTGGGGATTTCCACAGAATGCAGAAAGTCAGCGGATCGGCTCTGCTGCGTGTCGGCTCCGTGCTCCGCCGTCCGTCAATACCCACCAGGTCCGGATTTGTTGCGGTACGGCTGCGGCCATGACGTCATGAAGTCACGAGGACCCAAGAGATCTCGCAAATTCAAGTAGAATAGAACCACAAAACCAACAACAGTTTCGATCTAGAGGAGTAGAGGGGAAACAACTCTGTGCTGTGTTTTCAAGGTGTAGTGCAGGGAAATATGATCCGCCGTGAGCATGGTGTATTTTATTTTGAAAATTAACCGGATGTTTTATTTTACGTCTGTGCTCGACTTCCTGTCCAGCACTATCTGCCCTGTGCTGAATTGCTGCGGAGCTCTCCGGTGTTTGGCAAAAATAGAAGCTCTGCGTATCTGCTCCGGAGTCAGAACGCAGCCGTTCTGCAGTCAGTGGAAATACACACATTGACTTTAATGGAAACCTAGTGACTCCGCCACCGTTCCGGAGCGGATCCGCAGACGTTCCGCAACCAGTGGAAATTGGGGGTAATGATAAAGCATGTGCACCTGCTGAGATGATCCAATGCAACATATACATTTACGTTTAAAAAAAATCATCCTGGATCCTAGGTTTTTAGAAAATGGATGAAAAATGAATCAAAATTGGCTAATAAACGAGACCACACGGCAAAAGAGATCAGACAAGAGATGGAGACTCATTATCTATAAGCAGCAGGGGGCTAGGCGCCTTTTCAAAGCCCAGATGATGCCAAAATGGTCCGACAAGCTGTGAGAAAAGGTTGGCCTTAAAATGGAGAGATGGTATACTGTAGAGGGCTCTGGAAGGTGAAACATATCCTTGACCAAGAGGGGGCTCATGTGCAGCATATTTTTCAAGAGATGACATGTACGCAGTGCTAAAAAGAAAGTGTGTGTGTGTGTGTGTGTGTGTGTGTGTTTGTGTGTGGTGGTCCCACCTACAGGATGCTGGGCTTATTGTATTACACAACATCAAGTCATATGGGAAAGAGGCCGCTATTAAAAGGTCAAGAGCCCGGGGTAAAGGGAGATGAAGAGGTGAAAAGCGGAGAAGAGGAAGCTGTAATGTAAATCTGTGGCGGTCCGGGACATGTGCTGTCTCTTCGTCTCGTGTCACTGTCAGCGAGGCCTGTGTCGCTGTCCTCTGCAGCACCAAACATGCTCAGCAAGGGAGAAGTGCTCCTCGCAATCGCCCTGCGACATGCTGATAGCAACTGACATTATTAACATCATGACTAACGCATATCAGCATGCAAATGTAACTAATCCATTCCCCACTGCTGAAACACTGTCATTATTAGAAAACACTCAAGCTGAATATTGTTTTTTTTTTTTTTTTAAGGTTAACACATTTCTCAGTTTCCTATGTGCCTCAGTTTGGGTGTTTGATACATTTTTGGTAGGGATGGGGCATATGTCAAATGTTATTGCCATTCGAAAGTTGCTGTATGAGTATATATTAGCTGCCATTAAAAGAAAAATGTATCATAACATTGCATGGATTTATTACATTACCTGAAGCTTGGGTGGAATATTTTCAAACCCAAAGTGAAGCCGGGATATTACTCATTTTAATGTCAATCCCTGTAGCCCACACATGAAATTTTTTTGTATCCGTGCCCTCCAATTGCTGCAGGATGCAATAATGGAGTTCTTTCATTTAAAAACTCCCCACAAAGTGAAAAAATATCACCACATTGTGACTCGTTCCTCACATCACAACATCCACCTATAACACAGGCCCAAGAAGTACATTTTTCCTCAAATCAATAGCAAATGACTTTTTCATATCTGGAAGGTTTTTTTCTAAAGTCATTTCTAGAAACTACAATCAAACTGCAGTACACTACAGCTCGACCAATAAATCAACGATATTAGCTTATATATTAGGAGAGAAATTGCAGAACAGAAATACCAAAGACCTGTTAAAGATCATTTAGATACAGTATTGCGATGACATAGTTTGCCCACCAGGGAACACTGATAACTTTGTTTCCAACTATAGATTTTGGAGGTGTTTTTCAGATAAATGTTCAAGACATGCAACAAAGGTCCCCAGACAGAATCGATTTGGGGAAATTGCAGTGATACGGTATGCACCTCAGCCATTAGGCCACCAGGATAATCCTAAATGTAACATTTTGTATCTATCTTGGTGAGAATTCTTGAAGAAATATTTTTGAAGTATCCCCTACATTTTGTTAGTATTATGTTTTTAAAAAAATAAAATAAAAAAAGAGTATCGGCTGATATAGCGTCATAGCATTTTTGTTACAGTATCTGCCTCAGAAATCCAGTATTGGCCAACGTCTGTATGGCAGTGATTCTCAAAGAATAGAAAAAAAAGTTTTCAGATTAATTTCTTTAAATTAGCATAATATAAAAATGTGTTATTTCGACAAATAATTCAATATTGAAATCTATAATAGTTCATAGGATTCTAACTATAGAGTAGAAGTAGAGTAGAATCTAAAAAAAAATAATCTTACTTTTACTTATGGCTATGAAGTAACAATGTTTGAACACAGTTCGGGTCAAGCATTTGGTTGGAGTTGCTGGGATGCAAGACAAATGTCAGACTTGCTCTGACAAAGTATCATCATCATCATCATCATGCCACTGTTTACTAGAGAGACAAGTTGTTGTTAAAGTGCTTCAATGTCATTTGGCAATGCTAAGAGAAGAAAAGAACAAAGTGCAACTTCCCTCCGTTGTGTTTTAGATGTAGCAGAAGTAAGAGAGGTGCCACGTAACATTACATTATCCATCAGTATCAAAAAGCTGTTGATGTTGAGACCAAAACAACATTAGGTATGCTGGTGAGTCAAAAAGTTTGTCGAGGTCACGCGTAGGGTTGCCTCTGACACACAGCGACCATCATGGGTGGAGCTGCAGTGGGTCCTGCCCTCCTTTCTTCCCCTGCCCCACCATGCAGGCGGATTAAATTAGCTTAGCTGACCCAGGTCGGCCCCCTGTCCATCCACCTGCACAATGACATTGCAGCAATGTCTAATAAAGCAGAGGATACCACGTATACTGAAGCAGCTGGAATGTACAGACATCAGCTATGAATGATCCATCGCCATTCCACAATGCTGGCGAATATTCTCCTAATTTCAGGATCTAGAGAAGAGCATTTCCATATTCAGCTGCTGCGGTTGTTAAAAAGAAATACAACAAACTGTCTTTCAGGGATAAAGAGTCTCAGCCATCATAAATAAATCCGCACCCAACTATTTTCTAGTGGAGCTGCATATATTATAGCAGAGCAGAATGGGGATATACAGGAAACAGAGAAGAGGGAGGGAGGGAGGGCAACGCACCCAAAAACAAGACGTTAGGACTTTGAAAAACCTGAAAGCTCTTCATTTCCCCAGGCAACATAAATCTCATTACTTTCCCCTGCATTGCTTCAGCATATGAGGTGAAATATCACTGCATTTTACATCAATGTGCTGAGCAATACAAACAGTATCCGAACCGGTGTTCAGGGCAAATGAAAATGTTTAGTTGAGCAGAGCGAGGCTTTGATAGAAGTAAACGTGTTTTAAAGGGCTTGTGGGTACGGACACCAAGACAACACAAAACCAAATAGCCTTTATTTCCTTTTTTCTTTATTGTTATTATTTTACTGACATTTTGGGAATACTGGGAAGGAGTTTTTAGGTTGAGTTTGGGGCCTAGGGCTGAACTCAACACGGATTGTTAATTCTAGCCCATAAACCATGTTGTTATACTCTCAAGTCAGTTTCAGAGTCGTGTGAAACGTGCGGTATACTCGCCGTTTCCGAACTGTCTCGCGCCAGTGTGACGTCATGGGAGCGCCGTAACTATTTATACTTGCGTGTGGTGGTCGCGTCACTAGTTGCAGTCTTCTCCTGAACAGAAGTGGCGCAACTGAGGAAATGCTACCAACTTTCTACGGACTAGAAGAAGAAGAAAAAGGTAAACAATGGTGAAGAGAAGCACTTTGAATACTTCCGAATGTCTGCACAACGATTCGATGACCTACTTGGTCGGATCAAGCTGTTCATTCACCATAAAAGAACTCATCTTAACCCAGTAAGTTTACAAGAGAGACTTGCAGTCACTCTGAGAGTCCTGGCATCCCGTTACCCTCAAAGTCATCCATGTTTCCCGTTTTCCGCTTTGTCGTGCGCCACTGAAAAAAATAGAGTGGTGCACGACCTCTGGCACTTAAAATCCTGGCGCACCAGCCAGATCTACATCGTTTTGACGTCACATTGGCGTGCCACAGGTCGGGTGCGGCGACTGTAAAGAGGCCATGAGTAGCACAACTCTTCTGAAAGGAAGACATTTTGGTTTTCTAAGCCGTAGAGGGTTAAACAAGGAACCAGATTTGAACCCATTTTTGCAGGGCTCAGTGGATTACGTTTTGTTCCGTAAAAAGTTTGAACAATATGAATTTCAATTTACGGAATGTGATAATGTCAACTACAGCTTTACTCAATTCAATATGCTTTATTGGTGTATAACAAAGGCAATGTTACCAAAGTGTCAATTAATGATAAGATAAAAAAAGTACAATTCATACATCAAGAAAACTGCAAAAAATGCAACACCTGCTCTGTGTGTGTGTGTTAGTACCTAGCAGTGGACAGTGTAGCTGGCTGTATATTTAGCTTCTACATCAGTATCAGTCATTTTAAGAACAAGGAATTATTCAAAATGATGACATAATTTGTTACCCACAAGGTATATATATATATAAAGAATTAAATATTAAATATTAAACCATTTAAAAACACAGTACAGTTGATTGAAAAAACTAGAATTTTGACTTGATGATGGCACAACTTCAAAAATCAGGGGATCACCCAAGTCATTAGAAATGATCCTATAAGGATCTTGAATATCTCTATCAAATTTCACTTAATAGTAGTCCAGATATTTCACTCATAACCAAATATGTTAATCTCATGGTAGTGTCGGAGGAAAAGTCAATACATCCTTTGAGGATCATGAAGAAAAAAAAAAAAAGAAGGGGATTCCAGGTTTTGTTACATTAGATAATAGTGTTAACTCCTTCATCTTCTACACACCAGCACTGGTTGACTCCCACTGGACAAAGTCCTCTCGTAACCACTTTGACATCCACCCTGAAAGGTGTTTGGTGATTTAAGCCCCCAACATTGCCTTCCAGGCAGTGCGGCAATGGTTATGTTTAGGGTTAGCTGCCTGGAAGGCAGCTATCGAGCACTCTGAAACACACTCTGACACCCACTCTGATACACACCCACTCTGACTCACACTCTGACACACACTCTGAAAACACACCCTTCAGGCTAAAGACATCGTGTTCTCTTCAACTGAATCACTTGAGTCAAATTAAGTTGTGTTTAGAGCAATACAAAGTCAGAACGTAATTTTGTTGTGTTGTGTGTTGGGACTTCATACGGCAAGTCCCGCCCTACGAAGCAGCTCGATTGGTTGCGGCTAGGCATTGACCGCGAGTGGTTAAGGTTAGGCTAGCTGATTGGTCAGGGGATAGGACTTGAACAAATCAGCTTTCACACTGGGAGAAAGAGGAAACAACTCTCTATGGTCCATAAGACTTTCTGCACTATAATGATTTTCCTTTTCTGGGAGGCAGGCTCAACCCACAACAGCCTGAAAAGAACAAGCAGAAGAAAAAAGGATGATCCAGGCATTTTAGATGCAGGTGAACATCCCTCAGTGCAGCACAGAATGAGCTCAGAGGCCCTTCTGAAAACAACAAGAACCAAGTGATATTGGAAAAGCCAGAAGGAGGAGGTGATATATTAAACTGCCAGCAGAACAGTGAGGCACAGCCACTTGTTTTCTTTCTGGAGAAAAGAAAATGTGTGTGTGTGTGGCAGAGAATTGGCTTCAGGGAAGCTCCATAGATCCTTTAGTTGCTTTCTAATGTGCCAACTACTGCTGCGAGATTCAGTGGAGCAAAGTTTCCTTTGTGTCCCCCGTCCATGCTAAACTTTCAGGGTTTATTTTCCCACTTCAGGCCTGCATTCAAAAAACTTCAAAACAATATGTATAATATTAGCATTATTTAAATCTAAATTCAAACTTTATTATTTTCCTGAAGAACACAGGGTTTAGAGCCAAGCATCGGAGAACATATCAAAAACATCACAAAAATGCATCAATTACAACAACGATGTATTTTTCAGTGATTCAAATAATATTCTGTCAATAACTATAAAAAGCCATCCGTAAAGATGTATTCCAGCTCCATGAAGGTACCGATATTTGCTTTATTTGTCTAACATTTTGTCATTTCTTGAGTGAAACTGTAACTTTGCACCGATGGTGGCGATCGCATTGTAGAACAGAACTCTTCCATTGACAGTGAACTATGCTAAGTGGTAGTCTGCAGCCATTTATCTGTAATGAAAGCGGTCCAGTGTGACTGCCGGCTGCATGCATGTGTCCACACAATGCTGCAACCACACGCACAACGGCCACACTGTTCTAGTCAGGGTGGAAACATGTAGTGCCGGGAAGTCTGACTGTGCCAGCAGGCTAACAAAGTCTCCACTGTGTGTGTGTGTGTGTGTGTGTGTGTGTGTGTGTGTGTGTGTGTGTGTGTGTGTGTGTATTGGAGTATTCAATGTGTTGGTCTTCTAAAAACACTCCAGTCCATACTGTGGCAGTGCTGCAGGTGTAGGCGGATGGCGATTTGACTTTCGCCTTAAAGGCTGTGCACAGCTTGGCACTATGGTGCTGCATAGTGCAAACCCCACTGGGCTGAACTTAACAAAATGTTTCTATTTGTTACATAGAGGAAATGGGATAATGTTAACAACCCGAACACTAATTATTTTCTACAGTAACCTCCGAGTGCAGAGTTGCACCTGCTAATACACTGGTTGCTAAGTTGAATATATTTGGTTTTTGAACTGTTGTTTGAACAACATAAATAGAATGAAATGCCAAGAAAAAATTCTCAGAGTCCAAGGTTGCATTTTTAGATTATTTTCTGGGCGTTTGTAGACAACACATTTAATTAAAAATTAAAAAAATTAAAAATGACTAGACAGTAAAATGAATTGGTAATTGCAGCCTTGTCTACTCTTATACTGTTTGCATTCACAGAATTGTAGAGGCCTTAATAAGTATACTAATAATAACTATCCAGTTTCAAATGGAACAAAGCAAAGATTATAATTAAAAGTCTGGAAAAACAAAATGAACCAAATTGTGTGTAGCAGAAAATGTATTTGTCTTCTTTATTCCTCTTGTTAGTCCTTGGGGGATCCTGACCCCCAGGTTGGAAAGCAGTGGCCTACAATACACACACACACACACACACACACACACACACACACACACACACACACACAAGTGTGGACTGTTTCAGGAAGTCAGAGGTCGGAGAAAATGTCACAAACGGTCTCTCTCTGACCAATGACTGACTTGAATACACCCATATTTCAAACAAGTGTTAAAGTGTCAGTCTGCAGTCTGATACAGGTGCAGCTCTGATGTATAGTGCTCATAATTATCAGATTTGTTTCTGATCCATTTGTGTTGTAACTTTCTGTTACTGAATGCATATTCCGACCACATTTACAGACACACATGTGAATTAGCCATTTTTAACCAGCCTACAAGTCACTCCTTGTAAATTTGCACAAAAATATAAAACCAAGTCTGATACATCAGCATTTGAAGAACCCATACTCATATCACACACACACACACACACACACACACACACACACACACACACACACACACACACACACACACACACACACACACACACACACACACACACACACACACACACACACACACACACACACACACACACACACACACACACACACACACACACACACACACACCTCAGCATGCTGTGCATCATTGCAGCTCAGGCTCCATCCCTCTCACGGTGAAACTGACTGAGGGGATTATTGATTGTTGCCATTTAGGCTGCCACAGGCCCAGTCTGGCCATAAAGCGTGCTATCCTCCCAGCCATTGTCTGCACTGAAAGCACTCTCCTTCATCACAAAGGGCACTAAGGTGCCCAGCTGAGTGAACGCACTCCCGCTACAATCTGAATGAAGACGATGTCACTCTTCATTCTCTCCGTCTTTTCTTCGTCTCCATTACGTCCTCAAGCGTGTTTTCATCTTTCTTCTTATTTCAATCTTCTGCAATTAGCTTGTCTATTCCCTCCTATCTCTTTCCGTCTGCCTCCAACTTTGTTATTTCCCAACATTCTTCCTCCTGTCAAACACTTGACCTCTGTCTGGCAGTGTTTTAGTCTTGGTGTCAGCCTGTGTCACCTCAGGTTGCTTGTTTCTCTGTGGGCGTCTTCTCACTTCACCTCTCTTTGTGTCTGTGTTAATCTGGCATAGTCAGATCGCTTCCCCCCCCCCCCCCCCCCATCAGGCCAGCAGAGGTCTGGGGTAACCCCTACCAGAAAGTTTATTTGAAAAAGAGCAGAAATACAACTGTTATAAAATTTTCTTCACACAAAATAAATAAAGAAAAAAGAAAAATGTCATTATATTTTCATTTTCCAATTGAACAATTACTAATTTGAGCCATAAAATGCCATATTGTTGCAAAAAAAAAAAAAAAAAAAAAAAAATTCCCATAGCAAGTTCTCTGAGACAAATGTGGCATCTTCAAATTCAAAATACACTATATTCAAATTATACAGATATAAAAAGGAGAAAGGCAACAAATCCTCTCATCTGAGAAGCGGAAACCACAGAATGTTTGGCTTTGATGCTTGACAAATGCTTTACGCAATTAATTGATAATCAGAATAGTTGTTGATTAGTTTTCCAGTGGGTTCAGTGCCGCTCCAGACCTCTGCGAGCTTGACAAGACGGATATCTGACTAAGCAAGATTAGCCTGTTTCTGTCTCCCCTCTTGCCTCTCCTAATCCCTCCGTCTTTCTCCCCCCCTTCTCCTTGAGCCTTGGGGGACCGTCCAGAAGCAAACCAATTTCCCTTGCCCAAAGCCTCCCTGCTCTCATCGAGCCTGTCTCCCTCCGCCTCCCTCTTTGTCAATCTTTCACCCTAATCTCCATAATGCAGTCTCTGGCAGGAGCTGCTGTGTCTGCTTTGTCCGGGGCTGGGCTCTGGCATGATGAGCAGGTACCTATGGGCACTCTCTCTGCTGGTAATTGCAGCGGAGGCAGACGGAGCACAGCATGGGGGCAAGGCGCAGACACACACACACACACACACACACACACACACACACACACACACACACACACACACACACACACACACACACACACACACACACACACACACACACACACACACACACACACACACACACACACACACACACACACACACACACACACACACACACACACACACACACACACAGATACGTGTGTTCTGGAGGCTGTTTCAGGAAGTCAGAGATCGGAGAAAATGTCAGAAATGGTCTCTCTTTGCCTTTTGAATACACCCATCCCTATTTCAAACAAGTCTTAAAGTGTCAGTCTGCAGTCTGATACAGGTGCAGTTCTGATGTATAGTGCTCATAATTATCACATTTTCTTTCTCAAATGCATATTCTGACCACATTTATTGTAAACTGTTGTCATCGATCATCACGTGGCTGCTGCAGCAAGGACTGAGCCAGGCGTACGCTCAACCAGACAAGCCACCCAGGTGCCCCTTGAGCAACTTTTTTGATGGATTGGTCAATCAATACATGTGCTGGGTGATGTGGTGGGCCAATATCAGGTTAACACAGCTATATTTTTATCGCTGTGTTTTGGCACGTATGCAAAAAAAAAAATATATATATAATGCGGTTGAGAGAGCAGTATATATATATATATATATATATATATATATATATATATATATATATATATATATATATATATATATATATGACTCCTGTTGGGTTTTTGTTGGGTTTTGTTCGATCTCAAGTAATTGTTTATTTACAAGAACACTCCACAGAGCAGCTTTAATTTGAATTCTAATCATTTTTAACAACATTTGCTGTAAAATTTGCATTATATCTAGCCCTTAAGTTACTGTCATCTTTAATAATAAAGTTTATACATGAAATTGATTACTTTCAAACTTCTCAACCACTATTTTATATAATTTTTTTTTGTGATACAGTTTGTAAGAAAAGCACTTTTTTGTTGCTTGTTGCGTTTTGGGACAATAGTGTCTCTCAACACCAGGCATATGAATGTAGAAATATATATATATATATATATTTTTTTTTTTTTTTTTTTTCTGTGCTAACGCGATACATGCTCAAAATATGGGCAGTATTCCCTCAAGTGGGGAAAGTTTTACCTTTACCTAGACATCAGGCAGGCCACCCCATTTGCCGCATAAGGGCTGTGCATCATTACTACCTGCTATGAGGCACCTGCAGGGAAATAAATGAATAGAAGCATGGAGGAGGGCATCAGTTTAGTGGCCGCTGCAGGGGGCTCATAACACCTGGCAAGCTCCCCAATGCCGCACAATGAGGAGCCTGGCTGCAAGCTTTTTATCGGCCGTATCAAATTACCGTGTGCCATGCTGAACATAAGCCACAGCCACGGGTAGAAACACAATAATCGTAAGCAAAAGGGATCAGAAGTGAGAGAAAAAAAGCAAGAACACGATGGAAGGAAAGGGTGAGAAAACAGAATCTGGCAGAGGAAGGTGGTAGAGCAACAGGGAGAGGGCGGATGACTAGGATCTGTTAAAAAGCTAAGTGGCCTAGAGCATCTTGCCAATATCAGTCACCATTAAGTCGAGTCAAATGTGTTGCTACAACTTTCTATAATACATGTTGCGGGTAATGAGAGACCATGTCATCCATTCCGTCTAATTTCCATTTTACTGCCCTTTGATAGGAGGAATCAGAGAGCTGGCTGCAGCAGAGACTTTATGGCCCTGGGCTTCAGTGTATGTGTGTGTGTGGAAAGTGAGTGTGTGTGTGTGTGTGTGTGTGTGTGTGTGAGTGTGTGTCCATCTCTAACTGTGCCAGTGTGTGTCATCTAGCACTTTGATGTGCTCCTGTTGAACTGGAAAAAAAAGCAATGACAAAGTTAATGGCTGACATAGACAGTGCCGTCAATGTTCCAATTGAGTGGAGGGGTTATTTCCACTTTCCTGGTCTCGCACATCTGACAGTCATTTTTAGTCAGAGCATGATAATCCTGCGTTTCTGTGCTCAACTTAACATGGACGGAAATGAAAAAAGGTTATTCTGGGTCTTTGTATTATCAGCGTAACACATCTATCCGTTAAGCTTTTGTGAGTTTTCAATTGGTCATCTGCAGTGCAAACACAGGTGGCAAAAGTGAAGCTAATGCGGAAGTGCCTTAAACCTGCATACCCGCCTGCAAAACTCCTCTGGATGACTCGCGTCAGAGGGGCTGAAAATTGGTTGAAACTTTCCCTCTTTAGCGTTTAGTTTAGCAAAGCGCCGTTGAAACCATACACAACACTGGCTTAAGACGCGTTGTCACACGCACGCTCAGATTTAAATGGTTTACGGCATAACGCCAAGGGATCCGGAGCCGGCTGCAAGCAAGGTGGGCGTGTCTGTGTCATACTGAAATTTGTGAAATCCATAAAATAATAAACTTTTCTCATTACAAACAATAACAGAAGATGGAAATCATTTCAAAAATGTTTTAGCTATATATGATTGTTTGATTGCTAACGTTAGCTCAAAACGCCATTGAAGTGACAGCCTTTGTCGTGTTTGATTGCTATCTTGTTGCCAGCAGTGAACGAACTTCGTTATGTAGGTCCATTTTTATTGTACTGACATTACAGAAGTCTCTCGTTAGCAGGTTCTTGTAGACTACTTCAGCCTCTAATCTAGAACTGACATCAGGGATCATGCCGTGAAAATGTGATGCCTTACGCTAAATAATTAATTACTGCTATCTCATTATTCTGTGGCTAACAGCAAAACAGATCTGCGTGAAATCTGGTCTAGCCTACCTGTGTCGCAAAGTGACACATGTACAACTCACATCTGCACTCGACTCACATCGGGTAGTGACACGCGTCATTATCCCCAGCTCCACCATTTTGTCCAAATATGGTCACTTCTGGCTCCAAAATACAAAGATGGCGACAGCCAAACTGCAAATTCCTGGCTTCAAAACGGCAGTCCACAAACCCTTTCCTAGAGAGACCCTTCTGAGCTTGTGGGTCTCATATTGTTTCTGTTTTGCTACAGTACTTCACATTTCCACTTTTGTCCCCAGAGATCAGGGGTCAGTGTAGCCTTGGTACAGCATCCCTGGAGCTGCATATTCAAAACACTGTCATGATCTGTATGGCGTATGCAGTTGGGATGTAATGTTTGCATGATGCTCCGTCTTGTCTCCTGAAAAATTCAGATTGAAACATTACACTCATGTTCACATAGCTGAGATCTCTTAGGATCCGAGCCAAAGCCTAATGACTGACTGATGCACACGTCAGTGAACACATGGTCCATTAACACTTGTAGGGTGCAACTAACTGGCAGAACATTGCGTCCTTAGTGCCATCTAATACTACAAATCTGTCTGCTCTTTCCACTTAATACCAATGTTGACGCTGCACTACAGAAAAAAAAACAAAGACAATTCTGATTTAATTCAGAGAGACTTCTGCGCAATCTGTTTTTGGTTGTTTTTTGGGAGTATTTCGCCATCGAAGCCCTCGTCAGATAATTCTTTTTACATGACACACTGCCATTTGGTAACTCTTATGATTGAATCATGTTTTTTTGAAAAGCAGCTTATTCCGATGATCCACCAAAGCTACTTCGACATTCTGCTCCAAATGTGTGTTGTAATAATATCTTCTGCGAGGTGTCTGAGCCGCATTTATAGCATGACACAATGACGGTTTGGGAAATTATCTTCAATTTGAGGGCAAACGGGGCATCGTTACATAATCCAAAGTGTACACTAGGGCTGGGCGATATGGAGAAAATCAGATATCACGATATTCTTGACCAAATATCTCGATATCGATATTGCGGCGATATTCTTGGGTTGACAATTGGTGCTTTAACAAAATATCTTCACACTTAGATTTTCGATAAATAATCATCAGTAATGTGGACATAATGTCTAAGTCAAATAATAGAACAGCTAGAACAGTCTGGTAAGATCAGAAAAGTACATCACTTTATTGTAATGCAGCCTTTAAAACCAGGAAAAGACACTTATGTCATATTACGATATCCAAAATCTAAGACGACATCTAGTCTCATATCACGATATATCGATATAAGATCGATATATCGCCCAGCCCTAGTGTACACTGAAATGCACATTCAAATTTGTGCACAACAGGGCGACCTCTAGCTCACAGCGGCCCAGGTTCGAGTCCGACCTGTGGCCCTTTGCTGCGTGTCATCCCCCATCTCTCTCTCTCTCTCTCTCTCTCTCTCTCTCTCTCTCTCTCTCTCTCTCTCTCTCTCTCTCTCTCTCTCTCTCTCTCTCTCTCTCTCTCTCTCACTATCAAATAAAGGGGAAAGGCCCCAAAAAATAACCTTAAAAAAATCCCTGTGCAATAAAAGGAAATGATTGAGGATGGACTCCCTTTTTTGGTGATTTTCTTCTTTTTTTCATGCCAGTGATTCCTCAGAGAATGTACCTGTCCATCATAGCCGTGCCTGTGGGGCTTCGGAGCGAGGAATCAGGTGAGGAGAAATAATGAGAGCTCCTACCGGCTGCGTGGAATTCAAACACTCCTGCTCTGTGGGGGCTCTTCCTCTTTCTCCTTCCCTCCCACCTCTACACTTTAGTCCCACAGTGCTCCAGAGACACCACCCCCAACAACAGGGGCACGCCCTCCAGTGACCACAATCCAAAAGCGAGAGAGGGTTGTGATCGCACCTCAGCAACCGTTTGCGGACTCGCCACCACTGCATACCAGCGAGCTGAGAAACTTCAAACAGAGGCAGGCTGAGCTCGGGCCAAATCAAATTGTCTCCGTCTCCATCTGTCTGTCTAGCAGCACATAGTAGCATTCACTGTCACCCAAAACAAAAGAGGGCAATTATTTCCACAATAGGATTCAGACTGCACCAAGCTTTAAAATAAACGGTTTTTATACAGCTCATCCCTTTTCTTCTCTATGTTCTAGTGGATTTAAATGACACTGTTGTGCAATGCTGTCAAGAAGGAAAAATGTCCCAAAATAAAGCGGAAGATGAAAAAGAAATAGAGACAGAGTGCCTATTGTTAGTAAACTTCTCCACTGTATTTGGAAGGTTTATGAAGAAATTTAAGATACAGATAGCGATTTTGGGATTGATTTGGGATCTCATGATTATTTCTATAATTCCGAGATGCTCAAGAGGAGTCAAACTTCGCGAGAAAACGTCTCCATTTGTTTTTGCTGTCATTGAATGGGATACTTACATATGTGAAACAAAAAAAAGTCAAACCATAGAGCAGGTGGGCAAGGGACAGCTGGAGGGAATCCAGACGGCACTAAGATTATATTCAAATGACATATTTTGGGTCATCTGGACGTCAAGCTTTATTCCTCATCAGTCACGCAAACCGGACGACCCTGTGGACCATTTGGGCTGAATAAGAGGGGAACGCCATCAACAATCTGTCACATCTCATCTGTGCCGTCAACCTATTGCTCAGCAACCACCTGTTTCCGCGGGGATCCCGGTAACGAGCTGCAGGAATAATGAGGCCGTGGGAGTGGAGCATGGAAGGGAGAGATGGAAGGGGGTCTAAACACAGGAAGAGGGAGAAAGTTACCATTTATAATTCATGTCAGGAGAATTATCATCAGCACTGTGGCATTTGAAATGAATTATTGATTGTGTCTTGGAAGCTTTATGTAAAAACATGCAGTTGGAGGGGGGGGTCCTGATGGACAGAGCGTGAAGTAAGAGGGCACGGGGATAGAAGACGCAGCCACAAAACTGTCTGCCGAGGCAGGAGAACGTTATGGAGATAAATTCTCTCTTAGGGGAGCACTAGAATGTTGGAGCTACTGTAGGGACATGCAGCAATGGAGGATGTATTCAGATCCGTTATGTAAGTAAAGAAAAAGGCAATACCACATTGTAAGAATGCTTTATTGTAAGTGTGGGGGATACTGTTTAATCTATAATGCATCAGAGACTACCTGGTGCAATGCATCTCTCATTGTTTTTATACAAGGTTAATGTTTAATTGTGCACTGTCACAGGGACATCAATAAAATCACGTTTTACAAACTACTCAGAAGTATTTTGTATGAAAATGAACTAGAAAGTATACTGTAGATGTCAAATGTAAAGTACACTATTATAGTGAAGTCTAGGTTTTCCCCAGGAAATTGGTCAGTGGAGAAGCGGAGGTGTGCGTGTGTGATGGAACACCCCTAATCATTTTACCTGAAAGTTAATGTTATATTTTATAAAGGTGCGACAAATTTCTTTTGATGTTAGTGAACTCTGTCTTCGTTTCAGGTGACATGTGAAATGACTAACACGTGGGGGACCCTCGAGTAAAGTAGCATCGAAGGTAAAGTAAAATTGTACACAACCTGGGGATAATAAAGATGGAATATACTTTACTACTAAATCATTTGATGTGATACACGTTGGAATAAGAGTTTAAGGGCTCAGCTATCGTATTTTGCAATAAACCTCTTTGAACCACTTACCCTCTCCAAAAGGACAAGGTATCAGAGAATCATAGCTTTAAAAATCTGTTGGCCTTTGACAGTAAAGGACTGCTCCAGAGGACGTGGTCACTAATGGAAGAAGACACGCTAACTGAGTGAGTGACCCTGGCTGCTTGACCCTTAAACCTCCCTCCATCACTTACTGCAGTCTCTCCAGCCTGAGTGGGACAGGCATGAATCACTACCTTTTCTACAGCTATTCTTGTTCATTGCAATGAATCAATACCAACATACAATGTATGTGACCCTCTGCAGTGAATGAGCATTGTTCAGTAGCCTTGTATAATTTGTCTTGTCAAAACGGGAGCGCACGTGCATCGAGAATGAATGGCCATGAATTGTTTTATGACTTCAAATCTTGCCTCACAAAAGGATTTATTTGCCAACTTTTTCTACAGAGAAAAAACTAATCCAGTTGATTGCTGTCTGTATACCCATGGTTACAAGCAAAAAGACACTGCTCGTAGCAAATGCAGCATTTCCATGGTGCAGATTCACCAAAAGGTCAACCCGTTCTCACCCCAAACTTATAAAATACAGATGTTTAGACAGTGGCTGTCAGCGTCTGAAGCGACGAAAAAAAGCGCCCTTCAGTGCGTTTGTAGAACGTACCGGGAAGAGCAGCGGCGACGCAGGTTTGAGGATGACATAACACAGAGCGACTACGGTAGCCAGTAGTATGAAAGGCCGAAAATCCTCGTAGGGAGATTGGTTGGGCTGGTGGATGGGTCAAACACAGGACTTTCACACAGGAGACCGGGGAGCGTGTCCCGTGTGTCACGTTTCCTAAACCCAACCGGTTGCTTTTTTTCCTTTTCCTAAACCCAACCATCCCGTTCTTCTTTTCCTAAACCCAACCGTCCATTCTTCTTTTCCTAAGTCAAACCGTCCGTTGTTCTTTTCCTAAACCCAACCGCCCGTTGTTCTTTTCCTGAACCCAACCGTCCTGTTCTTCTTTTCCTAAACCAAACCGTCCATTGTTCTTTTCCTAAACCCAACCGTCCCATTCTTCCCGCGTGTCACGGAAACGTAAGCCCACCCACGACCTTTTCCTTAACATAACTGCGGACGCCAATAGTCCCGACCAAGCGTGTTTAGATAAAGCGCGTTATATGCCGCTAAAGGAGACTTTTAGCATCAATAACAACGAACAAAGGCACCTGACCAAGCGAGATGGGAGTGAGAATCTGTTGAAAAGGTTAACAATTTCATGCAACTAAACAGGCCTCAGGTATTGACTCTAACCCCGAAATTCCACCAGGCACGGATGCGCCAAGTTCCGGTTTTGTTCCCTCGCCGGCCATGTGTCATACAACACCGAGAGCGTCCGAAGCAGAGTGTTTTCCCTGCCCGACTCAAGCTTGAGCGCTTCCACTCCCTGCTAAATGCTCCCACGGCTCGCTTTAAAAGTAGACCTCGCGCATATTTTTAGCAGAGAGGAAAGCCGCTTCTCGCTCGGTTCTGGGACGTGCTGCATCTGGCCGGTGGAATATCAAGCATTATTTTGAGCGGCGGCTATTGCTTGCAGCATTATCTTGAGCGCCGGCTATTGCTTGCAGCATTAGCCGCAGACACGCCTGATGGAATTTTGGGGTAAAAATGTGAACGTGATACATAGGCTACCTATCATTTGGGCATGAAAGCTCAAATAATACATGCATTTCTCAGTAGCTAATATTATTTGGCAAGCCTTACTATAACATGCAGAACTGAGCCATAACCCTTTAAATATATTGAAACTCAAGTGAAGATAGCAAAGCGCTCAAAATGTCCACGGTTAGATCAAATGAGCACAGGGCCAGGCTGAGGGCATCTGACTGAGGTTAAATCCAACTTCAGTAAATAGCATTCAGACAGGCGAGCCAACGGTGGCTGAGGCACGTTCCAGATGTTAGTAGCACTGGGCGTGGATGCTAAGCAACTCGCTATTTTTAGCCACAGAGTGTAGGAAGGAAATGAAAGGAGCAGAGTTCAGTGTGCACGGGACTCAGAGAGGCAGAGAGGGTAATCAAACACTGCCGACCAATGGCAATCCCGCCGTCCTGACACAATGGTGGCTGGCCTGCTCCTGGCTTAGTCTTATCACAACATAGTCACACCGGGAGTGGGTGTGAGATGAATGAGTGGGCAGAGGCGGACAGTGAGGAAGGGGAAGAGATGGATGGGGGAAGTGAGGAGGAAAGAAAAGCGGCTGAAAAGGGAGCAGTTGGTACAAATTAACTCAGGGGATTGGCGTGTTTCCTTCACATTACAACTCTCCATCTGTTTCACAGGGCGCTCAGTGTATTCACCGTTAAGTAAACTGATCATAGGCAGTGATGCAGACCACATTTCTGAGATATCTTGCAATAAAATACCTGGTTTCATCCAAAGAACATGAAGTCCCTCACTTAGTTAAAGACAAAAAAAACTACCACATCAATTTCTCTTTTATAAAAAGGATCATTTAGCTATAGCCTGCTGCCACCAAGTGACCGCTTTTTCATATAAACAATAAGCTCACATTGAGGACTAATTTCCATTCAAAAGCAGCGCACAAATGAAATCCATTCACCTTGGCACCGTACTATCAAGTCAATGGGCATTTCTTGGATGGTTGTGACACTTCCCAAGTCAGTCAGTCAGTCATGACTCCAAGGCTGTTTAGATGAGAGAGAAACTGATTTCAAATAAATGATGCCGTTCCCCTTTAATGAAGACGGCAAATCTGTCAGAAAGCTTCCTTCCTCCGCCGCTCTCCAGTCACAGACGGAAAATTACCAAACTGTTGATAGATGGTTAACAGGTGCGGGGCTAATTATGCTAATCATGGCAACAGCCAAATAAACTGATTGCCATGTTCATTTAAATGACAGCAATGTTCCTTTGGTGGCTAATTAAAAATAGGTCGGGAGAAAAAGGGAACGAGGCGGCTGGGTTTCGGATGGAGGGAAGCATTTAAATAAAAGCCTTCTCTGGGGTCTACTGTAATAAGCTGTATTTCATTGGTTTAATGATGTCATAATGAATTTCTAATGATGGGGGATGGGTTAGGGGGCAAAGAGGCGAAGTGTGGTGATATGTGAAACCAGACGGCTACTTTCTCCTCCTGCGTAAAGAGAAGGCAACAAGGGAGCCCTTGCTCATGTAGGGTATCCCCGGTTGAAATGAGTTGGGTAATGAAAATAAAAATCAGTAGAGGGCATCGAGCAGGGCATGTGCTCCTTCTGTTTCAACACTAGCCCCAGTAGAAAGGGGTAGGGGAAGGTTTTGAAGGGGCGATTACTTTTTTTTTTTTTTGCATTGGGCCCAGTTGGCCCCAGTCTCTATTTGCATGTGACCCAAGAAAAAGGCATCATTAGAGGGAGAGATGGCGGTCAGAGGCCAGGGGAGATGAACTCTGTGGCCCCTGGCAGCCACCGTAGAGGTAGGAAAGGTGGATAGGGGCTGATTAATGTTTATAGAGGCAGCTGCTATCAAAACCCTCCATTTTACCTCCTCTCCCCAAAGCCCTCTGTCGTAATTCCACTCTTCCAGAGGAGATTTAAAATCTACAGTTTAGGCTCTATCTTTGCAAACAGCCCATTTGTTTTCAAAAGGAGTGCCACCAGGGACACACACAGAGTTCCACCTTTCCATTCACTAAGAAATCTCTCCTCCCTTTATTCTCTTTCTTTGTCTTCTTCTTCTTTACAAAAAGGTAACACATTTAAAAGAAACAACCCTGGTGTTCATACTTCACCTCATAACGGGGACAAAAAGGATAATAACACTCATACATTATGCAGAATTGCTGTGGTATTTCATTTTAAATTGCTGAAAGCACTGTCAGCATCGGAGGGATGGATCACACCAGTTGCATCCAATGTGACTGCAGTCTATGACTGCACCACTCTCGGCAATTGACGTGGTCAATGGTAAAGCTTAAAGTGCTCATATTATGCTGATTTTCAGGTTCATAATTTTCAGAAAACACCATATTTTTGTTGTACTGCACATTGCTGCAGCTCCTCTTTTCACCCTTTGTGTTGAGCTCTCGGTTTTAGCTACAGAGTGAGACCTCTCACTTCTGTTCCATCTTTGATGGAAGTCGCACATGCGCAGTAAGTACTGCTAGCTAGTCAGTTGCAGAGTATGAGGGAGTGCCACGCTAGCAGCTAAGTGAGCATTATGTGTGTTACAAAGTGACGTACGTTCGTCACGGAAGTAAAGGCTGGACTACAACAGAGCTGTTTGGAGCAGTTGGTGAACAGTGTTTTCTGTTGGAGATGGTAAGTCCCTTTGGGGTGGACTTTGGGCTTTTTCACTTTGTAAACCTATAACGTGCACAAAAAAGATATATAACACAATAAAGGAAAAGGGAAAAGCCAAAAAGCATAATATGAGCACTGTAAGACTCAAAAAAATCTTGATTGAAATCTTGTCATTCAACAGAGTAGCCAATCAGAAGTGAACAGAATTACCATGCAGATATTAAAACAAAAGTTTTCTATCAATAGATTTATTTTAGCAGCTCATAGAAACAAAGCTCTGCTCTGTATATATGTGCTATGAGTTTTTTTTTAGATAGCTTTCGTTCTGAAAGAGTCCATCCTTTCATCACAACATGCCAAACCCGGTTCACTTTCCAACAAAACGTAAATTATTTTGCAAGCGTTTCCATTTTTAGGTGGTGTAACAAAGGACATAAAGGAATGATATGGAAAGAATCGATGAACGATACTGCACTATGGTGTGTACGATGGAAGTTAGAATTCCTTTTGTTTGCAATCGGATGTGCACACAATGAAACTTTTGTGCCAAGGTAACAAAAGAGGAAAGAGCACATCCCAGTGATGAGCTGCAAAAAGAAAAGAAGTAAAGAGACTAACTGCAGGAATAAAACCGTCTCCTTTTATCTTCAGATGATGAGGCATTCTCACTATTTAAATGTATGCCACATTAGTAGGGACCTGCTCGATTCAATATATTATAATGTGATGTTTGGCCTTAATGGGAAATCAATGGAGAGACAAGTCCGCCGCCGCTGCGACCATACAAAAGCAATTTCCAAATTGACATATGGAGGGCCTGTGTGATTGATTCTGACTGCTGTTGGATTTTAATACCGTTCACTGCGAGCTCATTGACTCTCAGACATCGTCGTGTGGTTTATCTACAAACTGCCAAATGAGTCCTTGTCTCCTTTCTCTTCGCTCTCATCTTTCCTCTGGCCCCTCTTCTCAGCCCAAGGCGGGGGAAGAGGGGATATGCTGAATTAGATATATCGGATAAATAAGCGGATTACTTTGCGCAACATACACCGTTTTTGTAACAGATCACAGCGAGATGTAATGCAGTTTATTCAGATGATCTCACCTCTACCAGAGTAATCCAGACCGCTAGTGTACAAATTCTACATGTTCCATCAATCATCTGAAAAGCTACAGTATTAAGATTCCCACCGCAGCAGACCAGACACAGCTGTTCTCATCTATATATTTAATATCCTAATACTATCTCAGCTGCTTGTTTTAACAGCCTACCTACTGGCCTGGAAACAAGCTACGTTTTCTGGGTCAGTCATAGCACACTGGTAGGAAACATGCTCAGTAGGAATAAATTAAAGGCCAATACAGATTATTAGTATTTAATGAAACCGATATTTGGAACCGATATGCATTTACAGTGAAAATGAAAATCTTTAAGTCAAAATGAGGATTTTGGAATGTTATGAATTCCAACACAAAACTTTGTTTAAATGCTTTGAGCACTCATTTAATAAAGTAGAAACTTACAACATAATACCCAGTAACAGAGAATCAGATAGTGTGGTGGGCGGGACATCAAGTCAGACTCAGCAGTTAACTAATTAACTTTAGCGGTTTTCAGGCAAATAAAACGACAATACAGATAATCTGCAAACTGCCAGGCACCCTGAGCAAATACTAAACCAGCTTCAAATGCAAAAGAGCAGCAGTTCTACTCCCATTAGGGCTGGCTATCAGTAAAAACTAATTTGATTAGATAATGGTGCAGATACCATGAATTCAACACCGGTTCCTGAACGACACTTTTTCCGATGCAAATTTGATCAAAATCCATTTTAACAAAAAGAAATTACAACAGTACACATTACGGTACAGCTAGGCCTGTAACAATTATTACATAATTGTCTTTCTTTTTTTTCATAATCACAGTTTCTTTGTTTAACCACAATTGATTGCTAACATTAGCTAAAGTCTTAAGGCGTATGACTGGTAATTGTTGATTTAGTTTAGATGTTTAAATTCTAATTATACAAGTGATTATTGGTCAGACTAAATGTTTTTGTTATTATTTAAATTGTCAGTTGTTTGCACTTAAAGGTAAAGGTACTTTAAAAGGTACTTTATTGTCACATACACATACATGTAGCAAAATTCATTCTCTGCATTTAACCCATCCCTCAAGGGAGCAGTGGGCAGCCAATAATCACAGTGCCCGGGGACCAAGTCCAGATCTGAGCCAGTGCCTTGATCAAGGGCACTGACTGGAGAACCTAGTACATGTTTTTGATGGTGGGGGAAACCGGAGCACCCGGAGGAAACCCACGCAGAACATACAAACTCCACACAGAAAGGCCCGGAACGACCTGGTTTCAAACCCAGAACCTTCTTGCTGTGAGGCCACAGTGCTAACCATTGGACCACCATGCTGCCCCACACGTTCATAGCAACAAAAATGACATGGGAAGATACAGTTAGACAAAATGTTTTTATGATAATAAGATCTATGATAATAAAGAGGCGTGGTTTACTTCCTAGGCTGTGTACCTGTGTTATTACATCATCTGGGTCACATAACTGAGATAAAACCAAAAGATGTATCCTGGAATTCATTCAAAACTGTAATTTGTTTGAAAAAGTAATACATAAATAAATATATATATATTTTTTTTAAATTTGACTGAAAGAGACAATTATATTGTTGATCGCAATTATTTCTGAGACAATTAATTGTGCAGCAACATTTGGAATTGTTACAGCTCTAGGTACAGCATAGTCTTTTTCAGCTCCTGTACACCTATGTGACGCACACTGTAGTCAGGCCTGTCAAAATACAGTAACATGCACATGTGAGCCATGTTTGTCCTCCGTGCCGCATGTAATGTTAGACGAGCATTAGATCTTGGTAGAAGCTTGCTTCATGCTTATTGGCTCACTGACGCTGATGAGATGTACTCCTTTAGATATTAAAATTTGGTATTTAATGACGAGGCATTTTTCGATACTTGATACGATGGAGGCGATTCGGCCGGTACCTGAAAGTATCGAAGTTCGGCACCCCAGCCCTAACTCTGTTGTCTGTGCCCCAGGAGCACTCACTCAGATTCCCAGAAGTCCCTGACCTCCCCCAGAAAGAAGGGGGAAAAAAACGGACCTTGCAGGCAGTGGGCTCATGATTACCTATTTAATAAATACAAAACTACACTTAAATACCCCTATAAAAACGCTCCATAAAACCAATATGATGTGCAAGTGAGTCAGCCACCTTGACTGCTGAGCCAACAGACACACCCACACTTCATTCTAGCAGCAGACTGCTAAAAAAGCGTTGAGTTAAACTCTACTCAGTGAGAGATGACATTGGTGACCCTGAAGTGTTCCACTATCTCATCTGAGCTCTTGGCTCCGCTTTGAAGTTAATGTAACTGACAGATTTGACTTTGAACTATCTTTAAATCCCAGCATATCACAGGGCCATGATGTGCTAAACTGTAGATGAACTCACGCATGCCTGTAGTCCTCCACCACAGTGCTGTAAACTATTTTATTAGGGACACCAGCAGCGTCATGTCTCTAAGGGCACACTGTATTTAGAATGGAGCCTATGGGCAGCATCATTTTGAGCAGATCACACTGTCAGTTTAAGTGCAGAGCGATTTGGAGGGGGAAAAAGTAGATCAACAAACTTGTGTCTTAGCGTTTCACTCACCTTGCCGAAGTCCCTGACATCGAAGAGATCAAACGGGTCAAACAGCTCGCTGTTGCGCAGGCCAAACTTGTCGTGGCACACCTTGAGAAATGTCCGGATGTTCTTCAAACACAGGAACTACAAAAACAACAACAAAAACATAAATGCACGCTGAAACAGAATCTTACATGCACAATTCCAGTGACGGTGAACAGCTGTAAGCAAAATGAAACAAGCACAATATTTGGTCTAAGAAACATGTTCCACCAGTCTGTTTAATATCCCCTATCAATGCAACAGCGTTTGTAGAAATATTTAATTTCCTGGTTGATGATTGGCAGGCAGGCTTGGTTTATGTGTGATTATTCAGCCCGAGAAGGTGGGCAGGCTGATGGGCTGGCTCTCTGATCCAGATAAGGCGAGCCACAAGAGGAGCCCATCTCCTGTCATCAGAGTGAGGCGTCCTCAGACAAGCCTGCCGCAGGGCAAAGGTGGCCTGTTGAGACACTGACCTCACACCGTAAGGTTGCAGGTCACAACTCTGACAAACAACAACCATGTGTCCCTAGAAATGTCTTTAATAAGTATCGTGTTGTATGTGTTCTATGGCATTCAATCTCTGTAGGTTTTTGTTCATGTTTGAGCCAGGCCAACAATGATAGCAATCATAACACATCCATACAGTGTTAGCAGTGTCCAGCTGTTAATTAATAATCATTTTTAAAAACATTAGCGCACTGGTATTGGATTGGTACTCAGTATCGGCCAAAACGCAAGTTAAGGTATTGGAATCTGTATTGGGAAGGAAAAAATAGTATCGGAACACATCTGCAATAAGTAGACATACTTATTGCAGATTGGTATGGGCTTTTTTTTATTATTTTTTTAAACAATGGCTACTATCCAGTCATGGAAATAAAGCAAGTGCCAACTTGAATGGTGGAGCTTATAGGGAGCCCCCTAGCAGCTAAGAATACTCATAATAAACTGCATAATAAATACTGTTGAATATTGACGGCCCCCAGTCCCTAAAATAAGCCATCCCACAGAAAAACCTTGAGGGCTAGGGAACAGACCAATGAATGCACAGGAGTATTGAAATATTAATGATAAGCATAACTGCCTCCCATCTCCATGTGTGTGAAGAACACATTACCTAGCATGTAAATCCAGATGCAGCTCAGACATGCACGAGCAATATGAACAGATTGCCGTGGAAGCAGAATGTACACAAAAAAGAGATTTGAGTGAAAGAGATTTGAGTGTGAGAGCTTATGTGGAACAAAATGTTTGACAGCCTATTAAAGTAAAAACATTTGCATTTCATCCCCATAATGGCTGTGGCCTAAAACTAGTCAGTGTTTTGTCCTAGCTTTGTAGAAGACTTAGGTGCATGTATTTGGCCCTCCCTAAAAAAATTTGACATTTAAAAAATACAAAAATAAAAATAAAAGCATATGCATATCATTTTGGACCATTATTATTATTATCATTGTTGCCATATCTGTGTCTTAAACGTTGGAAAAGCAAAAGCAAATAATAAATAAAAAACACCCAAAACGCGTGAAGACAAAACTTGCTCAACAAGTCTACTGGGGTCCAACTACAATCATCAGATCTGAGAAACGTCATTAATTTAGGATTGATGCTCACATTGATTTTACATTCATTTGACTTGGGTGGTACCCAAAACGGCTTGGGTGCTGCACCTAAGCCTTATAATGGTAGGGAAAACCCGGCTAGTAAAACAACCAGCGGCCCTGCATGTCACACTTTGCATTTGGGTAATGTTAGCATGCCTTCAAAGTAGCAACAACAGCACCAGTGGATTTTTTAGGTACACTAAACGCTGCGGAATATCGTCACTCCCCAGGTATTGAAGTGACAACGATTTATTCACTAATTTAAACCTTAGACTGCAGCTTGATTACTGTAGTGATTGAACTGTAGGGTTTCCTGTTGCTACAATTGACCAAGTGAGACATCATCCGTATCAGCCAACTGTACTAATTAGCTTAATAATAAAAAAAAATTAAAAAAAACACTGCAAAAATCAAGCCATTGTTACCACTCCAGTAAATGTTGAGATACAAAGCACAGATTCATCTGATATGGTTTGCTGGTATTTTGTGGCATTTCAGTCGGCCTCTCCTGGCCACACCTGAGAGCCCTGCTGACTCATTCTCATTCATGTGTGCACATCGGCTCAGTCCCAGTGTCATGTGGTGGGACTGTGAACCCCAATAAGAGAGCCGTGCTGGCCAGTGACAAGAAATGCGATTGGTTTGCTAGCCAAAGTGACATTTGCAGTTTGGCGGCGAAGGTTATCGTGTCTGCAGATCCTCACGTGCAGTGGGGGGAAAGCTTATTTTCCCAAGCCCAGATATGAAAAGGTAACATTTGCTGGAGTGGTTTGTAGACGAGGGAGAGAGGGAGAGAGGGAGAGAGAGAGAGAGAGAGAGAAAGAGAGAGAGAGAGAGAGAGAGAGAGAGAGAGAGAGAGAGAGAGAGAGAGAGAGAGAGAGAGAGAGAGAGAGAGAGAGAGAGAGGCTCCGCAGATATGGATCAGGAGGGAGAAGATTTGTCTGACATTCTAATGTATGTTTGCTGATAAGAGAGCCGGGATAGGGGCAGGCAGGATTGCTATGAGCTTGATGAATAAAATACACCATTTCTTGTGGAGTGGAGAGTGTGAGTGCACCTGGGAATAAACAGACCACAGTCATCTCCTTAGGCAGAGGCTGCCCTTAGCACAATCCATCTGGAATTACCTCACTGTGGTCTGCTTCACACTCAAGGCTAGGCACAGATATTACTCCATTTTTCACAGTGTTGTGAGTACAACACAATACAATCTCAGAAATGTACACTGTACTAAATTGACTACAATGTTGATTGAATTTTAGGATTCAAATAATTCTCGTTTACACGTGGACATAAAACATGGAGGCACATTATTTAATGTCAAGCAATTGTTTGAATTGAATTAGGCAATGTTATTATTAGTCCACTGTCAGTGGATATGTAATAATTAGGGGTGTCACAGTATTTTTTAGTCTCCCCGCCGCCGCCTACTTGCGCACGTCCAAAAGAAAAAAACGACAACACACAGCATAGCTTACCAATAGGTAGCATGCAGCTGAAGACACAGGGTAACGTTGCAGCAGCACTTTTCCAAACACCACGGCCCCCCGAGTTATGTAAACAAACAACGGCCTGTGGGCTCTGAAAGGACTTTATGGTGTGTTCAGGTGCACCTTGTTAAACTCATGGTGCATTCAATGGCAGCTTGTAAACTCTGAGAAAATCAAGCTGTTGTTGTAAAGTCTTTCTACCATCTAGTGGATCTTATTGTGGCATTGCCAGAACTGCTGGGAGAAAAACCAATTGAATCCAAATTTTAATCAAATCGTGATTTTAAAATCAAAAGTCAAATTGGAATGGTGGATTTGGAGGATCGTAAACCACCACATTATGGATTTGTTTCAAGTAAAAATGCCAAACAGCTGGTGAATTTCCTGCTTTTCTTTTCAGACACCACCTTGGTCTCCAGGAACTCCGCGATGAGCATTTGTCGCCATGTTCTGCCATTTTATAGACTGAATAACTAATTATAAAATGATCCATATGTTAACAGAATATGAAAACAGTCAAAAGTTGCAGATTAGTAAGAACATCTCATTTCATCTGGCTTTTTGTTTTTGTAACTGCAACAGATTAGACTTTTCATTTTCAGGATTGCAGATTGGATCATTACTATACTACTGTTTTAATCGATTCCATTACACCAGAACCTTGCAAATGCTGTTTCAAATCAACAAAAAGAAACTTAACATCACATGTGCTTTTTTACGACTAAAACATTGCAATAAAAGTTGATTGCAACAGAAGAGAGCGTGCAGGTGTTTGTTCCCTTTTTGAGAATAAAATTATTGTTTCTTTTTTGTGCACCTGTCGCCTAAGACTCTCTAAGAAGTCTGCAACACCTACCACTGTGTCAGCCTCACTGGTCATGGCTCACTTATATGTTAAGTGAATCTAGCTTTTTACAAATTATAAAACGTCCCTTCAGCGTGGGAAAAGACAAAAAGGGTCAGGATGAGACAGAAATTGGATGAGGAAAAGGGAGGGCGATACGAGGGAGTTAAAGATATAGAGAGAGAGACTGCTACAGGTACTTTAGGTGGTCTCCGCTGTAGTACGGCAGTAGATTTTCTTATAAGGTGGCTTGTGTGCTCCACTAGAGCGACGACTGACTTTGACTTTTCAGTCAAGAGCAAACAACTCTTAAAAAGAGGCAGACTTATTGTCAGGAAGGACAGAAGGGAGTGCAGAGGAAGGAAGGAAGCAGGGGGGAGAAGAGCAGCAAAGAGGAAAGAGTCAGGTAACAAAGACCCGTCACATCCCTGACAAGCCCTTCAACCATATCACTACGCCACATCACACAAGGAATGCATTATTCCTCAGAGAGGGTGGCCCCTTATCTGCACACACTCCTACATGCTCATATCTGAGGGGAAATAAATTAGAAATGGGGTGCAGGAAAAGTGTGGGGAGATGGATGAGGAGGAAGAGAAAAAGGTGGGTTGTTTTGCTAAAGCTGAAGCTCTTTGGTGTCAGGAAAGTGTGTGTGTGTGTGTGTGTGTGTGTGTGTGTGTGTGTGTGTGTGTGTGTGTGTGTGTGTGTGTGTGTGTGAGTGTGTGTGTGTGTGTGTGTGAGTGTGTGGGGGGGGGGGAAACAAGGGAGAACACAACCCATGGGAGAGAAATAGCAAAAGAGAAGGAAGCTGCAGGTAAGACTGAGAAACTACTGTAGAAGACAACTGGAAAAAACGAGTTACCAGTAACCAGAGCATGTTTCCTGGATCAATTCCCTGCTATCGATACACACACACACACACACACACACACACACACACACACACACACACACACACACACACACACACACACACACACACACACACACACACACACACACACACACACACACACACACAATGCAAATTAACACACAAAATAATAAGAAAAGAATCGTGTCTGATGGTATAGTGACATGATGAACACAGAGATCAGTGAAGGCAACCTGAAACCACAGTTTCAGAAGTATAAGAATACATAAAGTGCATGATATATGCCTACTATGTGTACATGTTTTCTAACACATCCAATAAGCTAAAACGAGTGAAGACACACAGTGTTAACATAGAGACAAAAAAGCAGCTTCAGTAGCAAGGGAGAGCAGGAAAAAAGTGTTTTCTATCTTGGAAGCCATGCAGGTAATGCTGTATCAGTGATCCCTGAAGTCTTCCTGCTATGTCTAACCCTGCTACCACCAGGTGAATCGTGGGACAAACAAAGAATTGCAGAAAGCCGGGCAAACAAAACAGAACAATTCAGCTTGCCCAAACACGATCACGACTACTAAGGCTTGCAGATACAGTTGCAGATACACATCACGTACTTGGCTCGGGCTCATCTTATTTCCCACGGTAGAGATAACACGTTCATTATCTTGGGAAATAAGCTGTTAGTTCTAATTTAATAAAATGTATTAAGTCATCAAAAGAAAAAGAGCATCGTTGTTGTCAATTTCAGAGTCATTCTCTCAGTCCTATGAGAAACGTAACGCCCCCTTTACAGGTGCTTTGCGAAGAAGAGAAATAATTAGCGAGATGAGAATGTCAAGCAACAGATACAGGTACAGAAATCTGACTTGCCTGTCCACGACCAAAGACCATTTCAGATTTCATTAGTGTATAAAATAGGTCATCTTTCCGCATCATTTTAGACTCATAACGCAAACAAGGTATGCATCTTCAGCTCCAGCAGAGGAAATCAATGAAGAGCAGTCTGCTGTTTAGGACTCCGGAGAAAGTAAACTTGCTTAGCTTGAAGAAAGAAAACAAAAGTTGCTCTCATTTTGAAATGACTTCTCTAGGCAATTTGGGGGCAAAGGAAAATAAAAAAAAGTTTTATAATAAAACATGCTTTGTGTGTCTGGGTGCTATAAAGGAATCAATAAAAAGGATGATTTGGAAATTAAATATAAGAGATTTAAAACATTAAGGTCTAAGCAATGTTATTGAGAGGAGAGGAGAGGGGATGGGAGGGAAGGGGAGGAGAGGAGAAGAGAGGAGAGAAGAGAAGAGAGGAGAAGAGAAGAGAAGAGAGGAGAGAAGAGAAGAGGAGAGGAGAGGAGAGGAGAGGAGAGGAGAGGAGAGGAGAGGGGAGGGGAGGAGAATGTAGGGGAGGAGAGGAGAGGAGAGGAGAGGAGAGGAGAGGGAATGGGAGGGGAGGATAGTAGAGGAGAGGAGAGGAGAGGAGAGGGGAGTGGAAGGTAGGGGAGGGTAGGGGAGGAGAGGATAGGAGAGGAGAGGAGAAGAGAAGAGAGGAGCGTTTATAACCAACACACAGAGGTGAGTCAGATAGATGATCTGATACTCAGACAGCCAGTCAGAGAACTGGTGTCAATAAAAGAGATTGATGCCTGTCTAGCAACTGTGAGGCAGACAAATACTCACACGCACGCACATATCACTCACACACACACACACACACACACAGTCTCTAGCACTGAATCATTCCTCACCTTCAGAACAACAGGAAGGGAGCTCTCAGCAGGTGAGAAAGCAGCAACAGCGAGCTCACGTGACCACAAGAATAGGCTGGCTGAGCTGTTTCCGAACACATACCTACACAAATGTACACACACACACACACACACACACACACACACACACAATCACACACATGCCAGGTAGAGGTGATGATGGATCCCGTAAACTTCGAGTTTGGTTAATGAACCTGCAGCCGGGGTGTTGATTGCTTCCTGGTGAGGAGAGATTTATGCTTGGCAGTGATCAGCACTCAACCTTTTCAAATAAACCTAATCCACATCGCTGGGCTCCACAGTGAAGCACATGTCCATTACACTACTCATTCAGCCTAAAAAGCTTGCATTTGTTAACAGCAAAAAAAAAAAAAAATAATAATGAAAATCCACTCTCCAAAAACATCTTCTGCCCGCAGGATGCGTGCAGTCTACCTTCACAGACTTCTAGTGCTTAAGTTACCGTACAATAATATGCACGTCATATTGATAAATTATAGACTCCTTATTTCGGTCATTGCTGTCATGAAAAACATATGCCCCATCATAAAGATAATCTGGACACAATGCACAGCAGTGGACAGAGCTGAAAGCTCAAATAAAATCGGAGTTACATCCAGCTATAACCTAGAATTTAGAGAAGTAAGCTTACGGAGTGCTTTTCTGGGGGAGGATTGGAAAAAGAAAATAATAATTGAATAATTTGTTGAATATATCTTGGGAGTTTATTTAACATTTATATTTTGGAAGTGTATGCCCACGCACGCCCCTCTGTACGAGGTCAGTAAATGTTTAAGTGGCATGTGCCTGGCATCGCCCAGAGGGGATTAATGAGCGCTGGGGCTCTTCCACTTCCAGGTCACCCAGATGTTAAAGTCAGTGAGGAGAAAGGCCCTGCCCCTGCAAATTACAGAAGACGACGCAGCATTAATAATGCATTGCAATAGTATGCAAATGTGTTACTCTTATCCTATTACCCCTGAAAGCCTGTAAGCAGGCATGGATTGACTACAGTTTCAAAAAATCTCGTACGACCCTCAAAAGGCGAGGCAGAACTGCTTTGCTGGCGACGGCTACGTGGCTCATGTTAAAATATGGAAGTTAAATAGGCTAAGTACGGTTTTTAGTGAGGTTAATCTCCATTACAAAAGAAGATAATTCAGCTCAGAGCACAGACTCTGGAGGGAGAAACTTACCATGACTGTCGAGCATGGCGACATAATTAAATCAAGTCCACCTTCACCTTTACACTGGCTACTGGTAGAAACACAAGCACACCCTCTAATTGCATGTAGGGCAACCCTGAGATGAGAAGCCCACAGCATGAGGAAGAAAGCATTATTTGAACTCCTGTAACATGCCGTCTGTAACACGCTCGCCACATGGAGACACATGTTAGCTCATTCGTGAGAATAGAGAGGCAGTGAACCTGAAGCTAATTGAAAAGGGGGGGGGGGGGGGGGGGCGCTTTTGTGTAGTAGAGAGTGAAACAGAATGGTGGAAAGGAAGAGACGCGATACATCTTCAAGGTACTGCTCTTTCCTCTCTCAGCTGAAGCGGAAACGGCCAAGGCTAGGAACAAAGAATGTGCTCTCGTGGATAGCGGAGAGAAAGTGGAGAAGGGGCTAGTACTTGGGGGGGTGGTTGCTTTAAAGCAACACTAGACTGTTCCCGCTTTGGTCTCCCTACAGGTCTGTCAAACTTGCATAATGTAATGTAATGGACAAATCCGCTTCCAACCTGTAGGAGGGCCGAAGTAGTATGCCAACCAATAGTGCAAGGTTGTATATTATATATTTACATTCAATCATCTACGATTTTAATCATTTCATTAGATATTGTTTCAACATTAATACAATATATAAAGAGGTTTTAGCAATGCGTGGCTATATGGATCACAATGTCGGTCTGTCAATCAGTCCATCCCTTTAGTCTACACTGAAATATCTCAACAACTACTGGATGGATTGGTATGGAGTTCTATACAGACGTTCATGGCCGCCAGAGGATGAATCCTGATGACTTTAGTGATTCTCTGACTTTTTTGGCAGCCAACATTAACATTTAGCTCAAAACGCCTCTGTGCCAGTATGAGTACAGAGTATGGCTGTAGACATTTTAGGCATCCATATTTTTCATATGCGTTCTTCCGATAAAAATCGTTGATGCACGGACGCACAAGGTCTTATTTAATTTTCAGCATATTTTAGGAGGAAAAATACGGACTTGGTGTACAAAGTCTAAGGGGCTTTTGCACGCCAAGTCCGTACGTTGTTTAGAAAGCAATTAGTGAGTCAGATGTCTCCATAATTGAGAGGTTCACATTGACTTCCTCTCCTGCATGCAGAGGACTTTGACAGGGTATTCTGAATACCTCACCAGATCATTTGCTGGGGAGTGGTGGCGAAGGATTAGAGAAGGGTTAGAGAAGGGTTAGAGCGAAGGGTTAGAGCAAAGGGTTAGAGCAAAGGGTTAGAGAGAAGGGTTAGAGAGAAGGGTTAGAGAGAAGGGTTAGAGAGAAGGGTTAGAGAGAAGGGTTAGAGAGAAGGGTTAGAGAAGGGTTAGAGAGAAGGGTTAGAGAGAAGGGTTAGAGAAGGGTTAGAGAAGGAAGCTTGGGAACGGAAGGTCGTCAGTTGGGGAAAGTGAAAAGCAGAGCTTGCCTTTACTAAAAGGTGCCCACGACCAACTTTGACCAAGCAGCTCAGTGGCCAGCTGATCAGACTGTGGTTGGACTGGGCAACTTCCAGGTGTGAATGTGTAACTGTGTGAATGCGATCAGGGCGAGTGTACCTCCTGAATGAATGAAGGTACTTGAGTATTGACTAGTTTATCATGATAGGAATTAGTTTATTCATTTGACTAATCCTAAACAAAACTAATTCAACTAGTGTTCCAAATTTGTTAAAATGAATACTTGGTTTAGGTTAGGGGGCGTTCGTCATCATGTTTAAATGATAAAAGATGAGCTTGAGGGAAATGCACGGCAAACAGCAAAACAATATATGTGCACTTACAACTGGTATTGATCTGGTCTAGGGAAATGTGTGTTAACAAGTGAGCCTCAGATGATGAGATGAAGGAGAGAGGAAAGAGCAGCGGAAAAGACAAAAAGCACTTTCACTATTATCAAACCTAATTCTACCTGACCTGTGCTTTCAATTTCCTCTGACCTTTCATGTGTGTTTTTCTCCCCTTTCTCCTTTCTCTGTGGACCAGTAATAATTCCTAAAGCTTGTTTTCTTTTTCAGAAGTGGTAAAAGCTACACGCAAGATTTCTACTTTTGTCTTTGGTGTTTTTGTTTTGTGCAAGAGAGGCTTCACCTTTGCATGACCGGCTTTATCTCCATTCGCACTTTCAAATCAAGGGAACTGCTTCTCACAACAGCATGCAATAAATATTATTTTCATCCGCGTAGATGGCCTGGTGGCCGCCTGTGTTTCATTCCTAGATTGTTGCTGGGGAAGTCTCAAGCCTTATCATCCTTAAGGCAGAGAGAATGCTGTAGATTTCTTTTTTTCCCCCTCACCGAGACTCTTGTTTAAACCCCTTTTAACCCTGCTTACTGCAGGTCAGACAATATAAAATCAAATCTAACGGACCAAGATGCAAAAACACCTCTGTGCATAATGGAGTCCTCCAGGTTCCATCCATTCTTCAAGTAAATATGACTCTGTGTTGTATCCAAGCAACAGGCCGTGCTGCTGAGACTCAGAGGACTAGTGTGTGTTTCAGGCATTTCTACTCAGGCTTAGCTGCAGACGCCATGCTTGATGAATGTGAGAAGAAGGTCCGCCAAGAATCCCAGACACCCATGGATCGATGACCAGGTAATTTATGACATCAGACCACGAAGAGGAAGACTGCATCTATCTTTTTTCCCCAGCAAGTTTCCCTCACAACTTAAGGCTCATTGCATTGATTTAGATCCCCCAAGAGATACGTTGCCTTTCACTTTTTTGTCCCCCACACAAAACAAAGGCTAATATCACACACATAAGGTAAACATGACTTAGATAAAGCTCCTAACTGTACTGAGCATGGCCACATTGACAGCCCATTATGTCTCACAGTTTTAAATAATCTTTGGCAGAGCTATGTGACCTCGAGGCTGATACACACACACACACGGCCAAAGACCTAATGAGCAATTGAAATCTGAACAGTACACATGTATATTATGTGTTTGACACAGCAGTTACAGAAACATTTTCACACTTAGCGCTTACTAATTTATCTTACATGGCTTAATCTAAAAAACTGATGTGACTCCAAACCAAATTATCTTGTCTCAAGTACATTGAGAATTACTTAGGGGGGGGGGGGGGGGGGGGCTACATGAATATAATGAACTTAATCTTTGTGACCACAATACACTCAGTATGAATTTCTGGCTACGCCACCAAACGGACTTCTTTTATGTTTCTCTATATGGCAAAATTATACAACGGAAGTTATCAACGATGATTCTCCCTCAGTGTCATTTGCACATGTATTGATTATTATGTTACTTCACTCAATGTGCCTTCACTAACAACTACAGATGGGCACAAGTACTTTGCACGCGCACACACGCACACACACACGTGGTGCGGAGGGAACGAAACAACGTCTACTTTGTTTAAGTCACAGCAATGCCGGTAAAGTGGTTGCAAGTGTAGTTACGCTTTTCACAACTCCACGCTGACAGCGTATAGAACGACGAGGCGAAAGCGGTCGCGGATTAGACCAAAGTGTTCACTATGCCCCGTTGACTGACTGACGGGCTAAGGGAAGGCAAGGCAACTTTATTTCTATGACACATTTTAGCAACAAGGCAATTCAAAATGCTTTACATAAAACATTAAAGAGCAGTTTAAAATAAAAACAGCGTAAAGGTGCCCTAAGCGACGTTGGGTGACATCACTTCTTCTTGACGTTCGAAGTATTGTCAAACAAAACGGAGGCTAGCTCGTTGTCTAGGACAGCTCTCCTCTGGCTAACTTCCCTCGTCACGCTTCTCTCTCTCCTCCACTCCCCACACCCCCCCTTCAAATCCTTCTTGTCGGTTATTAGCTGGAACACTGTTTGTTATGTTTCGTGGTGCAGGTTGGCACAGTTTGTTTTTGTTGCCGTTTGTGGAGCCTGGGCTGTCTACAGAGACCATGTTTTTTACAGTGTGTTCAGGGGACAGGCAGCCAGCAGATAGTGAGGAGATGTTTGCTGTATGTGACAAAAAATGCTGTAGCCTAAAAAATGCGTGCCATCGCTTAGAGCACCTTTAAAATAGAATATGATATAAATAAAAGAATAAAAGACAGTGCAGTGTAAGAAATGAATCTTTACATAGTTGGTAGGGACGGGTTTGGGAGGGGAGAGGGAGTTTTATTTTGTGTGGCGTGTAAAATGTTCTAAATAAATTACAAAATGTTCAAAGTAAATAGGATAAATAGGTTTGGAATTATTTTTACAACTGAAATGATTTTTTTTTGTTATTACAGAGGGAAAGAACGGAAATAATTAACTCAGAAAAATTATTTTCTGACATTTCATAGGCGGAACCAGCAATCGAGAAAATCATCAACAGGTTAACCGATAATAAAAAGAACTTTAGTTGCAGCCATAATTGCTACTAATAGGATCTGATTATATCTCCCACCACTGGTATCTTGTGTTTTCACAGAAGCAAGCAAAGAAAGTACAATTTGAAATGTCATCTGAGAATATTAGAGTAGATAGCCAAAAGGCCAAAACCTGAAAGCAGTGTTAGTGCCGGATGTTTGTCGATCCTTTGTTTTACGGAAGCTATCAGGTGCACAAGGGGGCTGCTGCTCTATGCACTCCGTGGCTACGATTATCTCCAAGGTGACTAATGCCATTAACATGGAGAACAGCCTGTTAATTACCCAACTGGCTCTGGGGCCGAGCTTAGCCCGCTTTAATCATCACACCCACAGCTTGGATAAACAATCATTCAATCATCACACGGCCTTGCTGCGACACACTTTACAGCAATCAGCCAATTTACAGATTAAGTGATTGGACGGGGTGGATACTGTAAGATGCAGTTTAAATCCACTCAGTGGACATTGGAGAGCTTTCCATTGGGCACTCAACCAAAGCAAATGCAACATGAAACCACAGCAATGCACTTGTAAATGTGCTGTACAGTTTGATTTCATGTGAAGCTGCCTAAAAGTCGAACACACTGGGATAATCAACAATCATGTCTGCACACACTGCACACTCTGATAGTGTGATCGTCATCTGATAATATCCTATTTGCACAGAACACTTAAATATTGGTGACAGCTGCAGATTAGTATGACACCCGTATGGTCCTATCGTATCCAGTGTAGACTGATTTCTTTCATTCAATGACAAAGGAAAATAGTTTTTGATTGGCCGTTCAGCTGACTGAGCACGCTGAATCGGCTTTTTGATTGGCTGTTCGGCCTAACAGATCAGTGCACAAGACGGGGAAAAAAAAGATCTGAGCAACGCAACCGGGTTACGTTTCCTATTTTCATCTTCTGCTCATCTGCTTAAGCTGTCTAATTAACCTATAATGTTTTTTTGTTTTTTTTTACAGCAAAATGGCAATTAGGAATTAAGTAACCAATGGTCAGTTAGTTTGTAATCATAGTTACTTATTCTTTGATAAGATAGTTCCTTTTTACAATCAAAATTTCAGTTTAAAAATTCTATTTTATTTACACAGTTCTCGTACATTCTCGGTTTCAAAACAGTTTTTTGTCCGAAAAAAAATGTTTTGGTAGAAAAATGAAAAAAACATTGCTCTCTAACTTGCACCTGTATATTTTTTATTTAATAACATACTTGCAGTTCCTTCAATAAAGTCTATTTAATCAGATTATACATATAGACAATATAAAATGAATGAATAGCATTAATCTAAGTGACTAATTAACAGTATCTAGAGCTGGACGATATGGAGAAAATCAGATATCACAATATTCCTGACCAAATACTTCAATGTCGATATTGCAATAATATTGTAGGCTTGACAATTGTTGCTTTAACAAAATGTTTCCACAATTAGATTTTAAATAAATAATCATCAATAATGTGGATGTAATGAGTGGGTAAAGGCAAATAATAAAACAGCTAAAACAGTCTGGTAAGTGAAGAAAATCATTAATTTACTGTAATGCAGTCTTTAAAACCAGAAAAACACAACCCTTATGCTATATCCCGATATTATGATTTTCAAAATAAGACGATATCTAGTCTCATATCTCGATATCGATATAATATTGATATATTGCCCAGCCCTAACAGTATCTGTGAGCTGGTTATTCAGACACTTCTGCGCACTAAAAAGTGCTGCGACACCTGTGGCAGTACAGATGAGTCACAGTTAGCTAGTCTTTCCAGAGCGGTTTGCGACCCAGTAATTAGGGCCTATATTGAGGGGGCATATTTTTGGGTGGCATCTACGTTTACACTTTAGCATGACAGCTTAAGGGACAGTGAATGCTGTCACATTGCATCACAATGTCACAACTTTCTTTGTCCAATGTCACCCTCTGTAGTCAACAACATTATGATGTTTATACTTCCCCTGCAAATTACATTGGAAAGCTTGTTGGCGCTGTCCCTCACAATTAATCACTGTTCAGATAAAGGCATTGTGGAAAGAAAAAGAGTAGTGGAGGAGGCGTGGGAAGGTGATGTGTATGGTTTTTTTGTGTATTGAAGAGCATTATACAAAGATGAAGAGGGAGTGTTGGTTGTGAAAACCTCTCATCTTCATGACAGGTAATTATCCATTAACATTGCTCTTTCTATTTTATCAGAGGAAACGGTCATAAATTACCCACACCTGTCTCTCTGATCTTCTCTGCACCAGTCCTGGTGAAATTGAATTAACTTCTCACATGTGTGTGAACCAGCTGTCCTGTCTGTGCCCAGGTAGACTACTGCTTAATCTGAGACATCAAATAGGAGCCAGCAAAAGGGCTTAACTCTTATCTTCTTTTAAAGAAAGTCAGAATGAAACACAGAGAGAAGTCTGAAAGAAAAAGAGATACAAAGAGCCTTGTCAGATGGATATAGCGGCGGTGGAGAGCAAGGCAGGATCAAACATCCAGTTCCTGTCGGTAATCCTCCTCGAGAGCAGAGGAGAGGGAGGGGAGGGGAGGGGAGGAGAGGAGAGGGAGGGGAGTTTGGGAGATGGAGGCAGGAGGGGAGGAATGGAGGATAGGAGAGGCTTGTTGCCACAGAAAGCAAATGTTACTGGCTTTTTCATCCAGCAGGCGAGGCGACGCCAGCCCCTCCACAGCTCTTCAGACAGTCTGGCACACGGGCCACAGGAGGAAACCTTTGGAAAAATCAGAGCCCCCAAGCATGGAAAGACTATGTGTATGTTCTGTGCGCGTGCGTGCGTGCGTGCGTGCGTGGGTGAGCTAGAGTGCCCATATGTAGCTGCTTATGCCTTTCAGATGTAACACCGTGCCCGTTCTAGAATTAGCGGTTCAAGCCCACATTCAATATCTGAAATCCGCAACATGGCAGCAGTGCAAAGAAATCCAAAGAAGCGCAGTGTTATCCTTACTTTTTTATTTCAAACATACATACACACAACACATACATTAGGAAAGCGCATTAGGAGACACTCGTACAGTTTCAGTTCTAACATATAATCATGCCCTCACCTCCTATCTTCAAATATTCCGTCCTTCTTAAAAGAAGGGAACACGAGCAAAATGTAGCAATGAGTACATACCTTTACTGTCAACTGTACTGCAATAGGTGTAAAAAGTGGAAGAAAAAAAATAAATAAGAGGTGACTAAAGTGACATTATCTGTATTACTGGTAAGCATCTTTGATCAAACCTGTCTGACTTGAGCTGCAACCTCGCTGTGATTTTCTCCACGATGAACACCCTTTTTACCTTTTCTCTCCATTCCGTTATACTGCTAAGGTTGTGCCTTCAACCAAGAAGCTGTAATCGTTTTCTTTGCTATTAAAAGCAGAATTCTCAGTAAGGAAGTCAAGTTCCTATTTGCGACATTATCTGGGACTATACCCAGTATGTACAATGCTGGATCTAAATTAAAGTCAATACCCAAAACATGTTTTATTTCCTTTTGGATATTCTTCCAAAAATCTAATATCATTGGGCAATCCCAAAATATATGTGTAAAGTCCCCCACCAATCCGCAACCCCTCCAACATAGTTATCCTTTTTTTATACCTCAAATATAAACCAGAGGAGATGTGTACGGTATTTAGATATTCAACAGATGTGTCACATACTGTATCATCCGGGCATACTTCACATGAAACGCTATTAAACATTCAACATCTAAATATATATCAGGAATCCTTTTTTTGTGTTCACTGCACGTTACAAGACTACAGAGGAATATTTATGCTCACGTAACCTTAATAGGAGAGGCAAATAAAAAAGTCAAATAATCGCTATTTTCTGCATAGAAATAATAAGTCTAGATGAAATTTACAAGCCAGTCATATAAAACTTAAAAGCCTCAATATCCACAAACAAACCTGCTCATAACTATCTATAATGGGGGGTTTCTTTCCCCAGAATGCATTTTCTCAGGCAAGCTTCTTCGGTATTGCTAAGCTTGGGGTGGCTGTGGCTCAGGGGGGTAGAGTGGAATTGTCCCAGCGGTCGTCTACCAATCGGAATGTCTGGGTACGGTCACTGGGCAAGATACTGAAGCCCAAATTGCTCTCGATGTGTGCCATCGGTGTGTTAATGATCTGAATCTGTTGAGCAGGTGGCTTGTATGGTAGCCTCAACCACCAGTGTGTGTGTGTGTGTGTGTGTGTGTGTGTGTGTGTGTGTGTGTGTGTGTGTGTGTGTGTTTGTTTAACTATATTAGTGGGGTCCAAAAACCGGGGAACACAGTATACTTGTGGGGTCTGCACAGCCTTGAGGGGCCCAAAATGCTGGACCCCACAAGGTTAAAGGGCTGTTTGATGGTTAAGACTTGGTTGTAGGATTAGGGTTAGAATTAGGTTATGTTTAGGGTGAGGGTAAGGGTTAAGGTTAGGCATTTAGTTGTGATGGTTAAGGTTAGGGTAAGGGGCTAGGGAATGCATTATGTCAATGACGGGTCCCCACAAAGATAGTGAAAACAATAGTGTGTGTGTGTGTGTGTGTGTGTGTGTGTGTGTGTGTGTGTGTGTGTTTGGTGCCTGTAGTGTAAAGTGCTTTAAATGGTTGCTAAGAATAGATAAGTGCTATATAGATAATAATAATAATAATTTTTATTTATATATAGCGCCTTTCAAGAACCCCAAGGACACTTTACAGAATTAGAAGTTGTAGGCTGTGGTAAACAGGTGGTGTTTCAGGAGTTTTTTTAAATATGTCCAGAGATGTAGTATTTCGGATATCTGCAGGGAGGGTGTTCCAGAGAGATAGGGCTGCAACACTAAAGGCTCTGTCTCCGAAGAGCAATACAACATGGAGGATCAGCGAAAGAGCAACACAGCCAATCATTAACAGCTAAAGTGATGCTATGAGCTATGGTTTCAGGAGCATACCGGGGGCAGAGGTGAAAAAATCAAAGAGGCAGAAGCAGCTTGATAAGCCAGCTCCCTCTTCTCCCATCTCCCACGCAGTTGGACGCTGCCTGCAGCACATCTTTAAAAATAGGAGCGAGAAAAAGCTGTCACTCTGGATTTAGCCTACTTTCCAACATGCCCATTAATTTCAAAGCAGATGGCAAAAAAAGTAGAGTGAGTTTGAGGGAGGAGCATCAGCTAAGCTGCTGAATAACAGAGTGGAGAGCTTCAGAGCCAACCGAGAGTGGGGTGACCTAAGCAAACAGGGATAGTAGTCATTTTAAAAGATGCTTTATTAGGAGGAGTTTACTCCTATTAGATGTTGGTATGCAGCTTTGGTTTGCAGCATCAAAAGGATTATCCTGCATGAATCAAGGAACTCACTGGGAAGTATTACCCTGCACTAAACTTTTATTGATCCGTCTGTGTATCCACACTTCCTGTGTAGGCACTTATCACCTAAGCGTGTCTGGGGGATTTAAGAGGTCCAGGTATTAGCCAAATATATTTTCTGAAATGAAATAAAAGCAGGCGGAGATGGAGAAATAGGCCTAGGGATAGATACATCTCTATACTGTGATGTAAACGTTCCCCGCAGACCTAGAGAAATTGCCAGCAGTAAACTGCGCTGCCATAAAGACCTTACATCCCCCACACAGCACAGATAAACCTGCTCCTATAAACTGGGAGCAAGGTGAAGCAATCAACTCAACTGAAATCAGTCCATCTGTAATTAATTAACATGCATCCCATGGCGAGTTTAGCTAATGCACGGTAGGTTTGGTAAATCATATCACAAACAAGACATCCTCAAGGACAGTCATTAATCACCAGATCAGCCGTCATGACGAGGGTCCTGGAGCCTTTCTGTAAGCCCAGAGTTACAGGCTCACCAGCTTCTCTAAAGGCTTCCATATCGTGCTATCCGGACTAACAGCCATATGGGAATTTCATGTATTCATTTTTGAAAACCACTAAAGCGTGTCGGCTTTTACTGTCAGACACTGCGGAGAGATGATGCGTCTGGGTGAGAGGGAAGGGTGAGGAGAAACCGGAGTAGAAGAATGGACCAAAGTGCACGCAATGGCAGAGGTGGAAGAGGAGAAAATCTGTCCATCTCGAAGGCCCTGTTTGGTTTTAAAATGCGTTTCTGTGATCCGAACACAAGTGGACAGCTGAGGCACATTGTCGTTCACACCTTTGTCTATCGTGCGTCTCCAGCTGACCACCTGTGTTCGGATTCCGTTACTTCCTGCGTCACTTCCGCGACAAGATCAAATAGTGCCGCACGCAGTTTCATTACGTCCACGCTGCCGCCGGTCACGTTAGCTGTTGTGTCGCTACAGCTGGAGATATCGCCGTCAGCAGAATCCAACACATCTCCTTTCCAAAGGGCAAAACGGTGGACGGTCACGCAACACACGCCACCGTCTCGCATGCTAGAACTCCAGTCCTCTTCATTAAGCTGGATGAGGCCAAAAGAAGCAATGTTTGTAATCTGCGGCGGCCAAAATTGAAGGTCATGTTTATTATACACTGACATCAACCTGCGGCTACGGTCAGCAGGGCGGCACCGAGGTTAGATAAGACCCACGTTCAAGCCCCCTTCTTCGCGAAGCTACTTCTAAAACGAAGCTACAACCAATTTGTGGCCATATTTTAAGCCTCAACCCACTGAGAAGTTTTCACGTTCCTCAAGAACTCCTTCAACGCTACAGTTTACAGTAAAACAGCTCCTGTTGCGATGTTGTTGTCGGTCACAGAAAATGGTTTCATCTCAAGCACAGAAGTCACCCTGACATACACAAACAAACAAAAAGTCATGGCGGAACTAGGATTGGTCATCGATAACCGATTCCTACTTGGAATCATTTCAAAAATTACGATTCCAGTAGAATCATTTCTTTATTGGAATTGTTTGGAGGATTTGGTTTCAAATCCGATCATCACTTCGCAATTTAATATGCGCAACTTTTGGTTTCCGAAGCGGCCAGGCGCTTGTTGTGTTGCAGCCTTGGAGCGCAGTGAGCAGTGTTCTAGTCTGGCTTTATTTTACATTGAAAAAGCCCTGTAAAACTGCAACCCACCATTGAATCAAAATAAAACTCTCCTCTTATTTGTGAAAATAGGCATGTGACCCATTTCAACTCCACCCCCTCAAAGAATCGGAATCGAGAATCGATAAGAACTAGAATCGAACGGAAGAATCGGAATTGGAATCAGAATTGTTAAAATCCAAACGATGCCCAACCCTAGGCAGAACATGAGCATTTTGGGGTAAAGAAAAAATGTTCTGTGTATTTTTGTGCAGCTTGCCTACATACAACAGCTGTGACATGTCCCCTGACAATAGCACAATGCCTCTGAGTACAAATAAAAAGCATTTTAATTATTGTAATAATTATTTAAAAAGGCATAACATGGATCAGGATCCGAAGTTGCAGGGGAAGAAAAACCACTGTCGTTCACCTTGGCAGTGTTATAAAACGGATCATGTAACTACAGGTACGACTCTGGAATGTTATCACAGCAACAATCACTTTATTATGTGATTGCCAGCTTGTTTTTGGAAGAGGAAGGAGAGGAAAGGATGTTGTGGGTTGGAGAGACCAACTAGCCAATCACCAAACTGTACTGAAGACCTGTGATTCAGGAGTCCAAAGTTGCTTCATTGAGATGACTCCAGAGCCGAGGTAGTGTTAATTTGACACAACGTCCGCCTGAAATGAAATAGTTAACCTACAGAGTGCAGGGGTGATCTCGGGCTCACTCTGGTAGACTGTGCCCCCCATGTAGCCTCCTTGGCAGCGGCCCAGGTTTGAATCCGACTATCTGCAGTCTTTTCAGCTGCGTGTCAACCCCTCTCTCCCCCTTTTGTGTCCTTCTCAAGCTATGATAATGGCAATAAAACCCCTAAAAACTAATCTGGAAAAAAAGTGTTGTATGCTATTTTAAAACCTCAATATTTGTTTACCCCCCATCTATGTTCTGAGCCCTCTTGAGATGCCCCTGACCTCTGATCCCTTGAGCAGGGCTGCCTGAGGACTTCTCTATGAAGTGAAGATCAATAAACCATCGCTATGTACCTCACCCTGTCCACATACACACATACACACACACACACAATAAACCTTAGGGTTGTTTCTGAAAAAAAAATAGTTTCCAACGAAATCTTATTGGTCTTACACAAAACAAAGCAGCACAAAATCAACACATGAACATAAAAAACACCATGTGATGCAAAGCAACATCCTTATCTAATCTCTGGCAGATGGATGCTGGCGTCGTGTGACTAGAACACAATGGAACAATCATTTCTATCAGCCCCGTGTGTACACATTAGGTGTCATGCGGCCGGCCAACACTGTAGCTGGCTTCGGCGAGCAGATGCGGGGAGAGGTAATTATTTGGATACTGTTGCGAGAGAGGGGGTGTGTTGAGAGTCTAACACTATTTGGACATAGATCTGGTCCACTCCACTGCATGCAGGGGAGCTGGCAGATTAATGGAGTATTTGATCAGCGCAGACTCACAACAACTCAACGCAGGGCTAATATCTGGATGTCGGACAAACCAACTGTCAAGTGTTTTTTTTTTTTTTTTTTATATTATCCTGACATGTGGCACAGAGGAGACAAAACAAACCGGACAGAGTCTACAACACGCATGCTAACATATATAATACTTTTCCCCAGGTCAGATTGACTAATACAACAACAAGCCTAATAATAAGCAAAGTTTGCTGCATTTGAGTAGTGTTATCCATCACTATTGGGGCCATCTTCAAGACCCATGGGAGTGCTTTAAAAACAGTGGACTGGAAGGAGCTGGTTAGGTTGTTTCTGACTCTTTCCTGCAAGATATGTGACGTGACGGGCTGACAGCTGTCCAAAAACATCTGAACTGTGCATTTAGCTCCTGTCCTGAGCTGTAGAAAGGTTGCGTGCCTCCAATCAAACATAGGACTCCATCCGACGTCCACCCTTAGGGCTGGAGGATATGGTTCAAGTCCATATCTCAACGTTAGTAAGACCGTTCTGTCTGATATCAATATACAGTTAAAGTATGAATGCAAAAGCACATATGAAGTCATTAAATGTATCATGCGTTAAACTTACGAAACCTTCAATAACTGGTGTTTTTAGTTTCTTAGTTGCAGATTGCTTAGAATCGTTCATTTGGACACAGAATGTTGTAAAAATGATCAGCTAGCTCCAATATCGGCAAACTGATGTGCAGACCACACACAAGGCAAGGTAATTTTATTTATATAGCACATCTCAGCAACAGTGCAATACAAAGTGCTTTACACAAAACATTAAAAGCAGTTAGAAATGAATACAAAATTCAGACTCACTCACACACACACACACACACACACACACACACACACACACACACACACACACACACACACACACACACACACACACACACACACACACACACACACACACACACACACACACACACACACACACACACACACACACACACACACACACACACACACACACACACACACAAAGATAATATGAGGTCATGAGGCTTATTGGCTAATCACAAGTGCAATCATCCTCTCAACTGGGGCTCTTCAGGATAGAAAGGGTGTCTCATTTTGTCTGGCGTTACAAATCTGTTCTTCCAACACGGTCTTATCAGCTCAACCCTCAAGTTAAAACACAGCTGCACTTACTGAAAAAAAAATCTCTGGCATGCCTGTGCCCGTAGCCTACGTACCTTCTGTACGTTTGTTTTCCTTACGTGGGTGTGTGCAGCGATTCACACAAGACTGGAGGCGCATAGGATCACCACAGGAATTAGGTGTCCTTTTTGCCACATCAAAATGCCATACGATAAACATATTGCAAACATATTTCTTAATTAAGTCGAGGAGAACGACCACATTTGAATTATGGCTTCATGCATAACAGTATCGTTGTTTAATCAAGCTAACATTTTACTTGTACAGCTGATTATTTCCCTGGGCTGGCTGCCCAAATATTCAACCCAATCTGGAATCGCTGTGTTGAATGTGTGTATGTGTTGTGTCTGCCTTGAATACACTACGTGTCCATTATGTTGTGACTGAGATAACATAAAAGACAAACAGTCCATTTAGCCTTATCGAAGAAGTTATCGCGCTGACTAAGAGAAAATATATAACAGGCAAATAAACCCCAGATAGTATCTCAATAGAGCTGCTCACTACATTTACAAACTTTTATCCCCTCTACACATGTACACACACAGCGCAGACACAAGCCTTGAGGCGACTCCACTCTTTAGTGACTCAATAGAATGGTCGATATAGCAGGCACATGTATACTCAGGTGAGCTGAGCTGGCATGCTGAACACAGAGCTGGGTTTATGGCTCTCACTGTGATAGTTAATGGGGCCAAACCTGAGGTACAATACTGCAAAACGATCACCTCCACGATACAGAGTTGCAGTGCAAACTATGACATTTGCATTAGCATATGATCCAGACGTGTTTAAACCTACACTGTGTAATTTTTTGAGTTGATTCTTAGCAAAAACCCCTTTGTTCTTTCACAAATACTGTATGTGCTCATTCATGTGTAATTACTTCCAACAACTAATCAAAGTATTCTCGTAAGCGTAGAATCTACCATTCAGAATGCATAGGAGCGACTCGCTCGAATGGCGGCAGTCATGTAGCGCCTCCATCTTTAAAATACGTTAGCCAAAGAGGGACATACCTCCGCATGTCGCCCTCTTACACCTATTGGCACCATGACGAATGCAAGGGGGAGATTACTCGCCAGGGAAGTGAAAAAGGGAATTAAAACGACAACGCGACAAAGTTAATATTGGAGTGGCGAGAACCGCTGCGTGTAAACGATGGAGAGAGCTAATTTCGGGTTCGGCCACCATAGGAGGAAGGGCTAGGAAGTAATATTCAGTTGGTTGTCATATACAATTTCACCGCTAGATGGGAGAAATTCATACACAACGTAGCTTTAACAACTAGACGGGGAAAGCGTTGTGTGTAAATGTAGAGTAGTGCATGTAAAATGTTTTAGTTAAAAAAAACAAAAGTGAGCCCGCAACAGAGAGGAGTATCTAACTCTGTATATCGAGATTCTGTGTGTTTTCTAACGGACGGAGTGAGAATGAAACGCAACTGCAAAAAAGAAACTGTTTGCCAAACACCAGCAGGTGGATGCTGCATCCTGAGGAAGATCATTCATCTCCTCCCTTTGATATTCGTTGTAAAGCAACGCAGACCAGCCACAGGCCAGATGTAGCCCGCATGTCTACATAAAAAGACTGTGTGCACCACACTGTACAAAGAAAGCTATTCATATTAAAAAAAATAAAAAATTAAAAAAAAAAAAAAATACAAAGGTGCCGTGATGCTTTGCACTAGACTTTTCAAAAACATCCGATACTGGCAAAGTAAAGGCCTTTCTTTCTTTCTTTCTTTCTTTCTTTCTTTGACAGTAAGGTTTAGATTGTGTTTAACCCACCATGCTATCACTATCACCAGCAGCTATGTCTTTGAACTATGTAAACATTACTAAGCTGAAAACATGACGAAATAAGTCTTTGACGTCAGACGACAGACGACAGAATTCCGATGATGGCAGATTTGATTTCCAAGCATCATCTCCAAATCAGAATGGCAGAATTTAGGTTGAAACCAGCAAAGTGGTTCAAGAAATGTTGACAGTAATGTTATGCATGCATATTAGAGCCCTGCAAGCCCATTCGGGCCGGGCTCGGGCCGTTTTTTTTATTTATTTTTTTTACAGATCGGGATTGGGTCGGACTTATTTTAGCTTCTCTCCTCATTGTGCCCATAATATACGTGCAGCAGAGCACACGTCACAAAGTGTGTATGAAATATTGTTATAGGCCTATTGATTATATTATAAATATTATACATCGCATAAGAAAGTAACACGCGTCACTCACGTGCATTGAACAGGTGACACTGACACACAGTTCAACGGATTTTTATTTATTTTATTAATTTTATTTAACATTAGCCAGTTGGCGAAGAGTTATTTTTGGACATTGTTTTGAACATTGTTCTTCAGTTCAGTTACTGAAAAGCAAAGGTAGGCCGTTTATTTACTTATTTTTGCGGTTTGATCCCGTAGCACTATATTCTCCGTTCAGGTTTATGCTTCTGTGTAATGGACAGTTTGTCCAATATTTTTGGGCATGATGTTTCAGGCCTGTAATAAAAGTTTACCTCTTAGTAGCGTGTGACATGTGTATGTTTGCGTGTGTAGCAGAGACAGCGCATATCAGAGAGCGCGCGTCAGAGAGAGCGCGTCAGAGAGAGCGCGTCAAAGAGCGCGCGCGTCAAAGAGAGAGCTTAAAAGTGATTGATGTTGGTCTCGGGTCGGGTGGGGTTCGGGCTGAAAAAATTGCAGGCATTGTCGGGCTGGGGTCGGGTAGGGCTTGAACACCACGGTCCAGGGCCGGGTTAGGGCTGGAGTTTTTGGCCCGTGCAGGGCTCTAATGCATATGACTACTAAATATGAATATTTCTGCTTTTGTGAACACTTCAGTCATGTGGCCTCAGCTTTGTGGTAAACATGCTTTGTATAGTTAAATTACATCACGTTACAGGGTTCCGTGTAATTGTTATTTTTTGGTTTTTGAATGTAACTTCTTATTTGTATGGCATTTGAGGACTTGAAAATGTAAGAGGCTGTACAGGATTTCTTGGCAAGTGCAGTTAAGTGAAATCCTTTCCATACCTTAGGCTGCGTTCAGACTGCCTGCGGCAAAAACGCAGGTCTTTCCATTCATTTTGAATGGGGGTAGTGCGTTTAGGCTGCGGCGGGGGTTGCAGCAAGGAGGGGGACACAACTTTTGGAGAAATGCAACCCAAAGCAACAAGAAAGAACGCGTTCTGTCTCGCTCGTCTCTTCTCTTTTCTTTCTCGCTCCCCTGTGAATAGAAGCTGCCTTCAAGTGCGGTTGGAAACGTCAAAAGCTATACACGATCTGACAGGAAACAATAATTGTGCAATATATAGTCTACTTGTGCTTTGTTGGGGGTTTAAGAACACAACAGGACGCCGTTTCATTGACACTCCTCCCTGACGCACCATCCTGTGGAAAAATCGCCAGATCACTTTTTTTTCTTTTCGTGTGAATGCCCCGTTACAAGTGAGGTGGCATCGCAGTAATGGCATCTCAGAACTTGTGTTAAAAAACAACAGAAGGTCATCGCCACACTGGCTGAGTTTAACAGCAGGAGAACAGCTATTAGCTGATAAAGGCGTTATAGTAATAAGAGTCCTCATTACAACAGGCTTTTCTCTGCAGGAAGCTAATGATAATTAGACATATACTACTGTCCAGTCATCCATCACACGGCAGGGAGTGGGACACTGAGCCCTCTGTTGTATATCTGCCTTCGTAGTCTTTTAAAAAAAAGACACACACAAACACAGAATCTCATATAAAGTGATTTAAGTGATTATAGTGTGTGTGCTGAGTGAGAGGCAGTGGGAGGATGATGTTTGGATCAGGGCAATACATTTTAAAAGGATTTACACTCCTGCAGCGATCCTGGGACTCTGCTGCTGATGGGCGTCATAAACAAGTACACACCCAGTGTAACATCTTTTCATGACTGAGGCGTAATGTTTTCTATGGATTAATGCTGAACTCGTAAAGCTCTATTCTGTCAACATTTCCTTTTTTCCCCCCTGCTCCAACCCATCAAAACGAGCAAGCGGCATTCATTAGCATATAACGACTAGCACTTCAAGCTAACAATCGCTACGTTAAAAAAGAAGAAAAAGAAGAAGTAAATTCCTATCCTGATGCTAATTACAAATGAGGTCTATCCATCTGGTGACTAGTCAGATTAACAAGTTTCCCCAGCAGCAGCAGCCACAGTCGTTATTCCGCTCAGTGCTGCGCGTATCATCCAAACGGCATCACTCACACGCGTCCCGACGTCCACGGGCAAATTAACTACCCGATGAACCCTCAATCACCAGATGTGCTCCTGCAGCTGTCATCTAAATGAATCCTGCTCTCTTCGCTCCTTCTCCTCAGCTGCCCAGCAGCACAATGTGGAGAAAACTGACGCATTAAACTTGACTTTGTTCCATTTCTTTTGGGGGGGGTGTTATTGTAGTTAATTAAGTACATTTGTAAAGGTTTTTAATTGTTGAAATATCTGCAGGAGGGAAAGAAAATCTGGGGAAATATGAGGAGAAAACAAAAGATACGATTGTTCGTATTCCACGCCATCGCCCACTTGGGTTGTTGTCTCATATTGCGCAATTTGCGATGCAACTCCAGGGCACAATGCCTATTGAGTGCGAGCATATTACAAAACAGCATGGTGGCACAGTGTTTACTGAGGAAACTACACATTGTGCTGCCCGCATGTGTCCCATAAGAACATTTTTCAATTACACTTTCATTGCATTTGTTGATGCGCGTTCGCCTGAAAATGGATCTAAATGGCTGCTGGGAGTAGAGCATTAACAGATGGAAAGAAAAAGAGGAGGGAAACGAACGCACAGATGGAGGTCAAGACTCTTTGTTATGATGCTGACGTGTGAAATGAAAATGAAAGAAAAAATAAGTCAGGCATTTGCTTGTAGAAGTGGGCTAGAGAATGATGAGGAACGATGGATGGATGAGATGGAAGAGACTGTGTGAAAGAGGCAGGGGGGGGTTTAAATGAAGAAGTTTGCTCTGTGCGAAAGCCCATGGGCCTCGTGTCCTCAGTACCTCACGGCAACTTGCTCTTAACCGTGAACTGGATCTGCACCGGCATGAGCAGCTCATTAACTAGCTCTCAGGGCTTCACGAACAAATCACTGAATTATTAGCTTTAGTACTTAAGCCGGTGGAGCCAATATGCGCTCGGAAAACTTTGAAAAACTTTTAAAGTTTGAATCTTTAATCAGACTTCATCTGAGAAGACGCATGAGATGTAGGTCAAAACAGAGCAGCTGACATTAACCCGAAAGATAGCAGGGTAGCGAAATAGCTGAGAGTACTGTAGGTTTATGATTAAATGATAAAACAATCGTCATTAAGATTTAAGTGTAAAAAATGGACTGCATATGGACTAGCGGATCGACCAATTATCGGCCTGGCCGACTATCGTGGACGATATTTGGCAACTTGCATGTCATCTGTCTCAGTGTTTTATTTCACTGATAACCGATGAAGTGAATTGACTATAAAGTGCGCTACTTTGGCTCCGCTACAGCTCTGTAAGCAGTCGGCAACACCTGCAAACACACTGATACCACGTTAAAAACTCCAGGAAGCTTTTTTTAGTTTTAATTTTCCATTTGTTTGAGTTCGTATTATGTTTAAAGTTTCTGTTTTATTAAATAATTGCTCAAAGGGACGCTATGAAGTTTTGGCCATTTCTTCGCTTTTTGCTCGCAGGTTTCTCTATACAGCTCCCCCTACAGTTTCGGAATAGATATTTGGCAGCTCCTATGTTTACTTGTGTCTGACTCCTCGCTCGGTCAGTCTGCCGTTTCCTCTTTCTCTGTTCCTCCAACAATGATTTCCTAGCTTTCTGCTTCTTTTTTGCCGGCTCAGCCATGACGATAGTGTGAAAAACTCCATCGCTACCTTGTTAGCCGGTTCCTGAATGGGCGTATGTGTGCAGTGCCGTGAGGCAATTCGTTACATCACGAGACCTGATATCAGGCGATACTCGCCGGCCAACAGTTGCAAGGGTGGTTTTTCCGTTCACAGGCGCTAGGGGGAAGCGAGACGACCACCATTCAACCCGAAAAAAGTCATGTAACCATTCCAATGACTCTGAAGCTGTTCAGTTAAGGTAAATAGCTAAAAAAAAAAAAAAAAAAAAAAAACTGCATAGTGCCCCTTTAAAGCGTTTAAACTAACTTTTGTTGGAGTTTGTACCATTCCAAAATGTTAATTTTGACTAAAAGATTTTCATTGTTACTGTAAATGCATATCGGTACAAAATATCGGTTATCGGTTTCATTAACTACTATAATAATCGGTATCGGCCCGGGAAAATCAGTATCAGTCGACTCATAATGTGGACCCATTGTGCTACGGTGACTGTAAAACTAAAAACAAATATCATCTAATACCATGACAGTATCATGGTACTTTGTAAGATGGAGCTGACTCACCAACAAACCAACAAGGTGACTTTCGAACATTCGACTGGGCAACCTGAGGAAAGATTACCTTGGCACAGTACTCCATCTGTTTACTGTACAAGCAGAGTGTTGAAGCAATAGACTGTGCTCCTGAGTGTAGGTGATTGAGTGTCACAGACAGACTCAAATCGGCCAATTTGCTGGGCTTTCAGGGTATGCTCAGCACTTAAGCCCTGGCTGAACGGCGCATTGTACCGTGAACGTGGGTGTTTTGTCGGAGGTTAAGAAATGTTGCAGTGAATCCATTCTGCTCTTTCTTGTGGCTCCTGCCCACATATCCGGATGTTGCCAAGCTTTAACAAACAGGCTCCCAGCCCTAGTGCTAACAGCCCTAGTTATCAGCCCGTCACACTGTATGGGGAAGATAAATCTAGGCAATTAAAATTTAAATTGCCGCGTGCACTGCCGTGACTTCCCTCTTTCTGTGTGTCGCCATGTCTCTCTCTGGCACCCGATAGGACTACTTTAGTCCAATGTTGGGTCCAATGTGTGCTGCCAAGGAGGGAAAACCTGCTGGTCAAACACAGATACATCTCACTTCTTCGGGAACCTGAGGGATTTACCCAGAGCATGCTTTCTTTTGCCATTACTTCTAAACTGCTGGTAGTCTTTTAAGTGCTTGTGCTTTCCACCCAAATGCCTCCATCCGTCTTTTTGGGGTGTTACCGCCTTCAACTCTTTTCCTGCTTCCAATGTTAGCTACATGATTGCTGGTAATATAAGCCAGACACTATATAGTATTACAGTCCTTCCAGAAAAATGCGGAGTTTTTTGTGATTGTTGCAGGCAAAAATCCTAGATTATGCGGCACGTTTTCTTAAAAAATTAGATGGAATATGCGGGATATTTATGCAATTTTATGCGATAAAAATTGCGGGAACTTGCAAAAACTGCGGTTTCATCATGGCTTTATCGCAGTGTTTGCAGCTTTTCGATGTTCACGTAGCGTAATTATGTCACTTCATAACATTCCCATGGCAACAGGGGAAAATGGCTGCTCTTGCGTGAAGTAAACAACATTTTTAACTTTCTGTTAAGATATATGTGACTTTTTTGCAACGAAAATGAAATTATGAAATCATGCAAGCCCTGCATGTTTTGCGCGAAAAATGGCAATTTATGCGGCGAAAGTGCGGCGTATTTGAAAAAATGCGGCATAAATATGCGGATTTGGGCTGATTATGCATTGAATTATCACGCATAATCACGTTTTTCTGGAGGGACTGGTATTAAAGGCATACTATGTAACTTTTCCCCTCTTCGGTCCCCCTACAGGTTGTCTCATTGGAACTAAAGCCGCGCGAGTTACATAGTATGCCTTTAAATTGCTGTGAGCTGTAGCTTATATTCACTTTTAAACAGAGGCAGAACATTAACGTAATCGCAGAGATTATTCCTTCACAGCGCTGACTTTGAAATGCGAGAAAATCTCAGGGCTGAACCGGGCAGACCCAGCAGTTTTCATCAGACTCACCCTGGGTCGGGTTAATCAAACGATGCGGGCGCTGGACGGGAAGTTGACGGGAAGTTGACAACTGCGTCAATCTTAAACTAGCAAAGACACTTGCGTCGGGCTTTGCGCTGCGCCGGGTGCAACATAGGGCCTGAAATGTTCAGTATATCAAATTGTCAATTGAAAAAAATTAAATGTCATTTCAGTCATTAATCAAACACTAATGGCTTCAGCTTCTCTAAGTATAATTAATTAATCGCATTATATATATATATATATATATATATATATATATATATATGTGTGTGTGTGTACCCTGATTACATATAATATAACTTGCTGACATTGCTGCTACTAATGACATCACACCGCTGTCACTTTTGCTCCTTTTACTTTCTGTATTTAGCTGTACTTATGTTGATTCCTTGTGCTGCTGTAACAACTACATCAATAAAGGCTTACCTTCCCAAATGCAAGAATTTGCTGCTTTTTGGTTTTATATTATGGTAAACCGAATGAGTTTCCTTTTCCCATCATCACCCCTCTGGTATAACCAATTTTAGACCAAAGATGCTCTGGAGGATAGGAGTGTTTGTACAATTCACCCCAGACAGCTTTTACGAAGAATTCCCAAGAGGCTCTTCAAGTCAACTTAATGGAACAGTTTCCCCACATGGTCAAATAGCCAGTTCTCTTCTGGCCACGGAAACACTCAGAGGGCCAGGAGGGTGAAAACAGCAATCATGTGTAGGGTCATTCATTACCTTTGGTAACATCAGTGCAACACCATCCCCTCTGCTGCATCGGAGTGCACCACAGGATTGGAGAGGTGGGGGAGAGTGATGGTGTCCGAGAGGCTTTGACAACTTGGTAAAAAGCTCCATGTGACAAGTGCTCCTTAGTGGTTCTTGAGTAAATGACAGGATGAGTGAATCCCAGACATGTTCTTCAAAGATAGGATATGAGGCCAAGGATGAGAGGAGAGCCATTGCTATGACCATCAAGAGTCTCAGAATAGACAATGTCGTACGTTGTACAGATCTTGTTATTTTCATGGTTTTGGGCTATAAACAAAAAAAAAAGTTGACTTGTCTTGCTGGAATCGTTAATTCTAATGATCTTTTTTCTTTTTAAATCAAACATTTGGTCTTAAAAGGGCCTCAATGAACGACAACTGCCCATGCCCGTGTTGCCATAGCTCAACATGATGTCATCAGATTGCTTTGCTCTCTAAGCACCAAAACACACTGAAAAAAAGAAGCAAATGATCCCATTTTAGTAGGTGGTGGAACCAGAACACATTTGATATACCAGATCAGTAAATCAAACAAATGCAGGGCTGCAATTATGACAATGATGATGAATATTAAATCACCGTTTGTTGTGCAGATTGTTTCCTCAATTAATCAATTAGTCGCTTTGTAAAAAGATGTCAGAAAATTGTGATAAAATCTCCTAAAGCCGAAGGTGATGCAGATCATTTTTGCACGTTTTTCTTTCTTCCGACCAATAGTCCAAAACCCAAAAGAGAAAAATGCGGTAAACCCTCATATTTGAGCTGATAAAACAATACATTTGTCGATTGGATAATCAATTAATCGACTAATCTGTTTGGTTCTAATCAAATGATTAGTATATTTGCCTTTGATTCATTGTTTTTATGCATCGCCCAATCGTTTTAGCACTAGTGACAAACACTGGAAATCATTTTTATAGAAACAATATCCTAAATACGCATCATATTGCCACATCAACTAGCCACTAAGTGGGAAATTCAACCAAATCTCGAGTCACCTGTTGCTTCTGGCAAAGTAATACTAGGTGGAGATCACAAAGCAGAGGCAGTTGTGTCTCTATTCAACTCGTTGATCAATAGAAATAGATCTAAGCCTAGAGCTGCTTTCACTGTTATCAGTGCACATACTGAAATGGTGGTGGATCAGCGTCAGCAACCAATTCAGGCCCAGGGGTCAACATTATTAAACCGATAGGGATAAGGCACATTTTCTTCTTTTAGCGAGGGTGTAAAAGTTACCAAATAAAAAGTAACTGAATACATTGATTTAAGCAAAAGTTCAATGGGTGTGAATTTGCCATTTTTAACCAACCTGGTCTCAAACCGACCAGTCACTGGACAAAGAATAAAACCTGATACAGCAGCATTTGAAGACCCCATACTCATCTTACACACACACACACACACACACACACACACACATTGCCTCAAAGCCTCAGGCAAAGCAAAGCTGCTCCCTGAATTTTCATGCGCCTGTTCCCTTTAACTACTTCTCCATCATCGCATGGACAATCTTTAATCTTTGATCCATGACAATGGTTTGGCCTTTCCCTGTGCCTCCTCCGCCTCCTCCCATTCCCTTTGCGCTGTACCCATCCATGTGGAATAACAACAGTAACATCTCACTAGCAGCAATCAGTAAATCCAACACAATGCACTCGCTGTGCACAGATAATGCAAACGACCTGATAAGCATTAAGAGTGATAACCCCCACACACACACACACACACACACACACACACACACACACACACACACACACACACACACACACACACACACACACACACACACACACACACACACACACACACACACACACACACACACACACACACACACACACACACACACACACACACACACACACACACACACACACACACACACACAATCTTAATGATGCAAAGAGCCTGGCAGCGGAACTACACAGGGCCCTGCGAGGCCTCATATGAGGATGATTGAGTCTCAGAGGTGCGCTGGAGAGCTGTGATAATGGAAGAGCTTTTTAAAATCTGCTGGAGGAAGGGCCGGGAGCCAGGGCGTGACAGGGCAGCAGCGGCCACGCCCAGGAACAACAAGCATATGCAAAACGCAGGGAGTCAAAGAGAATGAATGGAAACATGAGGATCGGAAAGGAGCCATCCTTCATTTCTCACACAGGGCTTTGGCTTTGTGATGAATCCCCATTCACTTTGCAACGATCCGTCTTGCTAATGGTACCACTCTCTTATCCAAATGGCTATGTAAATATCATCCGTTATAGCCCATGGGAAAAGCGTTTCTATCATAGTGTATGTGCACGTCTATGTGTGTGTTACTATCAGGTTATGTGTGCCTGTGTGTGTGTGTGTGTGTGTGTGTGTCTTTATTTGCACAACAAAGCAGAGCAGTAAAGCAGAGCAAATGGTTTCATAAAGGCCAAATAGTTGGTTCCACCTGATTTGGTTTATAGGCCCAGATGATGCACACCTGCATTATCGTTAATATGCAGTAAAGCGCACGTCATCTGAAATACCCCGGAGAAAAATAAATCACACCTGAAAAAACCTTTTCAGTGTTTGCCTGTCTGTCTGTCAAGGCGCCCTGCGGTCCACTATACACCATGCTGCTTATCAGGGATGGACTGAATGCTAATTGTAAACACAGTGGGTGGTGTTGTCACGGTGATGGTTGCGGGAGCTGGAGCAGTCCTTTCGAGGCGGGACTGCCTGTGTGGTAACCTCAATTGAAACACGCAGAACTGCCAGCGTGAACTCCCTGATCTCATCACAGAGGAGGGAAGAAAAAAAAGCGAGAATTGAGTCCGCTCGCTTCCCTTGTAGCTTTTTCAGGATTTTTCCATCCCAGGCAGAACACATTACTCCAGACGGAAGTTTTTTTTGTTGTTGTTGTTTTTTTGTTTTTCATGTGAGGCTTTCAGTTCTTAACGCTCTAACCATAATGTAATGGCAAACGCAGAGCAAAGGCCACTGTCATTAAAAACATGAAAACACGAGAGCAGTTCTAGGGCAGCTAGTAACAGTGTCATCAAAACAACACAAATTAAAATCCAGCTAGGGCCGATGACTTCAGCTGTAGAAGGGGTTTTCCCGGAGCGAGGAAGCAATGCATGACTCGAGCATGCTAGCTACATTCAGATCTGTAAAATGAGTCACAGGCCTAGACATGAAATCATTTATGAGGCTTCCTCTGGCTGTTTGGTTGACTCTGAGAAGAGAAAGACCTCCCTGCCCTATAAATAAACAGCACTCTGTCCTGACTTCCTCTGCGCCCAGGCAGCAGGAGCATTACAAAGACCCGTCTGCAGCGCCTAAAACTCATGGCTGACCAATAACCTTGCATAACGTTGGGGACAAGCTTGGTTAATCATGTCTGAAAGATCTAAGAGCTAAAAACAACACAAGTTGTTAACAAGCTATTTTTGTTGCTGTTGCATTTGTGCTTTAAAAATGACTCAAATGGTTAATCAACTGTCAAAATAGTTGCAGCTTTCCGTTTTTCCACTTTCTGTCGATCAACTAATCAATTCATTGACTAATCATTTCAGTTGACAATAGAAATTGGGAGAAAAAGCAAAAGAGATGATAATGCTGAGAAGAATGGTGAATGTTTGCTTTGATTTAGTTTGTGATCTTCAAAAAAAAAAAACTAAACTGAAAAATCCTAAATCTTGTTTGTCATCATCGTGGGTCTGCTTTAAGCTGTTCATCTAAACGTCAAGGACCCCTGAACTAACACAAATTAGACCAGGCCCCCCCCCCCCCCATCTGATAGGGTTTTTGCTTTTAGATTTTATTATTACAGATGTATAGTGTATGAAACCCATGGGTTTATGCATATAGCCATACATTCTGTCATTATGTGACCTATGAATGGAATTGTATGAATGATTTATGAATGGAGTCAAAAATATATGATCATCCCCCCCCAAAAAAAAAGAAACACTTGTTTGAGAACAACTGATGTAAGCTTCCTAGCTGAAAACCACTCCTCACCTTCTTTCTTACCAAAGGAAACATCCAAGTCCACATTCATCAACATGACTTCTAATCTGTTAGTGCTTGTCCCGGATGAGTTACATCACAACTTCCTCTCGGCGGGGTCAACAGTCCCCTCGGTCACACTCGGAAGGGGGTCATCCCTCCCAGATTCCAAGCTCGCGGTCCGGCACGTCAACCTCTGCAACCCCACAAACCGGAAACAACAACCCCCCCCCCCCACCTCCCTGTTCCTGATTATTTTAGCACTGCATTAGAAGCCTAGCCATTCGATGGACAAGCTTGTTTTTTGTTTTTTTCCCCTGCACGTCCATTAGAGGCTCGGCCTGCAGCGAGAGGGAGAGGGCTTAACAGCTCCTCGCGTTAAATCAGAGCAGCCACTCTGCCACATGGAGAGAGGTGCGCTGTGGGAACTCCATAACTCATATCTCAAAATAGAATAAAGGCTTCTTAATAGAAATGAAGGGATCTGAGGTGATGTCTTTGTCTGGAAGGATCTGATCATTACCTGGAGTAAGGGTTACAGTGGGAACAAGGAGCAGTCATGGATGACTCAAGCTGCTTAGTTTAATGTGTTTCAGGCCTGGAAACTAATGATTACTTTATCTAGGTATCAACTGGTTATATAGTTTTTGATTATTTGTATGATTGCTTTGTATATAAAATTCCCCAGAGACCTAAACTACATCTTGAGATTGTGTGTTTTCTCCTACCAACAGCCCACACTTGTAACTTGTTTTCAATGATTTATAACAGACCAAAGCAGCAAATTCTTACATCTGCGAAGCTGAAACCGTCTGTTTTGGGATGTTTACTTGAAAGACGACTGAAATGATTCTTCAAAATAGTCTATTAACCTTCAGTCGATCATGCAAGCGTTTCAGTGCGTTATTGTATGTGTCCATTTCATTTCCAGAAAACTTTCAGGCAGACACCATCATTTAAAGGCATCGTTGCGGGCCAAAGAAATGTCAGAATGGGGTTCTTGGCTGTTAATGAATTTTCTATTCTGCCCTGAACATGTCTTACAGTATTGGGCACGTTGCTTTGGCTGATGACCGTAAGCAGCCATTATGTAACCTGGTGATTTATTTTGTAGATGTCATACAGCACACAAAATAGATATATTTTAACGTGGGGACATTCCTCCGGCATCTGGCCCTGGGAAGATAAATAACACTTTTGCAGGCTGAAAGAAAACATCCGGTTGTCAAAATGAAGACTGATTATGCAGTTTCTTTCTTCGCCAAAACATTTATTTGTGTTGAGAGAACTGACAGTAGTAGAGGGATAATTTGGGGAAGTTGTAAAACATATTTGCAATTTAACTTCCATGCTTCTACAATGCTTTCTGGAAGTTTGTATAAATGCTGCAGAAGTATCACAAGAGAAAGTGAAAGAATTGTATTTTAATACAATAGAAATCAGCATCACTCTCCCTTCCATTCTGAACATTCACCCGTTAAACAAAACACACTATATTGGATTTCACTGTATATATTTCCAGGGTGGGGGGTAAACACAGCTACTAACGCCGAGTCATCATCCACATTTAAATTATTCATTAAACCTCGAGCCAAATCCACCCGCTTAAGCTTTCTGATCAATGTCTCTGTGGTGTAACTGCGCCGTGATCAGCCCGCTCACACATTCCCTCCCTCCAGCAATGGCAACCAATCACTGCGTTTGCTTTGGTCCTGGAAACTATCCATCACAATCTGGCAATGTACGCAGATGGCTTGCGAGAAGAGTAGTCGGTACATATGACGCGGCATACTGTTGAAATGTTAAAGAATGTCTGAGGTGTGGTTTTAAAGCAGCTGAGCAACTATTCCATCTTGTTTTGACTCCTTTTTTGTTGTTGTTGTTGCAGCATATAGGTGTGTTTTACTGAATAAATTCTGAAGTAGAAGGAAAAAAACTTTCTGCAAAACTAGTAAAAATTGCAGCAAAAGTGCCGATAGGCAAAGGGTTAAAAGAAAAAAAAAAAAAAACACATTCTCACTCCCATTGCGTCAAAAAGCGACGCTTGTTCAGGTGTTTTTGCCGTTTGTTATTAACGCAAAAAGTCTCCCGTCTCCTGGTCGGGACCCTTGGCGTCACTTTTTGACGCTCTTGGGACTTGCGTCTAGCCCTTTGGCGTCACTTTTAGATGCTCTTGGTCGGGACGTACGTTTAACTGACATGCGGCACAACTACAGGAAAGTTAGGTTTAGGTGGGGTTACAAAGCGTACTTTTCAGTGACACGCGGGACAAAAACAGGGCACCTGGGTGAAAGTCTTGTCTGACCCATCTACCACCCCAACTAACCTCCTTATGTAGATTTTTTCGGACATTCATACTACTCACTACAGTTGTCGCTCTTAATGCTACGTCATCTTACAGCGCCGCGTTCAAGCTGTTGCTCTGCCCGGTGCTTCCCATACAGACGCTAAAGGGGGATTTTTGCTGAGAGCCACTGACCAAGAATTAGTAATTGATTGAGTTAGCTCAATTTACCTTAACTGAACAGCTTCGGAGTCATTGGAATGGTTATATGACTTTTTTTCGGGTTGAATGGTGGTTGTCTCGCTTCCCCCTAGCGCCTGTGAGCTGAACAACCACCCTTGCAACTTTTGTCCGGCGAGCCGCGTATATCGCGTGATATCAGGTCTCGCAATTTGTCTCACAATTTGCTTCACGGCAGTGCACACATACGCCCATGCAGGAACCAGCTAACAAGGTAGCGATGGAGTTTTTCACACTATCGAAAAAAAGAAGCAGAAAGCTAGGAAAGCATTGTCGGAGGAACAGAGAAAGAGGAAACGGCAGACTGACCGAGTGAGGAGTCAGACACAAGTAAACATAGGAGCTGCCAAATATCTATTCCGAAGCTGTAGGGGGAGCTCTATAGAGAAACCTGTGAGAAAAAGCGAAGAAATTGCCAAAACTGCATAGCGACTAGAGTCCAGATTGGCCCCGTGCTTGTGAATTTGCACACTTGCACAACTCTCTCTGAGCATGGCTGAGCACGTCAGAGGTCTCTCCTCCCACCATCCGTTGTTGATCTGCCGGACGTGTGAGCGCTCATTGTCTTTGTCAGTTTGCGGCTCTAATCAAATTGGACTGTTGGGGGTGCTTTACATGCTCTGTAATGAATGGCAAACGCACCGCACATCGGGTGGATGTCCTGAGGAGGAAGCAAACGCCAACAGATGGCTTTAATATTCGGCGAATGAACAGTCAGAGCTTTCATGCGAGCACTCCGGACAGGCCAAATGAGATAGAAATGCAAACTAGACACCCCCCACCCTCTTTGATTTGCTAAAGGCTACAATTTACCTTAAACAAACACAGATGGGCACGTCATAAAGAAGTAAGGGAAGAGAGTCGGGCAATTATTGAAAATTTCCATAACCAACAATCCATCACTGTGTGCTTCCATGCCAGGTGTGTTTGAGTGTAAAAAAGGGGCAGAGTTTCAGGTGATGTGCAAATCTATTTTTCAGTGTAACTTTTAACCAGTGAAATCAACATCAGCATGCGTTTTGTGAGCGTGCTCAGCCAGCACACAGCAAGAATTGGCTAATACTATTGATTAAAAAAAACGTGGTTTGTGGTGCCCTGTCATATTCTATGGATCTCAGTTGCATTATAATATCAAGTCATTCAGTTAAACTCCGCATTAGAAACTCCCTAACATGCATATTGATTTTTTTGTATGTTTACAGTTGGTTTAATCACCTTATACAATTGCATGTTTTCTGATGCATTATGTGTACACCAATGCACTATAAGTAAGGGATTCATTTAATTGTTGTGAGTAAGGGAACAATGACAGCTCAGAAAAGGGGACTGTGTAAAGTTTATATTGTGCATCCTAACAATCAGATTTCTGTACAAAATGTGGAAGTGGATTACATATTTTAAAGAACAAACACTATCACACGAATCAAACAAACACTATCCCACGAATCATTTGTTAACAGAACAACTCAGATCGTGAACTGAACCTGAATCAATCAATGACCGGTATGTGCATCTGCTGAAGCAGTAGCTGTACTTTCACTCTTCTTCCCTGTTAAATTTACCATATTTATATTATATTATATATATATATTTATATTTATTTCTATTTCTTTCCACTTTTCTGTCTGCCCTTTCTGACAAGGTATAAACAACCTGGCTGTCTGACGTGGTCAGAGTCGCATTGTGAGTGTGGGGCTCATTTGAAGCCATGGGTGGTCTCGACTGAGTGATTACGACACTTAGTTTGTATGTTTTTGAATGAGATCGGCTCCCATTCCCCAATTTAAAAAGTCAACTAATATTGCAAAGGCAATAACAAATACACACACCATCCCTCTGAGTGGCCTTAGAAAGTGTGCTTGCTGTCAGTTTAACTCATTCAGTTAGATTTGTGTTCAAGGTGCTGTGTTACACCAAAGTCAAAACCTGCCAGCAAATTAGCGTTGGGCATTATATCAATATTATAGCATTATCAATATATGAAGCTAGATGTGGTCTTTAATTTTGGATGTCGTAATATGGACACAAGTTTAGTCTTTTCCTGGTTTTACATTTTCTGAACTTGCCAAAACTGTTTGAGCTGTTCAATCATTTGCCTTTAAGCACTTAGACATTACATATCTCAACCCTACAATATCGCCGCAATATCGATATCAATGTATTTGCTCCAAAAATATCGTGATATTTGATTTTCTCTGTATCGCCCGGCTCTACAGCCAACCAGAGAGTATTTTCTGCGGCTATGACATAATCAACAACAAACAGTGTAATTGTATTGACGTGACTCTGGCCACTACACTCTCCATGCTCACAACACAACTGGCATTAATAAAGCCAAGCTGGGCCATCTTAAAGCATACTTTCCCCACTGCAGACCATCCAATACCAAGAGTGAGACTCATACAGCTGTAATGACAGTTGTGATTGCTGCCATGCAAACTACAAACAGACCTAATGATCTCAGGCAATTAAATAATTCAAGAAGCAGATGCTGCAGTGAGGAGTAAAGTCATGCGGGAGACAAGTTTCTGGTCCATTCCGGCTTAATCAACTGTTTTGGGCCCAGCTGTCGAAAAAACACGCCACCCTATCCTGAAGATGTTAGCTAAAAGTTTTAAGCTGCTTTGCCCCGGGGCACTGCAATAGAAGGTGCTGGTAAAACTGTGTTAAAACTAAATAGCAAATGAATCAAGTGCATCGTTAAAGTCGGCGTAAAAAAAGTGGCAGGGAATCCTGTGCTCCCATCCCATTTTCTTGTCGAGCGGTCCATCCTATTGTTTTAGCTCATTACCGCGCACCTCGTTTGTCCCGAGGCGTTAGGGAACCGGTCATTAAGCAGATGAGAAAATGGAAATGTCTTCTTTTTATTCCACTGGTTTGATTGGGCTACTGAAGATAGAAAGTTTAGGTGCAGGGACTTGTTTGTTCTCACAACCACATGGATTCGGCTTTCATTAGGAATAAGCGCTTCAAGGTTACAGCGGCTTTAAAAAGGGTTTGTGTTCCCACACGTCTCTCTTTGTGTTTTATCCTCGATAAGATGCAAAATAGGGCAGATACTAATGTGTGTTGTCTCATAACAGGGCTCCAGACTAACTTTTTTTTTTTTTTTAACATTAATTGCACTGGTGTGTCTATCTTTTTCATTTAATTGCAAAAGCACATACTAGTCTATTTTTTTTCTCCACGCCGGTCACCCAGCGATTCTGCTCCATTTGTTCTTTTCTAATCACACGCAGAGCTGTGTCTGGCAGCAAATGTGTCGAAATGTTTGGTCACACTTTACAGATTATTGGTGGCATTATGCAAAATGGTCGCACTCTGGAGCCCTGCATAACCTTGTCACACCTGTCACAAATAGACGATGCTATAAAGAACCGCTACAGTTGTTTGTTACACTAGAGCCACTTCCATTCATGCCAAATGGTGTTTTGTTGAAAAAGTGATTGTTTGTAATGGTGACTAAACAGCCAATGATATGCACACATGTATCAAGGTAAAACACGTAATTAGGCAATAGAGCACTGAATGATTACGGTGAAGTGTAAATGAAATATTATATAACAACTTGTATTATTTTCACGTTTTAAGTCAAGCTACTGATTCATCCTTTTTTTGTTTTTAATGAATAACTAAAAGCTACTGCATCTTATACAGTAATTTCAGATTTGAAAACTGTACATTTTATTATATTAAATATTCTCTCAGATGTTCTTAACCAGAGGTAATGTAAGCTAAATATTTCAGTAGCCTTTCCTCTACGAGCCGGCGATGGGAGCCGGGCCTCTTCTAATTATTGGAGGAGGAAGCACGGACGAGGGAGGAACGTCAGCATGGGTGCAACGGGTCGGAAGACTAACATCCAGCTGTCAGGTTTCGTGGAGCTCTTCCGTGAGAAAGTTCCATTTGTTGCTCGGAAAACACACACACACACACACACACACACACACACACACACACACACACGCACACGCACACGCACACGCACACGCACACGCACACACGCACACGCACACGCACACACGCACACACGCACACACGCACACGCACACGCACGCGACCAAGGAATTGCTTACAGTGCTGCTGTAATTTCTATTCTATTTTATGGATTTTCCTTTAAAAACAAAAACATGGATTCTTACTGTTTTTGGCCCCATGCATTGGGACTGTTACAGTTGACAGACAAGGTCCCTCTTAAGGAGAGAGAAGCTAAACAAATATGGATATGCTACGCTAACACAGGCATGCGAACATGCTCACGTATTATGCTTACCATTCCCCCATTTTAATTTAGTGTTTTAGCATGCTAACATAAGCTAATTAGCACACAACACACAGTGCAGCTGATGATGGGATTGTCGTTTTTTTGCGGATACTTGGTCAGAAACCTGCAACTCACAACATTTTCCTCTGAGGAAATTCATTCTCTGCTCAACATGAATGTCTGCTTGTTTCAGTTTGGACCAAAAGGGTTGGCCGACCGACCAACATTGCTATCCCTAGAAGCATGCTGCTGGCATAGCTGAAAACAAAAGGCTCTTACAAAACAAAGCTTTGACTGAGGAGTCCTCTGACTGCCAGCACCTGTGAGCAGCAAGATGTTGCAAAAAAAAAAAAAAGAAAAGATAAATATATATTATATATATATAAATAAATAAATAATATGGCTCAAGAACACCACAAGACACAGCACCATGTGTGGAGAGGAGACAACAGCCCAAGGCTGTTAAAACCACACCAACACAGACACAACAGGATTTCCAGTATGCTGATAATATCATCATTTACAGTACATGGCCAAGTGGTCCAGACATGTAAATTAAACAGATATAAATGAGATGACAATGCACCAGAGCATTGAGACGCTCTGGTGTTTTCACCACCATATTTAAATACCAATCAACCTTATTATTACTAATAAAGATCATGAACTACATGCATGTTAGTGTTCCTTTACAATATTAAAAGAAAACAACATGTTTCCGTTCTGATTGGGTAGTAATCAGCTATTTTGTTTAGCACAAAAAAACACAGCATGACTCACGAACCAAAGCATAGTTGTAGTTATCAATCAAACCAGTGTTCAACGATGCTGCAGATTTCTAAAAGGTTGCCTCCATGATGATTACACAAATTAAAATTCCAAGCAGGAGAAAATATGTCAGATCTGCCAGTCAAACAGCCAATCCCCAATGCCACTCAACTGTCTGGTTAGAAGTAAGCTAATTTAAGCCAGCGAGGCCTGTAATGATCTCCCAATAGTATCATCAGGCTGACGTGCTGACATTTAAAGACAATTAAATGCCTAAGAGATGCAATATGTCTGTGCACTGCCTCCAAACTAAGACATTGTGTTAGTTAACTGAAAACACACCTGTGATGGGGTTCATCATCACATGCTGTCAACCTCTACTGCCCTGCTTGCATGGGAATATGTTAGTAGTAGAGCTGCATAGATCAATCGCCAATTTTCTGGTTTATTCACTCATCTATGACCGTACACTGAATATCTTTGAGTTGTGGAGAAAAAAAAGATATGTAAGGAAGTCCTCTGATCGACATTTTTCACCATTTTCTGACAGTTCATAGACCAAACAACTAATCGATTAATCGAGAAAATAATTGACAGATTAATCGACAATGAAAATAGTCATTAGTTGCAGCCCTAGTTAGTTGAACAATACACTCACCAAGTATTTCTTGGAATACTCTGAGTACTTTAACATCACAACACACATGGGGGTCCAGGAACCCTGGGATATATATATATGTCTGTCTGTCTGTCTGTCTGTCTGTCTATCGATATACATCTGACAATATACATTAACATGAATCCAACATATTTGTAGAGATAAATCTTTTTTTATTTATTTATGCACCATTGATTCATATTAAAACATGATGTATAAATATATGAATATGTCAACAATTATTTTAATACCTTAGTATTGTGTGCACCATAAAAAGGTATATCTTAAAGGCTCTAGGCCGCCCAAAAAAAGACTCCTGATTTAGAATATAATGCATTTGAGTAAGTCCCCTATCTCTTAAAGAGTTTCCTTATTTTACAACTGCAAGATTTTCATTTCCTCCCCTATCTTCACCAGAACAAAGACAGCCAAGGGAAAGGAGGTGAGGGGAAGACTGTTAAGAGAAGAGGGGTGTGTGGGTGTGTGTGTGTGTGTGTGTGTGTGTGTGTGTGTGTGTGTGTGTGTGTGTGTGAGAGAAAGATGAATGTCACCAGGCCCTGCAGTTCATCATCTCAGAGGCCTATCTGAGGGTGGCGGTCAGGGGAAAAAATGCGATCCCGTACTCCCCCTACACTCTGTCAAGGTCAAGTCATATTGGAAAAACAAGGTAAGGATGAGAGAAATGAAAGAGCACTGCCAGGGGCAAAGACGAACGGGTCAAACTCAGCCACATACATCCAGCCCAAGTGAAGTGGAAACAGTCTCGGTATGCTGGCTACCAAAGCCTACTACCTAAGCAAGGAAGGTGGAGACAGACAGCAGAGCGTTTCAGAAATTAAAAAGGAAACATTCTCCTGTGAGAGAAGCCCGTTGTCACTGAGTTAATGAATACATGGTTGGAAAACACGAGGGAGGGAAAGACCCAGTTTCACTGTGTGACAAACTTGAAGACAAAGAGCGACAAAAGTGTCTCGAAATGACGGTCAAACGGGTGAATGTCTGGTAAAAACATCGAGAGCCGAGTTTTTGCAGTTTTCAGCTTCTGCCTTATGTTAGTCTGTCTCTTGCCAGACCCATCTCCACAGCGCTGCGGAGGAAGGTCTGGTACCTCCAGACATACACTCCTGGATAGAAGAAAAAAAAAACGGTCAGGGGCTGTTTCTTTAAACCAATCACAATCGTCTTGGGCGGCGCTAATTTCCGCTCGCATAGACGGTGGATCTGTAAAATGCTCTCAGGAAGGAACTTGTTTTGGTGGAACCTTTGCAGCCCGCTAAAGAAAACACCACATACAATATTAAATGATGGTAACTGTTCACACAATACAGTAACTTGAGCTATATAGATTAGTTGGATACATGATCAAATGTAATTTGCTCTTACCAGTGTATCGCCGTGTGTATTTTATTTCAAAGCGACCGGAGTTTAGAACTTAAACACAAAGAAAGCGAAAGGTGAGGGACATCGTCCACGGTTCATTTACCAGATAGTTCCGGCGGCGCTGGAAGTTCCGCCGGAACTATCTGGTAAATGAACCGTGGACGATCCAGACTAGCCTTATGTTGTCTAACTTATTTGCGACTGGAATTTAAATCGCAGTCATTAAACTACTGGCCTGTATGTGTGGTCTATTAAACAGGTTGTGCTCGATACCAAGCATCATCACAAACCTATATTATTTCTATATGAACAGAATCAAATCAAACAGGTTGTTGTTGAAGACCTCACCAAAATCTTTTTTTTTTAAACCTTCAGGCTGAGCCCTGTGTTAGCGTACCCTGCGCGCTAGAGCTGGGCATTATATCGATATTCTATCGATATCGTGATATGAGAATAGATATCGTCTTAGATTTTGGATATCGTAATATGGCATAAGTGTTGTCTTTTCCTGGTTTTAAAGGCTGCATTACAGTAAAGTGATGTCATTTTCTGAACTTACCAGACTGTTGTAGCTGTTACCTTTACCCACTTAGTCATTATATCCACATTACTGATGATTATTTATCAAAAATCTCATTGTGTAAATATTTTGTGAAAGCACCAATAGTCAACACTACAATATCGTTGCGGTATCGATAGAGGTATTTGGTCAAAAAAAATAAAAATAAAAAAAAGAAATAATCAAGGTATTTGATTTTATCCATATCGCCCAGCTGCGCTACATCTTCTTCTCAGAAACCCAAAACACTTAAAG